>OW679201.1:43821686-43950090 GCA_940337035.1 Agriotes lineatus | reverse complement strand
CGGTCCCGGGTATATCAGTTTTTGCTAGCTTTGGTATATCACTTTTCAGATAACAACGACCGCCCACAATTTCGACGCTGATTTGACATCAGTAAGCAGCCAGCGAAACGGCTAGTGAGTGACGTGCAGGTTTTTACTTTGAAATATGATTCAATTTTATTAACATCTGCGACACACTCCCAATTTTGGAACAACATTTCAGGATAAATAAATACAATAAGCGTTTTTATTTCAACAGAATCTTAATGACTAAAATCGATGTATTAAAATAAATTAACTAGTAGTAAATAGTTTTGCGTTCACTTTGGGTTGTATAATCTTATTCGTAAACTACGTAAAAATTGATGGTCAAACACGATCGTAAAAGCATTTTAAGTACTTTAACTGTATAAAACCACATGTAATACGTACTCGCATTATTAAAATTAATAGTAAAATTATTTATGATAAACATGAACAAATACATTATATTAATAGAATTTCCAACGAATGTATTACCTAGTTAATTTTGTAAATTACAGACAAAATTGACAACAGATCTACCCTCTATCAGGATTAGTTCGTTGAAATGCATATACAGACCAACTGATTTCAAGCAGAAATGTTGAGTAAGTTACAAATCAATATTATTTACAACATTAACGTTATAGATATAATTATCATACTACATAATGCCCTGTATGATTATTATACTGGAGTATGATCAAATATTAAAGAGACACTAAATGTCAAAACATAATCAAGTTGAGGAGAAGTTGTTTTATTGTATCGAGAGATAAAAAAAAACTGATCCTCAGCGGACTGGGGAAATTCAAACGTATGAATAATATGTTGGCGGCACTGTAAGTCTATGTCAAATTCAAGGTTAGCAGGTTAGGTTTAGCCATATATGTATTACTTCTATATTGCTAGTAGGGTCTGGGAACGGGCGGAAAAACGGCATCGACGTAGTCGCACTCTGAACACTACGCGTCTCGTGCGCATGCCTGAGTATTCGAACTCCGCCTTTAGAAACCAATTTTAAACTTGACCGTGAGCTTCACTTCCCTCCGCGCGGACGACGCTTGCGCACAGCTCACCAAGTATGTAGAAGAATTGGTTGTCTGTCTCACTTACGCTGTGACCTCTCCACTTACAGGCTCTAGCAATATCTTCTTCTACTTCTACTTCTTCTTCTTCTTCTTCTTCTTCTTCTTCTTCTTCTTCTTCTTCTTTTCCGTTTCCCATTTGTGCCTCACGGCGTTGGGCCCATTATCCATTTCCTATAGGTTTTCCTCTCTCTTGCCATTCTTTTTACCTCCTCCATATTCTTTCCTCTTATACTAGCCGTCTGTCCGATATTATCTTCCCATTGTATTTGGGGTCTGCTTTTGTTCTTCTTACCTCCATTCTTGTCTCTATTATCAGTTTCGGGTATCTTGTGATGTTCAGGCGGTGTACATGTCCGGACCACTTTAATTGTTTGTGCTCAATTTCGTGTATAATAGGCTGTTGGTCCAGGTCCTCCCCTATGCTGTGGCACCATGTACAGTTTTCTCGTAATACATTTTTGAATATTTTGGGGTTGGCTGCTACCCCCTTCGACGGCTTGCGAGTGTTTGGCAGGGGCACTGTTAGATTGGTTATGGGGCAACTTAATTTATGTATAAGTTTAATCGTGGCACCATGTACAGTTTTCTCGTTATTAATTTTTGAATATTTTGAGGTTGGCTGCTACCCCTTTGACGGCTTGCGAGTGTTTGGCAGGGGCACTGTTAGATTGGTTATGGGGCAATTTAATTTATGTATAAGTTTAATCGTGGCACCATGTACAGTTTTATCGTAATTAATTTTTGAATATTTTGGGTTGGCTGCTACCCCCTTTGACGGTTTGCGAGCGTTTGGCAGGGGCACTGTTAGATTGGTTATGGGGCAACTTAATTTATGTATAAGTTTAATCGTGGCACCATGTACAGTTTCTCGTAATTATTTTTGAATATTTTTGGGTTGGCTGCTACCCTCTTCGACAGCTTGCATGTATTAGAGCTTTTATTTAGTTGTTAGGATATTGTTGTTAATATAGATATTTATTTCTTACGTATTTCTGGCTATGTATGGTTTTAAACTAAGGAAATCGAATAATAGCTTATACGTGGTAGTGTGTGTGGCTATCTACATCTTTTGATTTTGTGGCTGCTTCGGGTATCGTCGTTAAAATTGGCTGTTATCTTTTGGCTGCTGTTTTCACACCGACGTATCTTTGTTGGTTCACATAATAACAACAAAATAATAGTTTAGAACTGTTAAAGAAAATGAATTTGTATTTGGTTACTATAGAAACATAGTCACGCACCTTATATAGGCAAATAAGTGTTTTTATAGTGTTCAAAGGTATTTATATTTTTATAAGTTGATCGGGTACACAATCTAAAAAAATAAAAGAACTCGGGTCTCCGAACCACATATTTGTACCTTTTTCTTACCACTTATCGACTATATAACGTACTATATTATATCAGTAAGGTCCGCACAGATTTAATGATAAGCATTTTCAAGAAAATGAGCAATGGCGTACGCTGAATATTTTTTGAAAAATCAAAATTTAGTAATATTGTCACTAACATCAACTGTTCTTTGCGTTTCAATGTCTAGAGTGATTGTAATAAGTACGTATTCCTTATTGTATTATATCAAAAAATTTGGACAGATGTCCAACTTTTATAAAACTGTTGTAAGTTTACATATGTATTATACTGTTTAATTCAAAGTTTAGTTTGGACAATCACTGCAGTTTTGTGCATTTATTGTGTTATCATTAAACCCGTTCGGACCCTATATATTAGTGCCTTGTTTAGTTTTACAATAAATTATGTTGCATAGCGATTTACATACACTAGAACTTATATTGGATGTTGCATGCAGTTGATTGACGTAAGCCATGTGCATGTACAGCAGTAGCAGACTGCGAAAGCAACTACGGATGTTCGACGGTCGATAAATGATCGAGCACAAATGGCTATTGCATGCACTTGAACGACATAAGCCATGGTTGTGCATGTACAGCAGTAGCAGGGCGTGGACGTGGATACGGCTGTTGCAGCTGTGCATGGATTTCGTGCAGGTAAAACGAAATATTCTTCAGCAAAATGTAGCGATGTGCATCTACACGCAAAAATGCATGAACCAAATGCAGGGAGAACAAGAAATTCGCTCGAAGAAAGCGATAATACGTAACATGGAACACGATGTCTTCTAGAAGAAGGATTTTCATCACGGGAACAATAACAATTCTTGACTGAATTTGCAAGGGGTTGCAGCAACAGATTTAAAATCAATGACCCAAAATTTTACAACTGTTTATTGAGTGACTTTAATCCACTTGATAAAACCATACATTTACAAGGAAAACAAACTGCGTGATTTGTATTTGCTGCAATAGTATATAATTGAAAAGATGCAGAAAGTTATCCCTTGTTTTGAAAATCTATACAGGTCGGGATTGATTCTCCGTTATACATCACTCCTTGCACATCCTCAGTTGCTTTCACAGTCTGCTACTACTGTACATGCACAGTAAGCCATAGCTGTGCGTCGGTCAAGTGCATACAACAGTCACTTGTGCTCGGTCATCCGTCGACCGCCGCACAACCGCAGTGGATTTTACAGTCTGCTACTACTGTACATGTACAGCTATGGCCTACGTCGGTCAAGTGCATGCAACAACCACTTGCGCTCGATCATCCATCAATCGTCGCACATCCGCAGCTGCTTTTGCAGTCTGCTATTACTGAATAAGCATATCCATGGACTACGTCAGCAAGTACATACAATAACCACTTGCGTTCGGTCATCCATCAATCGTCGCACATCCGCAGTTGCTTTCGCAGTCTGCTACTACTGTACATGCATAAATGCACAGCATGGCCTACGCCGGTCAAGTGCATGTAACAACCACTTGTGCTCGGTCATGCATCGACTGTCGCACATCCGCAGTTGCTTTCGCAGTTTGCTACATCTGTAAATCCACAACCATGACCTATGTCGGTTAGACGACATATTCTTTCAGTCAAAATCAAAATTAACATATTCAACATTTCAAATATTCAGTCGATTAAAAAACTACAGGTTATTGCTCAATATCAATAAAGGCATTTCCGGTGCTTCTAGGTTGTTGGTTCGTTTGGTGTTATTGGTTTCTTTCCAATTAGAAAGTGTCCATGAGTCAACGCTACCACATCGTTAGGATCTGTGGCTAATGGACAAAGTGGTCTTGAATTGGGACATGCCTCTATTTGGTACAGGAGGGTTGATAGTTCTTCAAATATGAGGGTACTGTTTCCCACCATCCTCTTCATGTGACACTTTGTTGACCTTACCGCTGCTTCCCAGATTCCTCCGAAGTGGGGAGCTGCCGGTGGAATAAAGTGCCGCTGGATTCCTTCTTGAGTAAGTTTTTCCTGAACGCTAGAGGCGCCTATAGTTTTCTTAAAGTCCTTCTGTAGAACTCTATTTGCTCCTACAAATGTGGTTCCGTTATCGCTATAGATATTAAGGCATGTTCTTCTTCTGGATGTAAATCTTTTGAAGGCTGCAGAAATGCGTTTGTTGTTAGATTACTGACAGCCTCCAAGTATACTGCCTTGGTTGCCAAACATACAAATATCACAATATATCCCTTGTATGACTTATGCCCTCTTCCTTTTGCGGTTCTGATTTGTATCGGCGCTGCATAGTCTAGACCGGTGTGAGAAAATGGTAGGGACGGCGTTACTCTGGGCTCAGGTAAATTACCCATGAGTTGCTGCAACGGCTGTCTTCTGAATGCAAAACATTTCATGCAGTTGTGAATTTCCTTGCGTATTATTTTCTTTACATTGACAATCCAAAATTTTCTACGAATGTATGACGCTGTAGCTTGACTTCCTCTATGTAGCAGTTTCCGATGGACGTCTTTCACTATGAGTTGGGCTAGATGACTGTTATGGGGAATGAGAATGGAATGTTTTTTATTATATGGCAACATCGAATTTCGAAGTCGTCCTCCCACTCTAAGAATTCCTTCATCATCGACAAATGGTCGTAATGGTGCCAATGAACTTTTTGTGTCAACTGAGATGTTTTTCTTTAAGGCTTGAATCTCTGTCGACCAACTGCTTGCTTGCACTCTACGGATGATTTGAATGAGGCACCTGTTGAGTTCTGCTGCCATAGGGTATTCGGTTGGAAACGGTTGTCTTCTACATTTTTGAACAAACCTGTTACAGTATGCAGTGACTCGCAGTTATATCTGCAATGAAGAGTTTTTGGATAAGATGTCTAAATCTTCTTTTGCGGCGATAAGCGCTTGGACTGGTGAACTTTTGCTTCTTCTCTGTCATGGGAGTGTTTGTTTCCGTAAGTGGCAAAGGATTAGTTTGTAACCATTGCGGGCCGTTCCACCGCAATATATGATGCTGTAGTTTGACAGGAGCTAGCCCTCGGGATACAGTATTTGATGGATTGTCATCTGAACGCAAATGATGCCAATTTCCACTGGGGGTTACTTCCAATATTTGTTTTACCCTATTTGCAACAAATGGTTTCCATTTTTCCGGGCCTGCTCTTATCCAAGATAAGGTTATTATGGAATCTTACCACGCGAAGATGGAGATGCTGGGGATGTCCAGACCACTAATAGCGTCCTTCAACATTTTTGCTGCTAACGTTGCTGCACATAATTCCAGTCTTGGCAACATTTTCTTCATCTTTATAGGTGCAACCTTTGACTTAGTTGTCAATAAAGTTATTTGAATGCGTCCATCTTGAGAGATTACCCTGTTTACAGCCCCGTTAGCTATTTCCGACGCATCACGGAAAGCATGCAGCTCCATTTCCCGGATGCTGCTGTGGTACCCTAACCATCTTGGAATGGATATGTCTTCAACCAATGGTATTTTTTTTTAAATTGCTGCTACTCGTTCATTATTTCTGAGGCCACTGGCTGATCCCATCATTGCTGTTGTAACCAAAGTAGTTGAAT
Organism: Agriotes lineatus; assembly: GCA_940337035.1. Lineage (NCBI taxonomy): Eukaryota > Metazoa > Arthropoda > Insecta > Coleoptera > Elateridae > Agriotes > Agriotes lineatus. Next base: position 43,944,092 of record OW679201.1, on the reverse strand, counting down.
TAGTAATTTGGCCTTTATTACAATTGGAGATAACCATTCTAATGGGTCAAACAAGCGGGATATTTCTGATAAGATTATCCTCTTTGTAGGATTTGTATCAGCTCTAAGACTGACCCGAAAATTAAATTCATCTGCTTTCGGACTCCAGTGTACTCCCAAGGTTTTCCTTGTTCCCCTTCGTCGATTTCTAGTAAGTTCTGTTCCTGGCAATTCTTCAACAAGCGCTGCGCTGTTGCTTGCCCATTTTCTAAGGGTCAACCCTCCACTTTTTAAGATATTAATTAGATCATCCACGTAGAAGTCTATGGTTGTTATTTCTGCAGCCATTGGGTATATCTTCAGCTAGCTGCAACAAGGTACGGATTGCAAGGTATGGTGCTGCTGTTGTTCCATAAGCTACAGTGGTAAGTTTAAACTCTTGAATAGGCTTGTCTGGAGAAAACCGCCATACTATCCTTTGGAGATCCTGATCTTTTTCATCTATCTTCATCTGACGATACATCTTTTCAATATCTGCTAAAAATACAAAATTGTGTTTCCTCCACCTCAGCAGAATATGCTTCAAATCTTGTTCCAATCTAGGTCCAGCAGTCATTAGCTGGTTAAGCTGAGTCCAGTAGTGGTCTTCAATGAGGCATTAAAGACTACCCTTAACTTCGTGGTTGTGATGTCTTCCTTTACTACCGCTTGATGAGGGATGAAGTAGGCTTGTCGTATATTGGCTCTTGGTTGAACGCGTTTCATATGTTCCAGTTCTAAGTATTCATTCATGAATGTTTTGTATTCTTTACCTAGGACTTTATTTTCTTCTAACAGTTTCTCTAGTTGAAGAAACCGCGCGATTGCCTTTTTTCTCGATTCCCCAAGCTTTTCTATTGGTTCCTTGAGCGGAATTCTTACAGTATATGTACCATCAGCATTTCTCTGGTGGTTGCAGTTGTAAAATTTGTGAGTTGTTCATCTTCTGCAGCACATGCGACCATGCTAAGAATTTTCCTTTCTACTGATGGTGCTGTTACATTCCCCTTGATGATCCATCTAAGTTCCGTGCTTTGAGCTAACAGGCCTCAGTTGAATTTTTGTACTCCTTCCAGAATTATTTCCTTGCAGATGTCTGCTTCTAGGATAACGTCTATTGGTCCAGGGTTATGGAATAGTGGATAAGCCAACACCATATTCTTACGGTCCTGAAGTTGATAGTTTTTCAACTGGTTCTTCTGGAAGTGACTTGGTTAACTGTGGCAGTATCATCATCTCACATGTGGTTGTGTAGTTGGTAGAAATCGTGGACATAGGTTTACAGTTATTCGTCCTCGGGCTATACCTGCTCCTCACTTGCCTAAACTAGAAATTTGCACTCTCGCTTTTTCTTGTGGTAGACCAAGCGTTTCAGCTGCATATCTTGTAATAAATGATTCCTGGCATCCGGAGTCTACTAGGGCTCTGAGGTACTCCAAACTCCCCGACGCTGTCGTGACTCTAATTAGGGCAGTTGTCAGCAAAACGTTGCGATACTGTCTTCTTACTAGGCTTGCAACAATGTTTTCTTTCTCATTGGTTGCTGTCGCACTGGAAGTCGCCGCCGTGGTCTTGGGAAGCTGCTGCTGCTGTTTACTAAAATCTTCGTGCAAAAGCCAATGATGTTTTTTATTATATACCTTGCATTTCCCTGGACGAAAGTGTCTGAAGTTATATTTTCCTGTAGGCTTGAGGCAGTTAGGACAAGGTTTTTTATTCTTTATAAAGTTCCAACGATCGGATACCTTTAGGTTGCTGAATTTTGGGCAGGATTTGATGCTGTGTGATTCTCCGCAGTGGAAGCACGATACGTTAGCAGTGTGCTACGTCTTCACTGCTTACCGATTCTGGTGACATTCCCATGGTTTCTCAATTCCATTTTTCTGGGTTCGAGTTTGTTCCGTCTTTGTACAGCTTCCAGCGACTGAAATCTTGTTTCCAAGAAATTCAATAGCTGCTCGAATTTTTGCACCTCTCTTGGTGCCGTTAGTGACTGCTCATACAGTCTGTTGGTTTTCTTGTCCAACTTCCGTGTCACTATATGACACATGATAGGCCCCCATGTGGCCGTTTCAATTCCTAAGTTCTCAATTGCTCTTAGGCATTCTGTAGCTGTGTCACGGAGTTTCTTGATTCCCTTTGCAGATTCGTTTGACAGGGTTGCCTGGTTGAATATGTCATCCAAATACTTCGCAAGTCGCAGCCTGGTGTTGTCGTATCTGTTTCTTATAATAAACCATGCAGACTCGTAATTGGCTTCAGTTGCCTCCAGGTGTTGTACTAACTGGCTGGCTTCCCCTCGTAACTGTGACTTCAAGTAATGCATTTTCTCCGCCTTACTTAGTCGTTAGTTTTCATGAACAATTTTTCGGAAAATATCATGAAAGCAAGGCCATGCTTCGTAGGTCCCTTCAAAAACTGGAATTTTGAGAGTAGGTAACACTATATTTGCATAGCTGTGTTCCTTGACACTTTGAATCTCTTGATCCTGGATGTGTTGGTACAGTAACACAATTATTTCGTTGAGCATCTTCTTGGTCTCATGGAACTCCTTGTAGTCGTAGCTACCGTGGGATAGAGCTCTGATGTCATCCCAATCATCCTTAAAATTCTTAATGCTGCATTTGCAATACCTTTTACTGCATTCCTCATTCAACCTATTCAGACTTCCTAAATGTCGCTTTGGAGTGAATTCACCTTGATCTGTAGCCTTCTTATTCGGGACTGTCCCTCCTTGTCAGCAACTGTGGTCGTGTCCTCTTTAGGCGCTACTGGCTGCTTGCTGTGAACTTTCTCCTAGTGTGGCTAGATTTTCTACATACATATCGAGCAGGGCAACACCTTCATTGTAAACATCTTTGGTTTGCTGAAAAAATTGTTTTTAAAATAAGGGTGTTCTTCCTCGATTTCCTTCGCCAGGTCTGAGTGGTTGGCCTCAATTTTTTCCCAAAGTTGTTTTAGGGTGGATCTGCGAGCGGTGATATATGCTGCATTTTTTCTTGATGGGCCGTCCTTCTTCACGTTGATAATCTGCCTGCGAATAGATTCTGCTAAGTCTTCTTGGGCTTTGAAAATCTCCCGTCGCTGCGCTATCGTAACGGTCTTGTTCGTAGAAGGCTGGCACGTTAAAGGGATTAATGGACCAAATGCTAGGGGCAGAAACGTTTAAAGGCTAGACGGATCAAATGCTAGTGGCTGATACGTTTTAAGGGCTCGAAGGACGAAATGCTAGGGGCTGGAACGTTTTAAGGGATCGAAGGACCAAATGTTCAGGGTGGAGGTTATAGTGGACTGTATGATTTTAATTTGAACAATTACAGGATACGTCTTAGGAGTGCAGGAATTAAAAAGGGGTTGCAAACCAACAGTCTGGCGGTAATAATAAACTTGGTACTATGACGTAAGTTAGAAGGTTCAGTTTGTTTGCCCCAGTTCAGCTCGCATTTGCACTTGCGTGTTTAATTTCATAACAAATAGTAATAGCAAGTCTGCATAATTGCAGTTTGTTCACCGGGTCATTCGACCAATGCTGACAGAAACGCTGACCGCTTTGTTCTATATTTCCGCAGCCAGCTTACGAAATGTATGCATTTTTAATTTTAAAAGTTAAATTTATGTTTTGGTTCCTAAACACATGGGGAAATTAGCATATGGTCGAACCCATTATCTAACACGATTGTAGATGTACTACAACTATTTTTTTTAAATTTATTTATTTGTTGGATAACTATTTAAAATCTGTATACAGACAATGAGTAAAATTTATGGTAGAAGATATAACGTGGAATGGTTAAGACATGGGAGTGACAGTCCTGTGAGTGTCACTCAGTTGTTAGTGTTTACGTTATTGTGATTCTATTACTTGAACCGAGTTGGTAAGTCAAGAGAGTGGAAACGTTTTAGTTTGTGAGTATGTTGACTGTTGTCGAGCAGATTAATTGCTTGAGGGTTAGTGTGGGACGATAGTTTATCAAGATTATTAAAATATTTTTCAGTGCATAAACTTATTTCATCTTTCACTGTGTACACGTTTAGGTCTTTTAAAATGTCCGCATTTCTTACATAGCACGGAGCGTCACAAATAATACGAAGCGTCTTATTTTGAAACCGTTCAATGTTGTGGATGGTGGAAGTAACTGCTGTGCCCCATAATTGCAGTCCGTAGGTCCAGATGGACTTAAGGGCTACTTTGTAAAGTAGCAACTTGTTTGTGGGGGAAAGTTTGGTTTTGCGTCCGAGTAGCCAGTAGTGCTTCCTTAGTTTCATACCCAGTTGCTTGCGTTTCTTCCAGACATGGGTCTTCCAAGTGGGTCTCCTGTCTAGGTGCGTTTCTAAACATTTTAGGTAGAGAAACGTTGCAAAAGAGGATGGGCGGACAGATGCCTTTACATTTGGTAAAAGTGATAGAAACTGATTTATCCGCGTTCATCTTGATTCTCCATTTTTGGCCCATTTTTTCACTTCATAGATCTGCATTTGCAGGATGGTAGCCGCTACTGTTGGATTTTTGTGTTTTGTTAAGAGGATCTTGTCGTCGGCAAACATGGCCGTCACTGATTGTCTGCTGTGAACAATAGGTACAACATTGGGCTGAGAATGCTTTCTTGCGGTACCCCGGATTTGATTGGATATATCTCCGACAGATTTTGGCCGGATTTCACTAGAAAGAATCTATCTTCCAGGAAGGATTTGAATATTATGTAGTAGCTGTGCGGCATGTTGTTTTTTTAGCTTAAACAAGAGCCCTTTGTGCCACACTCGGTCAAAGGCTTGGCTGTCGTCCAAGGAGACCGCTGCACAGTATTTCTTTTCCTCAAAGGTTATGTTGATTTCGTCAACGATCCTGTGTACTTGTTGGATTGTTGAGTTGCCTTTTCTGAATCCGAATTGGTGGTCTGGGATCAGGTTTAGGTCTTCAATAATGGGTTCTGGTCTACTGAGGAGTATTTTTCTAGGAGTTTGCTCATGATAGGTAGAAGGCTGATAGGTCTGTAGGAGGAGGCCTGGTTTGGTGGTTTAATTGGGTCAAAGCCAGGAGATTGTTTGGGCTTCAGTTTGGTGTCGATCAGTTATTTAATTTCTCTTGGTCTAGTGAGTTTGGACAGCGGAATCTGATATGGCGTGTCTAACGACACGTTGATTTCTTGTTCCTCTTTCAACGTATTTGGGAAGGTAAGGGTTGAAATACCGATGTGAGGTGATTGGCGAAAGTGTCTGTTTTCTCTTTGTCTGAGAGTGCCCAGGATCCGTCGTTGCTTTTTATGGGGGGCATTGGTTGATGTTGTTTAATGTTGTTTGTGGCTTTCCATAATGTATAGTCTGAGGCTGCGGAGGCGCTCAAGTTTTGAAGGTATTTTTCAAAGGAGTCTTTATTGAGCAGTTTTATTAAGTTTTTCAGTTCTGCGGTTGCTTGGTTGAATCTCCTTCTAACGGAAGGGTAGCGGGTTAATTGCCAAATTCTTCTTAGCTTTCTTTTCGCAGAGATTTTTTGTTTTATTATTATGGAACACTGTTCTTTTATTCTTTGCGTCGGAATTTCTGGTGTTGCTTTTCATGCGTTATTACGTCAAAAAATAGTAGCCAAAAGGTCGCGCGACAAAAGATCGCGATCAAAATGTCGCACGATAAATGATCGCATGCGACAAAAGATGACGCCAATATTTTTACTGCCAGTTCTAAGCCTGGACAAACTGTCAAGAGAAGTTTACTTCAGTATTTGTTGTGCGATCATTAATTTCAATATAGATTTTGTTTTCTGTAATTGTTATGTACTTATTTTCGTTTGCGATCTTTTGTCTTTTAGCCTATATTCCCGTAGGGTATGTTTTTCGTTGAAGTGTCCTTCGGTTAAGAATCTGTTTCTTAAAGCGCGGAAGAGTATTATGAAGCCTTCTTTATTTACCCGGTAATTCGGTGGACAGTATACAGTTGAGATTGTTAGGGGTCCTTGCCAATCCCCTACTTGGATTCTTTAAATTCTGGTAATTGGTGGTGTTTAATTTGGTTTCGAATGAGTATTGCTGAACCATCTCGTGCGAATCTGTCTGAGTCCGGATGGTTCGTTATATAGGTGACATTCTTCTTCTTCTTCTTTTTTCAGACCTTTGTTGTCCAGTAGTGGACATAGTCCTCCCCTTTTTCTTTCCATTTCTGTCTTTCTTTCGCTATCCTTCTCCATTTTCTTCCCGTTGTCTCTCTTATGTCATCGTCCCATCGTTTCGGTGGTCTACCAATACTTCTTTTTCCTTCCCTAGGCTGCCACTGAAGCACTCTGCTTGTCCATCTGTCGTCTGCTCGTACCATATGTCCCGCCCAGCTCCATTTTTGTTCCGCAATTCTTTCCGTTATATCTTTGACCTTTGTTTTTTCTCTCAACCATTTGTTTGTTTTCCTGTCTCTTAATGTTATCCCGGTCATTCTCCGCTCCATTGCCCTTTGTACTGTTGCAAATTTTTTTATGATTTTGTTGGTAAAAGTCATAGTTTCTGTGCCGTATATCAGGACGGGCAAAATACATTTGTCGAATATTTGTTTTTTTAGATACAGTGGGAAGGTTTTAGATTTTAGGACAAAAGATAATTTATTAAAAGCTGCCCATCCCAAACCTATTCTTCTGTTAACCTCTGCTTCCTGGTTTTCCTTTCCTATTTTTATGTTATGTCCCAGATATATATATGAATCCACTTGTTCTATTGAGTTTCCTTCCAGTGTTATATGTAGTGGTTGTTCCAGATTTGACATTACTTTTGTCTTCTTTAAATTCATATTGAGACCAACTTGCGTTGATTGTTCTTGCAGTTGGTTGACCATAAGCTGCAGTTCCCCTTCCGTTTTTGCGAATACGACTAAGTCATCGGCATATCTCAGGTGAGTGAGGTATTTGCCGTCTATATTTATACCCATCTCTCCCATTCGATCCTTTTAAATATATTTTCCAAAACTAGGGTGAAAAGCTTCGGGGACAGTGTGTCTCCCTGTCTCACTCCTCGTTCCACTTTAAAGGTTTCCGAAGTTCCCTTGAGCTTTATTGCACTTGTTGCTCGCTTATATATGTTCTTTATTATGTTGGAATATCGGGTATCAATACGGGCGTCGTCTAATGCTTGTAAAATTTCCATCATATCAATCGTATCAAAGGCTTTCTCGTAGTCGATAAAAGCCATCGTTAGGGGTAGATTATATTCCTTACTTTTTTCTATTATTAGTTTTATTGTTTGCAAATGGTCAATGGTTCCAAACCCTTTTCTGAAACCCGCCTGTTCTATAGGTTGATAGACGTCCAGTTTTTTCTCCAGTCTGTTGGCTAGGATTTTAATGAACAGTTTATATATATGGGACAAGAGGCTGATGGGTCGGTAGTTGGCAATGCTCGTTTTCTCACCCTTTTTATATATTAGTATAATTATAGCTTCGTTCCAGTCCTCAGGTGTATCTTCTTCTATTAAGCATTTATTGAATAGCATTTTTATGATCTGCATTAAATGCTTTCCTCCATTTTTTAAATGTTCATTGATTATGGAGTCTTTTCCAGGTGCTTTCTTGTTCTTTGAGTATTTTAGGGCGTTTATTATTTCGGCTGTCGTTATTTCCGGTATTTCTTCCGATCCCACATTTACTATTATTTCCCTCTGTCTGTTTTCGTTTATTTGTTGTGTATTTGATTTGTAAAGATTTGCATAGAACTCTCTAGCTGCTTCTAAAATTTATTGTTCGCCCGTGGTTTCAGTTCCATCTTGTTTCTTTAACTTAAGTATATGTTTCTTGCCTAGTGATAGGTTACTTCTTAGAATCTTCATATTACGGTTTTCTTCGATAACTGTTTTTGCTAGATTTTCGTTGTAAATCTTTACATCTCCTCTTACATTTCTTTTAATTAATTTATTTATTGCAGCATATTCGATTGTATCCCACTTCTGGTCTCGTCTCAGTTGCCTTCTAGTATTAATCAGTCGTTTAGTGTCTTCTGATATTTTTTCATTTGTTTTGTTGCCTTTTATCCTTATTTCTTTTGTTGCAGTTGTTATTGTTTTTACTATTTTATTATTTAGGTCGCTTAACGTCATGTGTGATAACTCGTTCTCTGTCATATTAGTTATTGCTCTATTTATATTTTCTCTGTACTTATCATTTTGTGTTTTTATTACCTCTGTTTCTAAACGGTTTACTATTGTACTTTGTACAAGTTTTCTCCTTTCTATTTTTGTGTTAATTTGTATTTTTGTTCTCACCAACCTGTGGTCACTACTTGTTGCAAACTGATTTAAAACAGATACGTCTTTTATTATACTCTTGTTATTCGTTATCACAAAATCAATTTCGTTTTTTGTCAAGCCATTTGGACTTCTCCACGTCCACTTGTTTTGGGGTTTTTTGTTATAAAAGGTATTCATAATATACATGTTGTTTTGAAGTGCGAAGTTTACTAGAAGTTGTCCTCTTGGGTTACGTTCGCCGGTTCCATAATCACCTATACATGTTTCTTCTGGAGCTTCTTTTTTACCAACTTTTGCATTTATATCACCCAGAATTATGTTAAAATGTGTCCTGTCTTGGTCTAAAGATTTGCTCACATCATCATAGAACTCCTCTATTTCGTCATCTTTTGAGGTACTGGTGGGAGCATATAATTGCACCACTTTAATTTTATATCTCCTATTAATTCTCATAATGACATATGCTACTCTCCCGGAGATACCTACGATTTTTAAAATGTCGTTTTCATATTTTTTCTTTATAATAAATCCTACTCCTGCATGTGTGTCATTATCATTTCCTTTGTAATAAAGAATATTTCCGCTTTTTAAGGTCATATACTCTTCACCTTTCTTTCGAATTTCGGCTATACCGAGTATTTCCCATTTTATCTTTTTTAATTCTTGTTCTAGTTCTAGGAGTCGTGCTTCACTTGCGATGGATCTGGCATTGAATGTCGCTAGTATTAATTTATAGTTGTGATGACATATACGGGTCGTTTTATTTTGTTTGGTGTTTTTATTTCTATTTATATTACTATTAGGTGAATTGTTGCCCTCCTCAGAATCCGTAGGGCGGACCACTGGCGTGGTGTGGGAGTCTGGACTATCCGTCCTACCCACCTGAGGTACTTTCATTTTATTATTCACCATCATGATTGGGGGGGGGGGGGGGTTGCCATAAAACGCCGATATATGGGAGGAGGAGTGAGATATGGATGGAAAGTCATGGTTAGGACATGAAATCTCTCATTGGGGTTAGAGAGAAGTCATGGCTCGCGTGGGCAGGGGCGCTTCCCTGTAGTAGATATTTCCGTTATCGGGCTCATAACGGAGTATCCACCCGCTACCCAGTATCCACCCGCTACCCAATAGGTGACATAGTTCGAAGTTTTAAAATGAGTTCTGTTTGAGAAGTGCGTTTCAGATACTAGAAGGATGTCTATATCATTGTGTTTAAGGAATATTTCTAGTTCTTGTTTATGGTATGGGAGTTCGTTAGCGTTCCATAACGCTATTTTAAATATTTGCGCCATTTTTTCCGGACAATTCTTCTTTGAGAAGCTTGATTTGTTGAGTAAGGTCATTTATGGTTTGTTGTTGATCTTTAATTGTTCGTTGCATAGCAAGTATGACTGCTGTTAGATTTGTATTTTGTTGATCGTGAGGTGGGGAATCTTTTTGATGGGGGTGTGGTAGGGGTTGGAATTGGATGCGGAAAGATTCTGTTTGTCACTGACTAGATGTTTGGGAATTGGATAATGGTTGGTGTATGTTGCTTTGATTGGCGGTGGTTGGTATTCTGTTTGTTTAAGGTTGATGTGAACTTTGTGGCCGGTGAGGAGTAGCTACTGTATGGTTAGATGTAGGGTGAATGGTTGATTGTCTATTTTGTGGGATTCTGAATTGTGGATGATTGGGAAATCTTTTGTTTAGTTTTTCTAGGTGCACTTTGCACTTGTAATTCGCCGGGTGATCGCTTTGACATAATACGCATCTGGCTGGTTTGCCGTCCTTTTTGTTTTTTGCGCAGAAGCGGTAGTCGTGTAGTCCAGCACAGTTTACACATATTGGTGGTCTCGTGCATCGGTTCTTTGTGTGGCCGTAGCATTAGCAATTTTTGCATTGTGGAATTTGTTGTTCTCTTCTAGGTTCTTCCACTTCTACTACTGCGTTTTCAATGCGTTTGATTTTGAAGATATCTTTATTGTTGGGTTTTTGTAGTAGATCTATAAATAATAAATTCTTCTTCTGTTTGGTTTCCCTGTTTATTACGGTCATGGTATTGGTAGCTTCGTGGCCTTCTTGCTTTAGGAATTTTTTAATGAAATGTTCGCTAGTGCTGTGATGCAGCTTCCTTATTACCACTCGGTACTTTTATTCTTCGTCTAGGCTGTAAGTGTGTCTTGCGACCTTATGCTTGACAAGTACATCGCGTATCTTCTTATAATCGGCTATAGTATTAATTTGTAATTTTACTTTATTTCCTTGCATTAATTGGTACCACTAATTTTCTTTATTAATTTGAGATTCAATTAGTGTAACCAAAGGGGATATTGCTGTTATATAGTGGAGATTTTTTTTCGTTTTGTGGTTGATTGCTGTTAGGGGTGGAATCTTTGGCATTTTTTTGCAGTGCCTGGTAAGTGTTCTGTGTAGTTACCGTGTTTGTGGCATCTTAGGAAGTGCTTGTTCTTTTCCTTTTGGATCTGCGTTTTAATTCTTGAAAACCATTTAGAACTATGGTTTCTGCGTCGTCGCTAATAATTGACATATTGTCTGTCTCGGAGGGCAATGTTTGTGATGTGAAGACAGGGTAATAATGTGTGGGGCGCGCTACTACCTTGGGCTGGTTGATTTGTGATGAGTAATTGTTGGTTGGCGGTTCGTATAAATAGCCGGTGCTAGATAGAGTTGCGCGGAATGTCTCGGATTGCTGTTGGTAGCTTTGTGAAGGCATAGGTAGCCACTGGAGCATCCGGAATGTGGGATTTGCGGAATCGATTTGCTTTACAGGTAACGGGTTTTGTGCATTAAGGAAGTCGTATGGGTAACTATGATACGTTCGCGTTTGTGTGGGTGTGTATTGGGAATTTTTTTGATAGATTGCGGAGTTGGAATTGGGGTTATTGAGGTGAAAGTTATTCAGATTGGACGCGAATCCATCGCTGGTGTTTTGCATTTTTAAATTTATACTGTTGGCCTTTAAATAATAATGAACTTACTTGCTGTATTTTTTCCGACTAAACTTGACCTTAGGGCGATAAATGCCTGGCCTAAATGATAGCGATAACGGAACAATTTAGACACGTCTATGCACTTTGGAGGTAAAATGCGAACTCATCACAACAGCTATACGGCGACACTTGGAAACCACTCGACTTTTGCTCACGGAAGAACACTGAAGTATAGCGTATTTATAGGTAAACTATTAGCTATTCATTTCGAAGTAAAAAATCAGGTATTATACTGACAAAAAAAGATTTACAATTTCTATTGATCATAAACCACTAACTTATACTATAACGAAATCGACAGGAGATCATCTTCCTCGTGAACTTCGAAAAGTACAATACATTGCGTATTTTTGCACAAATTTTAAATATATTGAAGGCTTAGAGAATATCCCAGTGCAACCTATGGCAGTGTATGTTTTGTGTTATCGTTTATTGTTATTATTTATTGGTATTGTTAGAATTAAAAATTGTTGAAAAAATTTAGGAAACTTTGTAGCTAAATATAATTCTGCCAATTCTATGCGGAATTATGTTAGGTTTCCTGCCTGGCCTGTCTCTCCCATCATTTTCGTTTTTGAGGCGCAGTAATGTTATGATTAAGTTATAGTGTTATAGTTGTTAAGGTGACGCATCAAACAAAAACAGAATATAAACATAATATACATACATTTTCCACGAATGCACGTCTTCCATTTGATGCTTCGTATAACAGTAATTATTGTAAGATGTTATCCAGCATGGTGGTATCTTACAGTATCGTACTTGGTGCTTAAGGCTGGTGGTTGGGGCGCTGAACTCAAATGCCCTTTACAGGCTAAGCATTTTGTTTTTATACCCTTTTGGTTATTTATCAGCTTTCCTATCTCTTAGTGGGGTCGAGATAGAGTTGCGTTGCAGTGGTTTACATTAGGACGTCACAACGGAGATATTTGAAGAAACTATTAGAAGAGACTTGCAGGCACAAGGAACAACCAACTGGTATTAATGCATTATCGGAAGAAATAACCTCCACGATATTTAAAAAAGCAGTAATGCAGTTGGCAAGAAGGAAACCGGACCAGCATTTAGGTATCTCGAGAAAAAGACTAGTTGTAGAAAAGCAGATACAGTTTTATAGAGAGAACTGTCAATATAGAGCAGAATAGTAAGAAGTAAAAAACTACGAGAAAAATAGTCGAAAAAATGTAGCATGCATACTATAAGAAAGAAGTCGAAATAAAAATTGATAATAATTAAAATATAAGTGTCTAAGACAGAAGAACGGGAGAAGAAAAATAACAGCATTAAAATATCAATCTGATCAGAAAAATATTATTTACGTTGGATCGAAGTGCATGCCAGAAGTAACTGAAGAACGCTTAAAAGCTCTTACTGAAATGAAAATTAACAAACGTCCAGGTAAGGATGAGATCTTAGCGATATCAATAGACTAACGTTCTACAAGATTTTTTATTGACAAACTTGATGTAAAACGTACTTACTTATTGTTAGGGATGTTAAATATGGAATGGCGATTGTTAGCAGCTCGACGAAGGATGAAAAGAAGGAGTTATATTGTGGTTTGGATGAGTCTTACACTGAAATCAGCCAACATAACTGTTAGAATTTTTACCATAACGTGGATGCAATACAATTAAGTATGAATCAATTGCCAATTCCTATCAAAACCAAAACTAGAACTTGGGATGTTAATGGACAATAATTTGAAACACAAAACCCAAATTACTGTTTGCCTTCAACAAGTGTAGTTAAATCTAATATTTATATATCCTCATAGGCGATTTCCGACACCAAGTATTACTGCAATGCCTTGCGACTGTGTTTCTTGTAATTTTTCTTTCCTTTCAATATTAAAAGATCTTCTTTAAGCTGTTTTAAGCATCTTTATGATGAATAGCTATCTTGTATGCAAACGCATTCGTTTCTTTTCGATTTATTCTATTCCTAATGCTCTTCTTTGTTAAATCCCTCGATTGCTTCAGCAGCATAGAATAAATATAATTGTTTATTTGCATTTGTGGGCGAACTTGGGTCCAGCTAAAGATAAACATTGTATATGCTGTAGGCAGGGTTAGTACCTTGCATATACTTAGTTACCAGTTCTAAAGAATATAAAACTTCTGACGTGTGTTTTAAATTGTTTGGCAATAACACCTTCTCGAAGAGTGTTTGCGTCATTTACTGAGGTGGAGTAAACAAGGTTTTTTAAATACGCACAATAGTAAATAAAATCAGTTTAAAAATAGTGAATTAGTAAAAAACAATAACAATATGCAGATAACCACAATTCACGTACTATTTTGCTGTTAAGTACTATTAACCTGCACATGTATCAAAGACCACCTCAATATTGCTGTGGTTATTCTATCATTATAGTCGCTAAAAAGTCCATACAAAACGCTTGTACAAATTCCTAAGGCTAAATTATGATGATCCAGCGCAACTTACTTTAATCCGAAAGTTGATAGTTTTCGAAAGTTTCAAAGTTATTATGGCTTCACATATTTAAATTGTTATCTTAATAATAACAAAATCTTCAGAAAATTTGCTAATAATAATAATAATAGTTGTCCTATTTTGCCAAATAAAAAGGTATCTTTTTTATTTGTTATATTTAAAAAAGGTGAAGTTCAGCCTCAGTCATATACTGCAGCTGCTCTGCCACTTAACTTCTTAAAAAAAATAAAATATAAGAGGTAAACTTATTTGTACCCAAATAAATTTAATTTAAGGCCGCGCATGAGCTATTAATTTTAAATAAAAAATTACTGTTTACTAAACATGTCCAAAAACATGGTTTTTCTAAGTTTAGCCACAGCCATAGCCTTATACTCATTTGGTAGTTTATTTAGGTAAGACGCCATTGTATATGAAAATGGCCCTGTGAGGTGGATACGTCATCGAAATCGTAAATATAAGATGAACGTCTGTTCGAAAATTGATTAAATAAGTATTTTGGACTTTTCGAAATTAAAATCTTGAAATATAAGATAACAGTATGTAGATGACGTATGTTGACATATTCAACCACATTGCGGTTGTCAATCTATTCGATATGCGATATACTGTCCTGCGTATTCCATATATTAATCGCAAACAAGCATTCTGTAACCACTGAATTCAATAAACATTTTTCTGATCTACACACGGCACATACGCAACATCCCCATAATTTAGATGTGATAGAACTAAGGCGCCACAAAGAAGTTTTTTAACAAGAGTGCTTAAAAGTTCTCTATTCTGATAAATAAGCCGTAGATTGTAAAATACTTTTTTTATAGCGTTGTTAACGTGAAATATAAATCGTAGATATTTATCTAGTATTCTCTCTAGATTTTTTGCTTTTGTATGAATGTAATCTAATGCCGTTAGATTCGTAAGCGAGGTGGTCAATTTGCTTATATCTAACATTTAAAGTGAATATTTTGTTTAGCAGCCAACGGAAGACCATCTAATAAATTTGAAGAATTTACTCGAATGTGTTCCAGGTAATTTAAACCATTTAAACGAGATGGTAATATGACAGGTCCAATTATAAACCTATCAATGGTTTCTACCCATACGTTGATGTTAAATTCATCATGATAATGCAAAATTTTCATTGCATGGGGATTTGCATCACCATAAATATGTTAATTATGTAAATTTGTCATACCCTTTTTTATTTAAACATTTATTTAAACCCAAATATCGCAGTAAAACATGGATTATTTGCATTTGCCCTCAGGCCATGTGACAACAACTAAAGTTGTAGGACTATTGCCTATCAAATGAATTAATAAATTATAAATAGGAATTAACTTCCAAATGTTCAATACACAAAATACCAATTATAGCTTAATTCACAACTTCAGGACAACACCTGTGCTATGGCAATTGGCATAAGCGCACAACGCCTAAAGTGCGGTTTATAAGTTACAATGCACATTATTTAAATTCTCGCTCATTAGCATCATAAAATATTGAGCCAAAAGGTTGATCAAACACGTTCAGTTTGATTTGCTAAGATCTTAGTAGGAACTGACATCATTAAGGCAAATACCATTGTCGATAAAAAAACAGAGCTGATAATGACATATATTTACAGTTTAACTTGATGTTGAAGTCAAACGATCCCCAAGTGAAATCCTGTTGTGTTGCATTTACCATAAAGACGCTAAGCCGGATTTGGCTGCTAAGTTCTGAGAATCCCAAAGTCGACACTGTTAGAAGTCAGATAACAACAAAAGGAAGCGGCACATGTCGGTAATTTCTGACCACATGCGGAAGCGGAATCGGGAAACTGAATTACATGAGCTTTTTTACCAGCGCTGAAAGCCCTCCCTCGAAACCAATGCTCTAGCGGCCAGCTTGCTCAAAACAAGAACGGACTCTTGGAAAATCAATGCTATTCGAGCTATTCTGCTGTTTCAACAGCCTACTCCGAATCGAAAAGCCACGACCAGCTGCAGCAGGAAAACTCTGCAGGTTTTTAGCTCAAATCGCAAATGCTTGCTGCCATAAACTTGAATTCTTTTACTACAAATTATAGCTATAAGGTGGTTCGAAAACCGATGTTAAATGCATTAACGCGCTTTTGAAATAAAATTGAAACGGGGGTTTTATGGATGCAGCAGTTGTTGTCTTACAGTCCTATTTACCATGTCTTTAGACACTCCAACTTCCTTAGACTCTGATCTTCTTCAACCTTAGATGTCCCAATCGTACGATCCCGTCTATAATCAACAGTTGAAGGAGCAAAACCACCGATTTCTCGAAGACGTCTTTCAACAGCAACAAATGTTTGGCGGTTTGATATGTTCCTATTTGGAAATCTTTCTCTGTATACTTTTACTGACTTCCGATCATTTCCTTGACAAAAACCATAAACAAAGACTATGTCCGTCATTTCTACGTAAGTGTAAGGTACTTTTAAGAAATGTGTTTGTTTATTTTGTAATGGACAAGGTCTATGTATGCGGAGTACCAGGTACCTTAGATACGAACTGCTTTGCATATGGTCAACGTTCTACTTAGAATTTTGCCGACACTAAGAAGTTCCAACCCTAGTAAGGGATCTTTTACATGCTACACATCGTAATAACATGCTACCCACGGCTTTACATCACTTCCGAATGGTGACATTTTGTAGAGGTTTTCATCCGCATTTTTGTATTTTTAAAAACTTCACCGGTATCAGTGATCGAACTCTCGACCCTTAGATTAGAAGCCAGAATGCTTAACCACTGAGCTACGGAGTCCGACAAAGAAATTTATAAATGCAATAGAATTCGGCATATTGGAAAAAATTTGAATACAGGAACATATCGATATATTAAAAAAATAAGAAAGATATCAATGTAATGATATTTTCAGAACATTTACGTTTTTTCACAAGATACCTCCACTTATTTAAACAGAGTTGCATACTATATGTATAGATACACTAAATACATAATGCACATCGGTTACTTAGCTATAGGGGGGGTTAGCTGAGGTATGCGGACGTTACTCGTATCATAGGTTTGAAAGCAGGTGAGGTGTAGTCCATGGTGAACAGAATAACTGAAATCAACAAATCGTAACGTTAGCAGACACACGAGATAATAATTTACCTCCATCTGCAAAGAGCAGCAAGGAATGACCAAACCAGAATTGGTGTTTTCGAAGTGCGAAACATGCCCAGGGGCTACGTCACATCGTATTCCTGATCAATCATATAGTTTCAGAAGAATTAAATATTGAATACTAAATATCTCGACATCAATAATGGTACAAGAGGACCGGATTAAGAAAGGAAATATTGAAGAATGAGCAATTACTGAAGAATTACAGTAACTTTCATTTTTTAAGGAAAATGTGCAGGTCTTCCATAGCTTCTGCAAATCAAAATTTCACAAAAAATATTCAAAATATCATACTTTGTGATTTAAATTGATTTTGGCGATTTGTACGTTCCAAAGATAACAATGTTAAAATAGTACCATTATTTGTTCATTACTATGATGTTACTGACTCTAATGGAGTAGAGGTCCATGTTTCATCTATTAGTCTAAACTATGAAGAAATATGTTCGTGTCTTAACAACTTAAATGCAATCAAGGGTCCAGGTCCAGACGGTGTACCCGCTACTCTTCTTAAAAATTTTTCAAGATCTCTAAACCTGTTTATATCGTTCAACGTCTCTTTAAGTACCAGATCATGTCCTCCCACATGGAAACAAAAATACATTGTGCCGGTTTTTAAAAGTGGGGGTCGTAGTGATGTATGCAATTATCGACCTATTAGCATTCAGTGTGTTTTCTTACACGAACTACATCGACGAACCTTTGGAAGAGGGCTTAATGGTTGATGCTGTTTATACAGACTTAAGTAAGGCGTTTGACAAGGTAAATCATCTAACCTTGTTATCCAAATTAAAAGCTACGGTATAGGAGATCCGCTGCTGGTGGTTGGCTGCGTTGATTACTAACAGGTCACAATCACTCAAAGTAAATAACTATAATTCTTCGGAATTTATTGTACTGGAATTGTGTAATTTAGGCCTATTAGGTATTAATATGAGAAATCTCTTACTTCTTCAACCTCATTTTCACAGAACGACTTATGGAACGATAACTGCCCCCTAAATAGAATTACTGAAGTACTAAATACGTCATGTAACGATATTAATATGTTCGATATATCTCTTTCGGCATTTGTGAAAGAAGTAAAGAAATTTCTTAATTTCTAGCTAAGTAATATGTGCCAACCCATTTACGTTAATGTATATTCTAAGATATCTATATTATTCGGATGTTATGTAACATATTCAATGTATAATTATCTATGTGTTTATATTTTTTCTATTTTATTTTGTATGTTTACTAACTTTTATATTTATCTGCTTTATTTTTTTTCAATTAATTCTTGTAATTGGTATTATTGCCATCAATAAATTATTATTATTATATTTAGAGCATTCGACTTATAACTGCACCCTTTTATAGCTAACAATAGTACTCGATTTCGAATGGTGTATGCCTTTCTTATCCCAACTGTGTTGAACGTTGATGTTCTGACGGTTACAACACAGTCCGACACCGCAAGGAAACTTGTTAGTAAGACTGTATGCGCAACAACTTTTTTTAAGAATATCTCTGTATCTCAGCCATTGCCCGCCTTGTCTCCGTCCTTCTTTGCTCGATACATCTCCAGTGTAATTTCTAAGAATAGGTGGTGGTCCTTAGTTTCCAGAAAGCTCTTGCTGCTTCCCTAATACGGCTTCTTATCTATATGTCTATGTTAGTAAACGAGTTAAGCACATTTTTAAGATGGCTGAAGTTGTCAACAGCCTCTAGTGTGTGTTTCCCATTTGCATTGAAAGATAGCGCTGCCATGAAGAAGTTAAACAACACAGGTGCAGGAACATATTCTTGTCGAACTATCGTGAAAGTTTGGAAAGAGTCTGTAACCTGGTTGCTGTATACAAGTTCCTTTTATGTAGGCTCTTAGAAACATTATGAATTTATACAGAGTGCCAAATATTGACATGATTTGTCACAGCGCGTTTCAATCAACGAAGTCAAGCGCTTTAGTGATGTCAAGGAATTTTCGCTGTTGTTAAACGGTTAGGTCTGAAACTGCTTTGAGACTGGGTAAGATTACTATCTATTGCTCTAGTTAAAGACCAACATATGGACATTACGTTTGATTTTGTATTACAAATAAATGAGCAGACACGATTTTGTAAGAAATCGACAATTAACTAGCACATTTTTTTATTATGAAAAGGCGCTTATCAATAACATTAAGATACACTAGTAAAGCCCACTGTAACTCTTAATACTTTGGATATTAAAGCTATTTTTGTGAACTGAAAACTTTTCGATCTTGGATTTATTCTTCCGAGCGTTTCTCTGTCGCTTCATGGTTTTCGGACATTTTGAGCGATTTTGCCAACTAAATTTGCACTCAAAAGCATAAATTAGGGTGGGCTGTAAACGGTTTTATAGCTCATGCGCTCAATTATAATTTCAAAGAAAAATTTCACGAACAACTTAAGTAGTGAAAATAGGTGAGGTTATGTGACTCCAAACATCAAATCAAAAAGACCTTATTTACTAGTAATATTAAGAATTGTACATAGTTAGAACAAGTTAGTAGTAAGATGTTACTTCTGATAAAATTTTTGTACGAATAGTACCTTACATATAAAAATTTGAATACAACGCTCTTTTTCAAAGTTTACGTTTTAAGTTCGTCAGCCATATTATATCGCAATTAGATAAAATTTTATTTAAATCTATTCCTTGATTGATGTTTGATGGTTCACAGCTTAGCTTTAGGTTTAAATGTCCTTTTATATGCGTACTTGACTAAGCACGGTGCGCAACACCTTAAAATTGAATATCCTTAAATTGTGTTTTATAAAGGTGTTGCAAAATAAAGAATCTGGTGTGATACACTCACACAACTTCCTTTTACAGTGATCTTATAATTAACCAAAAATTTGATTTTTAATTTTTAAACATTTCTCGAAAATTTTCAAAAATTGCAAACTCTGCATAAACGGTACAAAAAAGAGCGTTAGTTCAAGAAACACATTCTCTAAAATTTTAAGCTAAATTCAAGAATGTAATAATATACCGGGTGTCCTATTTAAAATAGGAGTTAATAAAAAAATTTAAAAAAAAAACAAAAGAAACCCATTGTAGAAGTATTCAACTGAAAAATCACCTATCTCACATTATTCAAAATGTAAAGTTTGAAAAATCATCGTTATAGCCGTTTTTTAAAAAATGGAAAAAAAATGAAAAATCACTAGTAAATACTTCCGGTTATGCGATTTTCTTCAAAAGCTTGGTGTCGCATCTACATAGCACACAAAACTTATATATGAGGTTTCAACGCCATATCTTTTTTAGTTCTTGAGATATTCCGTTCACAGAAAGACACACTGACCAATGAAAAAAAAATGTTTTTTAGTTCAGGGGACTTGAATTTTTGGGGTGAATCCAATACCTCCAATCCGAATTTAAGATTATTGTAAGCCCGTGAAAAGGTTTTAGGACAAGGATCGTAAAATAAAAATGTCAAACCGTTTTAGTCATTATAAGTCATCCCATTCGAATGGAAATTTCATATAAATTTAGAATTAAAAAACGGACCGTACTCGATATTATTTCGGTTTAAATTTATTAAATTTAAAGCGATTGTTCTACATACGGGGTTGAAGCGCAGCATTTTCGAATAAGGTTTATGCGAGAAAACGAATAGTATAAATATTTTTGTTAGATAGTATTTTTTTAGTTATTTCTGTTATTAGTTTTTAATTTAATTTCAGTTTTGTGAGCTATGTTGCACTGGTTACCAAATAGAAAAACTAGATCTATTGTTATGTCTTAAAGTAAATATAACATAGTGTCCTATATAAACTTTGTGAGACTGAAGCTGAAAATAAATTTACTAGTACTAAGAAAAGATGTATTGTATAGCAATCACAACTATACAATTTGTGTTGTTGATTCGGAAGGTTGACAGTTCCTGAATAAATAAGTGGGATTTTATATCGATCGAAGTTATCCAGCAATTCTAAAACAAAATAAGTCGAAGAAACTGCCTGAATCCTAGTAGGTGAGTTCATACAAGTACATTTTTGCGAACTACGATTGGCAGAGTCTACCGAATGATACAAGAATAAAATTAAACAAAGGTCAGCACATAACATAACATAACATAACAACTCAAGATCACCTGCTAAGCTGATAAAGTAGACCTAAATGTCTGCTGACCTGATTTATCGTGTTCAATCACAATAAACCAGATTTTTTAGCTAATGAACTAATCGATGGGAGCTGTGGTTACAAGTGTGCGACAACAATTACCGGAAGTATGAGGTGTAACTTTAATTTTGCTTCATTATTTAAAGATATGATTTTATTGATTTATGTGTTGCGATTTACAGGCTACATAAGTGAGTACTTAAAGACCCTGCGAGATCGAACCTGCACTTTTATCGTCCAAGAGCAGCCCTGTGCTATCGTTTGTGTTTTTTAAATACATATATATATATATATATATATTACAAAAATATGGGCTGTGCTTAGTTCCGATATATCGTACGAAACAGTATTTGCACTATTTATTTATAATTAATGGAGTTTCTATAACATATTTTATTGTTGCGCCGACGTGAGGCTATAGATGATTTAATAATGGCTTTACGTAGCATATTAATATACAGGTTGGTGCTGAATAATGTAAACATAGGTAATCAAATAAGCTACAGTACAGTTTATAGGCACTGTATGGGTTAGACAGAAATGAACGTATGTGTCTTAAAATCTAGTATACCACAATTCAGTGTTCTCTAAAAACAAAACACATTGATTCTGTAGATACTAGATATTATTCGCTTATCAGTCTATTTCTGTCTAACGCATACAAAGCCCATAAACTGTATTCGAGCTCATTTCATTGGCTATGTTCACACTTGTGAACTTTTTTCATGTGATAGCTAAAAGTGATATGCCCATGTAGCTGCTACACTAGAAAGCGTTACATTGTTTTTTGAGAATAGTTCAAAACCTAGCCTTTTCCTCAGATTCAAGATGTATAGTTACTTCGTTATCTGCCTTTTTTAAGATATCTGAGGGTATTTTGCTTGTACCAGAGACTTTATTATCTTGGAGTTGATTGAGGGAAGACATAATTTCTTCTCTGGTTAAAAGTAGGTTAAGTTAGGTTGTTTGCTATATTGTGGAATTAGATTAACCGTGCCTTCTTGACTTAAAATCGTGAAATGTGGTTCTTTGTCGAGGTCTCTAATTCGTTCTTCGTTTTACTTTCTTCCTCTAAAGGGCGAAAGAAGTATTGTAAGCATGAAAAAGTAACCATGCGAGATTTGTTCAGATATTCACGTTTCAGGTTTCCCTAGATGACGAAAAACATAAGTTCTCAATTTCGTATGTCATTCTGTCTGTTGGAGGTATAGTTCAAAAACCATTTGTTGGAAGAAGACGATACTATGCATGCGGATTGTATGTCTACCTGGTTCGAAACCGAATATACTTTTGGTAAAATATATATAGCTGGGTTTTGATAAAAGTAAAAGTGTACGATTTTCTGGACAAACCGGAAGCTTTCATAATTTAATCAAGTAACAAATTAGCTGTAAGGGTCGGGTTTGCACGAACATTTTATTTAGGTTAGATGTAATAAATCATTGTAGTTATGCATAAACAATTATAAATCTTAAACGAAAGCTTTCGTGTGATTTGATAGGGTGTAAGCCGATATCTTTTGCAGCTGTTAGGAATGCAGCGGGACGTAATAGAATATTCTGGCGCATGACATGACAATAGTAAAAAAATATGTCATATTTATTACAAGAGGATTAACCGGACTTGGAACGGCTGACGGTCGAAAGAAACACCCCAAAACCGCAAACTAATTTTGGTTAAAATTGATGAGGTTACTATTCAACCAAAGGAACACTTGTTGAGGACATTTTCGAAAACGCCCTGGGAAACATCAATTTAGAACTTGATAAGAAAAAGATTAAGCAGTCGAGGGGTTTGGAATAGCAACCACCAATTAGCGCAGCCCAGTGTAGCAACAAAATTTTTTTGTCATTGGTTGGACACTCCGCGACCTTGGAATGGAGGGTTTTTTAAATTGGTATAAAACGTATCTGAATAGGACTGCAGAGGAATGAAAGCCAAGTCTGGTGGATGTGGTAGTTCTACGCGTAATACTGAGAACTATTGTGACAGATTACAACTGATTAACCCTTTCTTCACTGGGTGTTGTTAGTAAGACTGGGTTCGCACCGACTCTTTACCTTCTTTTACTTCTCTAAGTGCAACACTGACCGACACCGCAAGAAAACTTGTTAGTAAAACTATGTCCGTACCGTCTCTTTGTATCTCCTTTCTTCACTAGGTGTAACACAATCCTACGCCGCAAAGAAAACTTGTTGGTAAGACTGTGTGCCCACCGACTCTTTGTCTCTTTTTTACCTCTCTAGGTCCAACATAGTCCGACACCGCAAGGAAACTTGTTAGTAAGACTGTGTGCGCACCGACTATTTGCCTTACTATACTTCGCTAAGCAGTACACAATAGAACTATTTAGCTGTAGGTACCTGATTTTATTGGCGACAAGTGTACCACAGCGAGCCCCGATATTTTTGTTATCCAAAACCTTTCTTACTCTATCGGATGTAGGAACGTGTAAACAATAATATAACAAGAAGCAAGCAGGGATCACAAACAGACAAAAAAGGCAAACTGCAGAAGAAAGAAAAAATTTTTTTACGGAAATAAAATTACGATAGTGGAGGAAACAGAAATATAATAAATCAGATGTTTAATAAGACGTAAAGAAGGGGTATTAAGAAAGTTAAACGTAAAGAGATACAAAGAGCATATACGAATGAAAAGAGTTTGAGAAATTCTTAAAAGAGACGATGACGGATTAACTGGACAAGTAAAAGAAACTACCGTTCATACTAAAAACTTTAAATAGAACCTTCAACTAAGGAAGGCGTAAAGATAATTATAAGAAAACAAAATTACGTTAGAAATCGTCAATTATTCAAACGTTTTATGAAGGTCTGCCAATTGTGACAAAAACTAATAAAGCCAAACGCTTGGCTAAGGATACTACTGAATCTCGTCTATAAAAATATATAATCAAATGTGTGATTTAGCCCTTATTCAGAATATGTGTATACAACATGTAAATTACCATTAAACATAAAACGAATAAAAATGTTGTATGTAACATTAAAAAACCATCCGGTATGTGTAATGTGCTCAGAAGATGCAACATCATTATCTGGGATAAATTTACAATGCCACATAAGCATTCATTGGAAGCATTAAATCGAACATTAAATGCAATGATGAAAATCCTTTCGGTGGTGCTATCATTTTATTGTCCGGAGATTTCCGGCAAACACTACCAGTTATACCACATTCAACATATGC
Source organism: Agriotes lineatus (assembly GCA_940337035.1). Taxonomy (NCBI): domain Eukaryota; kingdom Metazoa; phylum Arthropoda; class Insecta; order Coleoptera; family Elateridae; genus Agriotes; species Agriotes lineatus. Next base: position 43,919,912 of record OW679201.1, on the reverse strand, counting down.
AGATGAAATCAATAAATGTTTAAAAGCATCATCATTATGGTAAATTGTTCAAAAATTGAAATTAACAACTAAGGTGCGTGTCCAAATTCAAAATGATCTGTTGCATGATTTTTTAAACAATTGCTCAACAAGTCAGACAATGAAATTTCTAGATGATTTTTGTAATATTATGCCTTGAAGAAATGCATTAATTAAAAATTTTTTTTTTCAAATATTTGAGCTAATTTCAAAAATCATCAATGGTTGAGCGAACGTGTGATATTAGCTGTTAAAAATGTTGATGTTGATACCATCAGTATATAAATTCAAAACATGCTGGAAACTGAACCATCTTACCTCGACATAATGTACATTTGAAAATTAGTTCACTAATAATTTTGTTACGAAACCTCAATGCGCCAAAACTATGCAACGAGATTGGTTGTTAAAAAATGTTGGGACACATCATTGAGGCAACAACCATTAATCGAAAGTTCAAAGGAGAACATGTTTTGTTACCACGAATTCCAATTATACCAACCGATGCACGTTTTAGCAGTTGCCATGACCATCAATAAAGCACAAGGCCAGTCTATGCAAATATGCGGTTTGGATTTAGAGAATCCATGTTTCTCTCACGGTCAGCTGTACGTAGCCTGTTCGCGTGTTAGTAAACCCAACGATTTATTTGTTGATGTCGAAAATTGAGAGATAAAAATATTGTAGACGATTTAGCATTGCAATGAAGTATTATTATCTTCTATAATAACAACAAACATTGCGATTCATTTAAATCAAAATATTTATTGTTTTATTAAAAACAAATTCCATTTTAAACCAATTAGTTTTGGGCAGAAAAACGTTTGCCGGGTCAGCTAGTATCTTTATAAAAGCTCTGGATCTCTTCGTACTCATACTCACTTGTTGGAGCCTCTACTTGGATTATCTTAAGGACATACACATAATTCAAGACGTAACTGTTCTGAACAAACTTTCAATCAGGAGTGACCATAGAGGTAAATGTTGGTTACCAGAACAACTTAAAGCATGCGCCGGGAGCATTAGTAAAGATCTGGAAATATCCAAGTTTAAAAATTTAAATGTCAATGATCACAATGAAAAAATTGTAGATGCAATTATTCAGAACCCATAATCTAAGTTTTGCAAGAAAAGAGCTGTAGAAAATAGAAAAATTAATGAAAATATAAAATTCTAATAACAGTACAAAAAATGGCAAGGCAAAGAGAGAATACTACCTACAGGATATTATATCAGTAAATCTCTAAAGATATTAGAAAAAATGTAGAAAAACAATGGAAGAGAACGAAATTTTTTACATTGTCAGAAAGAAGAACACCTGGAGATGATGGAATAGTTATACAATCGGGAGAAGAACTCTTCAGCAGATTAATAAAACATCTGTTCAATAAGTATTTCCAACAACAAATTATACCAAAAGGCTAGAACAATGCAGTGACAATATTTTGATATAAACGGAGCAACATCACCAAGTTGAAAAATGTATAGACCTATCAACCACCTAACACCTACGTGCAAACTATTTATGAAAATTCGAGCGAGAAGATCCACACCGAAGTTGGTCCAACGAACGAGCAGAGTCTAGAACAGGTTATGGTGCAAACGACGGCGACGGTTTACGGGCCATAACAACCTTGATCAAACAGTGCATTGAATGTAACTAACAGGCCATTGGCTTTAAAGTGCATAGCCTACGAGAAATAGCTATTTACGTCATTAGGCAGGTAGCTGAGTATTTATAACCAAGCTAGTATATCGCGTCGAGCCCTCCATGGCGAGACATGTGATCTCGCGAGGCCATAAACGTAAATACTGGCCGTGTGTCGTATAACATGCTTTTGTATACTGACTAAGGCCATAATCTGTCTGATTATAAATAACCATCTCAAATTATTTGCTGTCAAAATTCTGTGCTTCGTGTTATACGTTTGCTAGCACCGAACTCCATTATTGGTGGCAATGTCTTGCAATGTGAAATTTGACGCAAAACCTAACCTATTAACCTCACATTTGACGGTGCCACCAACAATACACTTCAGGACTGTCAAACGTATAACACAAATGGTAAACTAAGCTACTAGACCATTATACAGAAAAATACCATTAGAAGCACATAATCAGAACTGGTTAAATTACAGATACACGTCATTAATTAGAAACATTTAAAGACACGCTATATCAAATGGGCATACGATTTTTACCTACGTTCTAATTGAACCATTAATCTATTTTTGGTTTTCTATAGATGGAAAGATTCATAATTAATTTGCTCCAGGTTAGGCCTCACTTCATACTCGGGCTAGTTTGGTTCCATACCCAATATTTCCCCCGTTTCTTAATATTTTTAGGCTTCATCAGCTCATTTCTTCCATTTTTGCCTTCATGCCTTGATGCAGAAAGGTTGCTGAATTTTTACTAGGGTTTTCGTGTTCCTCGGGGAAGTTTAAGGATGTCTCTAGAGGAGCTATTTTTGTGATTTCTCAAATCAGAATTCGTTTGGATTTATCTACGAGGGGTTATCCAGATATTTCCGGAATCTCATATTTGTAATTACCGAAATTAAAATTATCCATTTCTACCATATTCTTTGAAGCTTTTTACACGTAGGTGCTGAGTTTTGTTTGTGTGAATTCATTTGTTTAGCTGACGCTGACGTTTAAAGTTTGTAAGATGTCAGAAATATGGATGAAATACGTTTTAAGCAACGTGCCGTCGTATAATTTCTTACGCTGGAAGGAGTTATTCCGCAACAAATCCACCAACGACTTGTTACTGTGTATGGCGGTGAAGCTCTTTCAAAAACGCAAGTTTACTTTTGGATCGACGAAATTAAACGGGGAAGAAAATCACTTCAATATGAAGCAAGGTCGGGCCGACATCCAGACGCCGTCTGCGATGAAAACGTTCGAGCTGTGGAATATCTGGTGATGAATAATCAACGAATGAAGAAATGGGAAATAAGAGCGGAAACTGGGCTATCTTATGGTTCTATTTCCAGAATTCTCCACAACCTTCTCAAGCTCTCCAAAGTATCTTCAAGATGGCTACCGCGAAACCTTTCTGTGTTCGACAAACAACGTCGGGTCGAATGTGCTTCCGAGAACCTGGCTCTCATAAATAACGATAAAGAAATTTTTTTTTCATGGCTAGAGACATGTGATGAAACGTGGCTGCGATGTTGGAACCCTGAATCGAAACAAGAGTCCATGCAATGGAAACATGCCGATTCTCCGCCTCCGAATAAATTTCGAAGCCAAGCTTCAGCAAAAAAGTTTATGGCTACAATTTTTTTCGACTGTAAGGAAATTTTGCTTAACGACTACCTGCCACCAAAAACCACTATGACTGGCTCCTATTACGCCAACTTAATCAAGAAGTTACGTGCAGCTATCAAAGAGGAGCGACGCGGGAAACTTGCTGCCGGTGTGCTTCTGTTGCAAAACAATGCAGCTGTTCACCAAGCTGCAGTTTTCAAGGATGCAATTCGAGAATGCGGATTCCAACTTTTAAAGCATGCACCGTATAGTCCAGATTTAAGTCTGTATGACTATTTTCTATTTCCAAACCTTAAGCGTTACCTCCGTGGAACCAAGTATGAGGACATTCCCGAAGTGATCTTTGCAGCAGAGGGCCATTTTCAGCTTCAAGAAAAAGAATATTTTTTGAACCGTTTAAAATGTTTAGAGAAACGATGCAAAAAGTGTATTAGCATTGAAGGTTCTTATGTCGAAAAATAATAAATAATTTACTGTTGCGGCAATGTTTTTATTATGAGATTCCGGAAATATCTGGATAACCCCTCGTACATCGAGCACATGGTTACAATGTTGGGAGTAGAACATCGAAGAGCTCCCCTTTTTTCACCCTTCTTCTTCATGTGTCCTGCCCTCCTAGGGCGTTGACGATCAATTGCATGACTTGAATTTTGTCTGTAGCCTTCCTGAAAAGCGATGTTGTACTTTGTCCATACCATTGGCGAAGGTTCTTGAGCCATGATGTCCTGCGACGGCCTGGATTACGCTTTCCCTCTATTTTCCCCTGAATTATTATCTGCAGTAATCTGTATTTGTCGTTACGGATGATGTGGCCAAAATACTCTAATTTTCTTCTTTTTATGGTGTTTAAAACTTCTCTTGGTTTGTTTATGCGCTGCAAAACTTCTACATTTGTAGTTCTGTCAACCCAAGAGATTTTCTTTAGCCTACAATAGGCCCACATCTCAAAAGCCTCCAATTTCTTGCACATGGCCTCTGTTAGCGTCCACGCCTCAACTCCATAGAATAGAATACTGAAAACGTAGCACCGCAACAGTCTAATTCTAAGAGCAACTTTCAGATGTCTGCTAGTAAGAACTTTTTCATATTAGCAAATGCTTGCCTAGCTTGTTCGATGCGACTTCTAATTTCCGATGTCATGTCCCATTTATCATTTAGATGACAACCAAGATATTTATAAGAGTTGACATGTTCGACAATTTCATTTCCAACTATCAGGTCTAACTGCACAGGTACAGGATCTTTACTTACTGCAAACCATTTGGTCTTTTTAACATTGAGTTTAAGCCCCATGGACATACTGTGTTCTGCAACCCTTGTCACTAGCTCTTGCAAATCTTCTATATTGGTAGCTAGTAGTACCGTGTCGTCAGCATATCTAAGGTTGTTCACCAATACACCGCCAACGACTACTCCAATGTCTTTGTCATCTAGAGCTTCTCTGAATATCTTTTCTGCGTAAAGCTTGAAAAGCAGAGGCGAAATAACACAGCCCTGTCAAACCCCTCTCTTTAACATTATCTCGTCTGATAACTCGTTGTTCACTCTTACCGTGGCTGTTTGATTGCAGTATAAATTCGATAGGATGCGGACATCTTGTCCATCTAACCCAGTTCCTTGAGTATGTCTATTAACTTGTTATGGTTTACGGTGTCAAAAGCCATTTCATAATCCAAAAAGCAGGCAAAGACATCTACATTAACGTCTCGACAGCGTTGTATCAGGACCTGCACACTTAATAGTGCCTCTCTCGTCCCGAATCCACTCCGGAAACCAAACTGGGAATCGCTGATCTTTTCTTCACACTTGCGATAAATGCGATTATGAATGATCTTCAGAAATATCTTTAGTACATGGCTCATTAGACTGATAGTTCTGTAGTCTCTGCAGTGTTTTTAACTTGGTTTTTTGGGTATTGTCACGAAGATCGATTTTAACCATTCTCTCGGTATTACCCCTGTCCATATATTATTAAATAGGTTAACCAAAATAGAAAGTGAACTATCATCTTTGAGAGTCTTTAAAACCTCAACATACATTTCGTCTGGCTCTGGCGATTTGCCATTCTTTGCTAACGAGATAAAATATTCAACTTCTGACCTAGTTATGTCAATTCCTTCATTCAGCTCGAAGTTATAATTTTCACTTCTATTGTCGTCGAATAAATTTTCCAGGTATTTATTCCATTCTTTTAATTTATCTTCAGTCGATGTTAATATGTTGTTATGCTCGTCCATTAATGTTTGAGATCTTTTGTGCTTATGGTTACCAGCAATTTGTTTCACCTTTTTGTGTAAATTAAGCGAGTCATGTTTTCTATCTAAGATTTCAATTTCGGAACAACGTTCGGTGAACCATTTTTCTTTTGCTATTCTGATTTTTGACCGGATTTCCTTTTGAGTTTCCTTGTCTCTTTGTGCACATTTATTTTTGTATGTTCGTCTTAAATCCACCAATTGTAAGATTTCCTCTGTCATCCAAGGTTGTTTCTTTTGTCTTGTATTTGATTTTAAATATTTTTCTTCGACTTCCCTCACTGTGTCTTTTATCTGATTCCACGTGTGTTCTATTCCGCCACTATCTGTTGTGTCTTTTACACTTGTTAGTTTTTCACTTATTTCGTTCCTAAGTTTTAAGTTTATTATAGGATCTTTTAATTTTTGTGTATCTAGTCGACTTACTTTTTGGGATCTAACACATTTTTCTAACTTTAGATTTATGAATGCTGCTAGTAAATTGTGATCTGTGTACACGTCGGCACTAGGATAAGTCTTCGCGTTTTTTATAGAATCTTTTATTTATAAGTATGAAATCTATCTGATTCTTACGTTTCTGTTGGCGTTGGAAGTCCACGTATATAGACGTCTTGGATGATGATCGAAATATGTGTTTATTACTACATAATCTTCATCCAAACAAAACTGCACCAGTCGGTTTCCTCTTTGGTTGGATGTTCGTAGACCGTAATTGCCTACCACAGCTTCTCTTTGTCTCTTTCCTATTTTGGAGTTCAAGTCGCCCATCAATTTCATGTGTCTTGAGAAAATCAGTTGCTTTTTTAAGTCCTTATAGAATAACTCAACTTCGTCATCAGGTGCCACTCCTGTAGGGGCATATACTTGAATTATGTTGCATGCTATTGGTCTTGTTTCCAATTGTACTAGAATTACGCGATCTGAGATGTGAATGACGTTTTTCACTGCTTTATTAATTGCCTGACTGACAATTATTCCAACTCCATTCCAGTGTTGAGGGTTTTCGTTTCCAGAGTAGTAAATGTGGTATCCATCCATTTGGCATTCCCCCGACCCTGGCCATCGCATTTCGCTCACTCCGAGTATGTCCATCTTAAGCCTTCATATTTATCTTAATAAGTTATGAGTTTTTCCTCCCTGGAATAAACTGCGTTCATTCCAAGTGCTAATCCTTTTAATTTCTGACATTTTCGTGGTAGTGTAGGGATTTCGTGGGATGACTACCAAAGAAGCCCTACAGTCTATTAAGCTTTTTCTTCTTCTGCCGGATCTTGGAGTCCGAATTCCATGATCAGTAACTTTATCGTCTACCGAATTAATATTCATGTCATGCTGATTTTACTAGGGAAAACATAATGCGGTGGTTTCCCGTTTCCTACCGCATGGTATAGGCTATAGGATGTGGGAGAAGGATAAAATATGGTATGAGTAGGAGTTGGGGTTTGGGACATTATTCCTCCCAGGTTATGGAAGCGAGAGAGAAAAATGGCTCACGTTGGCAGGGGCGCTTCCCTGAAGTAGACTTATCTTCTATCGGGATCCTAGAGGAAGGTCTACCCGCTACCGGTACCCCGTACAGCAAAATTCAGCCCCCTTGCGACTGCATGGCGCCCTTGATTACTGCTACTTCCTCGTCTACGGTTCCAAATTTGCAAGTAGTCCGAGTCCAATTTACTCTTGAAGCCCCATCGTTACGATACTGCATATCGACGGCCTTAGTGCAGAACCACTCACCTGGCGCAGACCACCTGTGGCTTCTTCGACGCTTTCGACAGGTTTTCTTGTACAACTGTGACCTGGTGTAAATCTGCTCAAGGTCTGTGTTAATCTAGTTTAACTATTCGACCTGCGTCGTATTGTTGATGCCTTGAATTTAAGCTACAAATTAGGATCCCTTTGTGTATACGTCCCCGAATTTCATGTCAGGATTTTTAATGTATTTGGCAAAATACCAGATTATTCAGTTTATTCGGCAAACTTTAGATTATTCCCATAAATTACACGAACTTAGCATAAACTTAGAAACTGACCTAGTTAGCATAGTTTCCCAATTAACTATATTACTACTGTTCACACTCAGCAAAACCTAGCTACTGTTTAAGAATATAAACAATTGCAAACAATCTTGTAATCTTAGACATTGATTTGGATTTGTCTCCCGTAGCACCCACGTTATTAATGCTTGTAATTTTGACTCTTGTTAACTGATTTTGCATATTCAGCCCTAAATTCTTTTGGACTTACATGCCATGCTAATGACCGAATAGTTCGGTTGAGTTGAGCTGAGATAATCCTGTACGTGCAAGATATTTAATTAATGAACCAGCTTTGCCTGACGTCTTGAAGTTATTATGAGTTTCAAATAATTACCGCGCGACTTCCGGAATATATAGCGCCTTGTGTTAAGCCAAGATTTTGGCGTTACTATGGCCATTTTAATAATTATGAATAACAACTAATAGTTTCTTGGATTCAAGGATTTGGGGTCATATTCAACCCGATACCCTAAGTATTAATAATATCGCCGCGGTCGTAAGCCTTGCCTAGTAGTTCTCCAGAAATGCAAATTGCTAAATGAAACATGTCAGTTTGTAGTTCCTGCTACAATATTTATTTGTATTAAACATCTAGACAGTTATTGTCTAATGATATAATTACAATGACGATTATTTACAATAACTTTATGCTACTGCGATATGTACGGTCGGTCTTAAAAAGGCCACTAAACTGACGTTACCTTTCATTTTATGTTAAAATAAACAAAAGCGTATCAAAACGTTGGCGCTTATGACATTTTATTATTAGTAAAGAAATTTTGATGCGCTTTTGTTTATTTTAACAGTGAATTAAAGTTAACGTCAGATTAGTGGCCTTTATAAGACTGACTGGTAGTGTGATATTTTAATCTGGTTTGCCATATGTGTGTATTTTATTTGTGTATGTGTCACCAAGTACATTTACTTTGTGATATTATACTGACTCGAGATCTATGCCTGCGAATATTATTTGTCCCTTTGCCGTTACCTTTAATTTTCAGGTTTGGCTAGTAGCGCCTTCTGTAGTGTACCTTTTGATTAGCAAAATGGTGGGTTACCTGCTACTTGGCGCAAAATATTTTTTTCAGCTAAAGATTTGAGTCTTTTGTTTTACCCACGACTAGCTCCGGCAGAGAAATCGGTTGCCTTTGCTTGTTCCTATTTACAGTCAGAGTGGCGGTAACAAAACTTACATAAAGGAAAAAAAGGTTCCAAAAGAAACAAAAGTAAGAATTTACAGATGTGTATAGTTGTATACATTCTCACCTTAAATTACTGAAGTCAAGCTTGAACATTAAGTAAAAGACAAACGAGTACCTAGATTACAGGCCTATGAAATGCGATAGCTAAGAAGAATGATCGGAGTCACAAGAAAAGATGAAATGAATAAATTTGGAAGCAACTAGAGCAATTACAACATACCATTAAAAGTAGACAGCTTAGTTGGTTTAAACACATGTGTAGGATGCATAACAACAGTTTAGTGAAAACAATATGAAAAATGGGTTGGGATAAGAAAAGAACAAGAGGAAGATCACTGAAGACCTGGAATGATCAAATTACCAAAATTATAAAATGGAAAAGTTGCGGCTGGTAACAGGCGAAGCGTTAACAAGAAACAGAAGATAATAAAAGAATATCACCTAGACACCTAGAAAAGTAGTAATTATAGGAGATATAATTGAAAGGATGGTAACATGAATGGGAGACTTAAATGGTATCGAAGAAAGTATGAAGAACACATGAATAAAAATAACGGTAAAAAAATTATAAAGTTTTGTATGGAAAACGAACTGAAAATTGGTAATACACTCTGTAAGACAAAGGAAATACTTCAAATAACTAGACAAGTAATGAGTAGGAACGACAAATCTATCATCGACTATTTCTTAATAAACAAAAAACTAAGTGGGGAAGTCGAGAACACAAAAATACGAAGAGGAACAGAGATAGTAAGCGATCGTTTCTTGTTGATAATGATCATGGAAACCGTCACAAGCAAAGAAGAGGAAACGAAAAACAAAATCTCAAACCAGAAGATGAACTGCTATAAACTCAGAAACACTGAAATAGAGATTAAATTAAAAACTATAAAAAACGAAAAAGAAAAAAGATGAAGAGAATTTAAAAAAATAATAATAGAGCGGTGGAAGAGAGCTACGGAATTACAAAAACCGTTAAGAAAGCAGGAAAAATAACGATAAAAGAAAAGAAAGACGCGTGGAAAAGATACCTGCTACGCAGAGCCATAACAAACTAGGAAGAATATCAGAACCGAAAATATAGATTCAGAGAAAGCCTTCGGCAGTATCAATAGGGAAGATATCTAGAAAATACTAAACAGAGGAATACTACAGAGCATAATAAAATAAATACAGAGTTTGTATACGTAGACTAAGAATTACGTAAGAAACAGACATGAAAACCCAAAGGTATTTGAAACAAAGATGCGTATTGAGTGTTCTGTTATTTTTCCTAATGTTAGATGAAGCAATGAAGGATGCAAGCTATATCATACGCAACACGATATTGAGAAATTGAGAGAATAGAAATAACATAATTATGCTACGCGGACGATATGATGGTGATCGCAAAAGACGAGAAAATATTGAATAAAAGTCTGAAAATATTTAAAGAAGAACTGGAAAGGATGAATATAAAGATTAATCAGGAAAGGACTATGTGAATATACTAAAGACGAAAAACAACATACAATACAGTTGGAATCAGTAAGGTTACAACAGATACAAAAATACATACACTTCGAGACAATGGGCGGTAGTATAAAGAACGAGATGAAAGAATAAGAAATAAGTTATACAGACAGACATTCAATGTTAATTTAACAGAAGACAACGTAGAAGAAGGGCAACTAAGATGGTATAAACATGTAAAAAGAATGACAGTTAATAGAATAGCCAGGAAAGCGTATAAGGGAGGAACAATAAAAGGAGAAAAACTGAAACATACAGAGAAAGACGTGGAAGTAAAACGTGGAGAGAAATATAGAGCAGAACAACAGGAGGGGGGGGGGCTCGACTATTCCACCCGTATCATTCCCAGAAGAGTGGACGGCAATAAGAATTAGGTATGCAAGTGGAAATAATTAAATTCTATAAAAAATTAATGGAAACGTTCACTAAGCAGCTATGCTACCAGAGAAAGCGGAGCAACAATGATAGAACATGTTCAAATACTTCAAAGAAAAGATCGACTGGAATTGTGTTACTTGCAAGACTGTTAGAAGCTAAGAGAAAAGGAAGACTTATAAAAATACCGATTTATTGAGCTACAAAGAACTATAAAGGTTTAGAGTGGGTTATTTCTGTAGTTACAACAGGTATTATTCATGAAAAGAATATATTAGGTTAGAATTATTTTAACAGAGGTACCTTTGAATGACCAGGTGAAATATAAAGTCGAGTAACTAAGTTAATAACCTTCATTGGGTGCTTATGCGAGTACAACGTATTACATAGTTAAAACACATTTACTAGAGCAAACGAAGTCCAAAACAACCCGTAACAAGCATAATTTAATAGTAATTGAAAGTGAATACTAGCCACACTACAAAAAAACGACCCATTTCTATTAATATATTGCTATGAACGCATTTTAAGTCTATGATTATTATAGTAACTAATGATATTACATGCATATCAAATAATATTTTAGAAAATATTCCAGAAATGTGCTAGTTTAATTTTTGTAAGCAGTTTAAAATAGCATTGGTTTTCATAATAATTTGTAAAACTGTATTAAAAATAGTGTTAGCCTTTATTTAAATAAAATGTTATCAGGGTAGGCTTGGAAACAATATAAACAATGTAGTATCGCAAACAAAAAATTAGGGAGAGGAAACCAAGCTGAAAGATGATGTTATCTTGGCTTCCTAATAAATAATTGTAAAGTTGTGAATAAATACTCTTTTCCCAATTAAGTGAGTTTAAAAATTGATTGTATGTTCTGTGGATGTGCTGTAGTGGACTGCATCCATTCGTAGTACCTTCGTAGCAGTCTGAAAAAATGATTTATCCGTGCATTAAATGTAAGCTTGTATTCCGGCTGTTTTTGGACATCTTAGAAGAGTAATTGGAGCACCTGGGAGCTGGAGGTAGGCAGTGTCACAACGGAGGAGCTACAGGAATCGTTCTGTGACGACGTTCAGCGGCTGGGATAGGTTGACCAACGGAAAAAGAGGGGGCCAAGCATCGTGGGACTCGCTATGAGCTCGAGTTATGCCCTAATTCCGTTCCAAAGGCGACAAAAAGGTCAGGAACCTTCACCTAAAAGACAGAATTTAAAGCATTTCATGGTGGCGTCGGTTTTTGCAAACTTCCGGCAGAAGCGTCCTTTGAGTGTGTTTTGTTTTATGACGTGTATTTACTTACGGCAATTGTTATCACCTAGGAATCGCTTTAATTACGTAATCACAGATAATTGTCGAGAATAACGAACTTGTTCGATTTTGCCATTTGTGAGGTTGGAACGTCATTTTCTCTTTAGTTAAATAAAATCTTGTATGAAAGCTATCCCGTTAGTTAAATCACCATTATACAAAGAGTTCGCTTTTAAATTATAAAAAATAATACCATGGTAAGTAATTTGATAGCAAATAGTTTATTATAAATCAAAATAAGATTGCTAGCATGTAGGGACCCGACCCCAATAAGAACATAAACTCCTTTAGTTAAAATAACAGTACATAATAGAAAATATAAAAATATTTTACAAATAGAGGAAATGCAAACAAGTGCAGTCGCACGAATGAACTAAATGTATATGCAGGTGGTTCATTAATATTAGTTACTTTGTTTATTGCATGAGGTACATATCGTTGAATTAACAAATTAGGTGACCTCAATCTGAGAAAAAAATATTTTCAAGTAAATGTATTGATTTTTGTGGAAGGTGAAAACCGCAGCTAAAAAGATAACGAAGTTACAAAATGAAAAACTTACTACAAAAAAAACAGAGTTGGGGCCACACAGTGACCATCTAAAGGTTAAAAACGTCAAGTGTAGAATATAGAATAAAAAATGTGATCCACAACACTAATTTTATCAAACTTATAAATAAAGTATACACAAAATGTTAACCTACCAAAACTTAGGATTATTACTCCTCTTCCATTTTACCTTGTAGGCAATCAATTATTCAAAGGTGCCTCGTTGGCTGTATAATAAATTGCATATAATTGTTATCTACGCACAAAGTTACGGTAATGATACATCTTTACGGATGTGAGTTCAACTTTATTCTCGAATAGTAGCGCCTCCAATTCTTTTGAGCAGTACTAAATATAATAGAAGTTCGAAATTGTAACTTGCAATGTTTACATTTGCTACAGGCTGTTACACACAATGTTGAGGTAGGCAGGTAAAACTACAATTTTGCTTTGGCAAATAAAGCAAACATGTAGATATACAGAGTGCGGCAACGTGGGGGGTGGGTGATAATATTTCTAAAACTACAAGTATTACATATGATTAGCTTGAATAGAAGTTGTAGGTACGAATGTGGTGCAACTTAGTGAACTTTTAACGGACGTAAAGTTAAGAGGTGAGTGACCACAGCATCTTGCCAAAAGGTTGACCTCGAAACTTGTTTAAGAGAGGTCAACGTTTTTCACAGGAATAAAAATAGTAAAAATAAAACAGAGTAAGCTTTTACAATTTGCAGTTACTTTGCTACATCAATTATCTGAACAAATTCCATCTTTAAGATGGTACCTGCTACTTCAATATATCTAAGTTTTATGCAAAGTCTTCAACGATAATATGCGCTTTCCCTTGCAAAAACTTCAATGGCTTCGGTACCCTAAAAAACAATCTAAAAGTGGCCACAACAGTTCAATGCGCTTTTCTAAAATAGAAATATAGAAATAGTCGACAACTTGTTTTTTCCATATAAGATATTAAAATAAATTAGCAGAACCTCTTGTATCAAGGACTTTTGTAAATAACTTTTTTGCTCCATCCTGGCCTATTCTACACGAATATTGTTGGCACTGACCGTAAATTGATTTTACCAAATCACTGGATGATTTCATAGAAACGAAAAAAATATAGTTTTGAAATCTTTAACAAAAAGCATTACACATTTTCCAGTTGTAATGCAGAAAAGATCAATTGTCATTCAGAAAGCGTCAAATGTATTTTAGATTAATCAAATGAATTTCATAAAAGGTCACATGTCATTCAAATTGATCAATTGTAATTCAGAAAACGTCAGATGTAATTCACATACCGTCAATTGTAATTCAGAAAACATCAGTTTCAATTCAGAAAGAGTCAATTGTAATTCAGATTAACGAAATAAATTTCAGAAAAGGTCATATGTAATTTATATTGATTAATTGTAATTCAGAAAGCGTCAGATGTAATTCAGAAAACATCAATTGTAATTCACAACCTAAATGCTAAATCCTTGAATAAACAACATATTATTTCCCATAGTTACCATGTCGTTGAAAAGTTTGGTAGTCATGACAACTAACTGTTTTGATTTATGTACTTGTATATTATAATAATTGCCAAAGTGAAAAAGTTTAATAGGTATGGAATTCAGAAATAATTCCCGATTTTTTCGTGTATTTATGGCACGGCATTCAGTATTACGTACACTTCCGTGTCGCCATTTATTTTACACAAAGTGTTTAAACTCGGTAATGCACCACAAGTCAATTGTCCCCTGTGCCTAACAGTAATAGCAGGAACAGAGCCTGTTCTGCGAAAACATTACAAACAACACTCTGAAGAAGATAGAAGGAGAATTGTAGAATGCGCCAACAGAGCAGATGACTGGGTAGCTTTGGCAGGTACGTTGGGGATAAAATACAAAACGTAATTCCATTGAATTCGATCTGAACGGCCTACAATGCTCATAAAAGGAGCGAGTAAAGCCTAAAGTTATAATTGAAGAGGAAATAGATACAGTCATTTTATGGATAGAAGCTGAATGTCACACTACGCTTAAAAAAATACAAGAAAAGACAGAACTTCCACACAGAAGTCGGTATACATATCTACAATTGGAAATTATTTGGAAGGTGGATTGTTTACGCTGAAGCAGGTACATCGCGAACCAACGACGATGAATTCGGTTGTAAATAAATGCAAGAGAGCGGAGTATGTGGACATTTTAAACAGGCATATGCAACAGAGTAAACAAATTGTTTGGATTTGGTTTCTTTTGTCGACGAACTAAGGGTCTAAAGCTCTTGCTGGTTCGAGAGCCGTTCAGCAAATGCCGTCAGGAAGAGGCTCAAATGTTCATCTAATTGGAGCGATTTCATCAGTAGGCATTGTGGCGATATAGAGAAGGAGGGGTTCATTCACAATTGTGTCAGCAAATGCCTGGGAGGCCAGCCTTTTGCATCGTGGCCCATGAACCAAACGACTTAGTGGTAGTGTGCGACAATGCACTATACCACTCTAGATTACAAACCGTGTTTGATGGTTTTGAAGCAACACTGTCGCGTCTAGCACCATATTCGCCTATGCTTAATCTTATTGAGGCAATATGGTCAAAGGTAAAATCCTTTATAAAGTGTAATCTCAGAGTACCTCAAGTTGTAGCTCCCGGAGTTCAAGAGCAAAGGCTCATCTATCTGGAAGGAATTCCAAGCGAAAAATCTATTGTGGGAGGAGATTGTGGTCGAGTGGCACAACATACCACAGTTTACCACTCTGCAGTGATATGCCAGTAGGCCGTTAAAGTTTTGCAAAAGTTTAATACGTAGAGTACGTATAAATTTTATTGTGAAGATTAACAAAATAATAACTGTTTCAAATTAAAGTTGATGCTTTCTTGATTACATCTGACGCTTTCTGAATTCCATCTGACTCTTTCTGAATTACAACTGATCAATCTGAATTACATTTGATCTTTTCTAAAATTTATTTGATAAATCTGAATTACAATTGATGCTTTCTGAATTACACCCGACGATTTCTGAATTACACCTGACGCTTTCAGAATTACAATTGATCAATCTGAATTACATGTATTGCTTTTTGATTTACAATTAAAAAATCTGAATTACATCTGACCTTTTCTGCAATTCACGCGACTAATCTGATTTACAGTTGACGCTTACTGATTTACAACTGGAAAACGTGTAGTGCGGTAAGTGAAACAAGATGAAAATGTGCAAGCGCCTTCGGTAGTTAGGACCCACGTTAACACGTTTCCGCATAATGTGAACATATACTTTACTACATAACTGAAAATAGTTACATAACTGCCTTTTTCATAACAAACGTAGAAACTTGTTACTTATGTTAACTAGTCGCAAAATGTATACGGTTTTTTTGAAGTCGGATTATGTTCGACGAGTAAAGGAGATTAATTTTACACGTGTTGAAATTTTTTTGTAAAACCTGAAATTTTATATATTATATTTTGACATTTCTGAATTATTAATGTTATTAACTTAAACATTCGTAAAAAGCAGCTGTGCCATTGTATTAATTTTTTATCAAATCTACTCCTAGCGGCATTAAAAATTATTAATCTTTAAAGATGTGTAACTTTGGAATGGTGAGTCAATCTTTAAAAATGTGTTATTAAAATGACTACGTCTGTTTACGAAAGAGATCTAGTTACATAACCTATTTCAGCTGCATTTCAAGACTAATGTGAAAGTTATTCATGTGGCGCCTAACTGTCTCTGCGCCTATAGTTCTAGCGCCTAAGCGTACACGCGCCTATTGGCGTCTGCGTTCAAAGCGTTCGCGCCTAAAGGTGAGCGGTAAAAGATGCGTGTCTAAAGAATCGCGCCTAAGACCGCCTTGTAGACCGCTTTAAGACACATTAATTTAGTCTTCGCAATCTGTTAAAAGGTGCTTTTAGTGTGCGAGCAGAAAATGACTATAATGTAGTATACCACATTCAGAGGCGTAACATAAACATATTTAAGCATATACTATAAGTACCTAGGTATTTCTATCTCTAATAAATTCTTAGAAATTCAAAGTTAACATTTTTCATAAAAAAAAAACATTTATTTAGAATTAATATCGAACGTATAATTATGAATGACAACTGGAACTTCATTTTTGTCAGTTGTTTCCAAAAGACTTGAATTTTCTGTATATTTTATAACAGTGTGACTAACATTAATATTTCTTCTCTCTAGATGTCCACATTTCAATTTAAACACACTCTGACATCCTTCGTGAGTAAAAAGTGGTTTCGTTCAATGAAAAATACAAAATGTTTATAGAAAACCAAAAGCAAGGAAATAAAAACAGTGTTTGTATTTTTTCCATCATAAATTCGTCAAAAAAATTCATATAAGAATAGGTTCACTTGTCAACCCTTATTAGAGAGGGAAGTTGTAATCTTGTCTATGTCATATTACTCTAAATATAGAAAAGATATTAAAATGAAAATTGGCAAACCTTCTCTACTAATAGAAAGCCTATTTATGATAGTTTTGAATTTTTACGTATGGTTTTGGGAGATTAAAATTAGCTACCCGTATAAATGTTTTATTAAAAATCCTTAACGGACCAAAATTTGAGTAAAAAAAATTATTGCAAAATCTTGTTTTACTAAAGAACTGTTTATGTCGTTTCAGTGTCTTTGTTACATTATAAATTGCCGATATTGAATAGGAATATGCACTTGAACTAATTCAGGGAGAAGGGGTAGGTAACTTACCTTTAAAACTAATAAATCTAAATTTATAGGGGGGCCAAATGATTCAGGCCCCTGCTCCTTTGTTCGTTTCAACAAACGAACTATTAAATTGCTCAAAGGTAATCAATGAAACCCACAGTACGAAAAACTGTATAATGATTCAATCACGTAATGGATAACAATAGGGCGGAATAAAATCGATTGTAATTACTGGCATCAACGAACAATAGCACTTAATACTATATTACACAATTAATTATCACATGTTATGACTGGGACAGTGTGTATGGGTACCAACATATAAACGCAGCCCTCGCTGAGTAAACATCTACTAACATTCCTAACTTGTTTAATTTAAATTTTTAAGTAGCCAAAGCACGTTACAGCGTTCCACACTTAGCGATTTAATTTTAGCACTCGAATAACCTCACATCCAGACATCTGTATAGTACTTTTTATTACAATGTGATATGCTAGAATCGTTTTTCCAGCCCAACAAACTTAATATGGGCGATATTTAAGGGGAAACAATCGTAAAGCGGTGCGACCACCCACTCAGCTAATATCGACATACAAGGCGATGTTATTTACTCCAAAATACAGCTCTAAGCTATCGTCAAATTAGCACACACATAAAAATTCACAACTAGTTAAAACGGTGAAGCCATAAATTTATACAAATAAATACAAGGCCATTAGATTTAAACCACAAAACTGGACTTATTCTGCAGCACGGAAACAAATACAGCACGAGGTAGAGGACTTCAACGACGCTTTGTCCAGCCCTTGTGCGTGCACGTACCTTCACATGAAAACCAAGGCGGGGTGGGCTTCGTACTCAATAGTTTACGTTCCAACAAGAAAGCAGCGGACAAGACTGCTACTGAGGACACATTTCCACCAAATCTATCGGCTTAGCCCGTAGGTTGAAGGTTATACATACACTCCAAAGTATCAAATGAACCACCAAAGAATAAAATGTCTTACCAGAAATTCTGCCAGTTCGTTAAAAAAACATGTGCTCGCTCAAACAATTTATAAAATATGCCTTGATTGATTGTGCTGCATTACTCTGACACCACCAGCAATTCAGAAAGCTCAAAACCATGTCCCAGGAAATTCTAAAACGGTCGATGGCACCGGATGGGCATAGAAAAATCAAGAACGTAAAATGTCTTCCCCAAAGGATGTGGCGGACCGTAAATTATCCAAAACTCTATCGTCATCTAGCGACGAATTACTGCGTTTGGCGGGAAGATTGCAGTTTGAATGAAACTGTATTAAAGCACCAAACTGCATTCGACAAGGTGCAAGTTTGCAAATACAGTTGGCTGGTCGACTCGGAGCGTCTATGCCCGTGAAAATTGCAAATAATGAAATCGACAAATAAATTGGTCTAATCTTTTTAAAACCAATATTTTCTGTACGAAAGATAAAATACACTTTGGGTTACTAATATCAACCCATACAAGCCAAGCATAATTTTTGGAAGACAATAATTTGATGCAGATTATATGTGTAACTGGCATGAAACTGAAAAGATTTCGGACAAATATATATAGAGTAAGCACCATAAAAATAATATTTTGTTTATTTTTGCTTTAACTAAGTAGTAGATAAAAGTAATAATTTACATATAGCTCAGGCTTTATCACTGACAAGAATGGAACCCAATAGATGCATGATAACTGTTGTACAATATAAAAATTAGCATAGAGTAAGTGCTTTATGTTGACCTTTCAAGCCGGCAGCCGCATAATAATGCACAAATCGCAAACCTTTACAAACACAGGAAACGCATATCTGTGCGAGGCTGTGCTTCGTATTTAAGTCAGGAATCAGGGGCTATAAATTCAATCAGAAGATGTGCACTCGAATAAGTAGTTTGAAAAGGTACACTATCTAGAATTACCTTGTGGATCTAAATGTGGGGGACTGCATTATTTCTTCAATTGAAAAAAGCAAGAAATTTTTCCCCGATATTTTTTATTACAGAAAATTGACGAATTTTATGCGTATATGGCATTTACAAGCTTAGTTTTAAATATTTCTCAATGATTCATGAACTAGTGCAAAGCGTATTCTTTCTAGATGCAGACGATATCAAATTAACCTCAAAATTATTTTTAAGAAATGCTACAGAAATTCTATAAACAAAGCGTAGAGGGAATGTGTGGTATACATTTCAGCATCGAGGTATTTTGTAAACTATTTCACATAAATTCCAGCATATGCAATTTGTTAAAAAGAGCGAAGACATTTTTAGTGAAAGAATTTTCTGCATTCATTTATTGTTGTAAAAAATAGGATTTATTTTCCGTTGCGTAATTTGGTTGGTACTGGGCGGCACCAAAGGTAAATCCATACCCAGCGCGAAAAGGTTAAATATAGCTACATAGCAGAAATGTGAAGGGTCCCAGTGGCGCAGGCGGCGAACGCCCGCGTAATCGGTGGTCTAACGCCAAACAATTGAAAATTGCTGTAATTTGCATTACTAGCGTTTCCTTCTATTGTCTCAGTATTATTAGAATTAGATTATTATGTGGTTGAATAAAAATATGACACAATGGGAGGCAATTTATAATAATTATTTATTTATAGTAAACCGATAGAAAGGGTCATACGCCCAAAAATACTGTCAGTGTTCACATATATAGGGTGTTTAAAAAACACGTTCGGATATTTTACCCACTCATAGATCTCATGAATACAAACACACAAAATCCTAATAAACGTGGGTCCAAAAACGCTTCGTTTTGAAGATACAGAATGTTAGAGTTGATGATCCTTAATAGCACCAATAAACCTTCAACGGTCCACTAAAATCGGCTAAGGGGGTTTTAAAATATTGAAGCATTTTAGTTTTTGTGTTAACAGGTTCGGAGCAAAAATATGGGTTTTATTTTTTTTTTCTTGAAAACAAACGGAGATACGCAAAAAACTCAGCAGTCGAAATTTAGTTGCTTTATTACAAAATATTTTCTTGTGAAAAAACTTAAACAACATGCCCCATGAGCACGCCCTGGAATTACTGAATAAGCTGTAACAAGTTTAAAAGATACATAATGAAGCTATAAACAAACTGTAAACATTTCATTTAAATCGCCCAAACCGTTTCTTAGATATCAATAAAACTACTTTTTTTAATTATAAAACCTTGTATCTCGGAAACGAAGCGTTTCCGGACCCATATTTATTAGGACTTTTTTGTTTGTATCGATGAGATCTGTCGGTAAATACCCGAACGTATTTTGTAAACACTCTGTATATTACAAAACAAGATAGGAAAATTATAGTATACGATACATAAGCCAAGTACAAATTAAAATAATTATATAGCCGGGATAACCAGATATCAAAGTGAATCTGTCAGTTTAGTTGTTAATTATGTAAAAATTGCTGGTAACAGTAATTTCTAAGAACAGTTTTAAATTTAAGAAAAGATGTTTTAAATATATTAGCATCAGAATCTGCATTAACCTATCAGTACAAGTGCACATTCTGCCAATGAGATGCGACTGGGATTTTATTTGAAGTATACGTAACATATTTACACTTTTCTACGCTAAAATGGAGTTTATTTAGAGTACACCATCGTACTATTGAATCAAAATCCTGTTGAAACAGTTTGACATCATGCCATTTATTTCCTTAGAGATTTTAAGATCTTCAGTGAATAGTAATCCTCGTGAGTGGTAGAGGCAACAACACAAGTCACTAACCAAAACCAGAGGGATCCCAAATTACTACCCTGTGGCACTCCAAAAGGAGTTAAATAATAATTAGGGTTACAACTTATTAAATTGTCTGTTGTTTTTTTTCTAAATATTTTTTTAAAGTAAATTTTCAGAGAAGCCAAAGTCGCATAGCTTAACAAAACACACAACAAGACATCATGATTAACCTTGTCAAACGCATTTGCAAAGTCAGTATAATCTGCATCTACCTGTCCACCTTCATCTATAATACTGCTTACAAAGTCAACAAATGTAATTAAATTAGTGTCAGTTACGATCTTTTTCAAAGAAACCATGTTGCTCAATGACAATTTGATGATTAACATGATCAAACATTGTCATACATAATATGTGTTCGAATATTTTTGCCGGTGTAGATATTATTGAAATTGGACTATACTTGTAAATGGCTGATTTAATGCCTTGTCCACTGGTGTAATTCTAGCTATTTTAAATTTATCAGAAAATATTTTCATTTTGAAACATTTATTAAATAGTATTTTTAAGTGGGCTTTCTAGTTATTCCTAACAGACTTTAAATATATAGGAAAGTAGACCATCTGGTGCAGCAGATTTCTTCGGTTTGAAGTTCTTTAAAGCAACTGCAACTTCTTCAGAAGTAATTTCTCCTAAGGCCATAACACCCGCATTATACTGCCT
The DNA here is from genome assembly GCA_940337035.1 of Agriotes lineatus. Taxonomy (NCBI): domain Eukaryota; kingdom Metazoa; phylum Arthropoda; class Insecta; order Coleoptera; family Elateridae; genus Agriotes; species Agriotes lineatus. The sequence goes on along the minus strand of OW679201.1, from coordinate 43,898,283 downwards.
ACCCTCTGACATGATCGCATGTACCTTATAATGGGATTGATCCGTATATACTGCAATGATAGGCCCCTCACTAATATAGGCTTTAGTAAATAAAAAATATAATAAATAATGCAAATCACTACAATTTATGAATTAAAATAGTTTTAATCAAGAGTTTATGTGCCAATATTAAGGCTCATTAAAATAATGTTGACCTGCTAAATAAATGGCTTACTGCTCTTTCTATTTTATTCATTTGCATTCAATAAATTAAAGCTCCGGTGTAGCATGAAATAAAGTCTTGTCACAGGGGTAGGTTCAACAACTTTTATTACAACCATTTTTGTGTATGACAAATTAACTGGTATGGCAATTGCTTAAATTCGTATTTGACAGCTTTTACCTTCAAATTAACTAAAACACAATTGGTTCGCGTGTATAATAAAATAGAGTAAATTGAATTCCGAACACCAAAAGTGGCAAAATCACATCAGGTAAATACAAAGTAATTGATCTGACGTAGTTTCCGGGTAACCTGATTTTGTTTCAGTGACTTAAAAAAACGCGCAATGTGCATTTGTTTAGCTTCCTGCAAGGGAGCAACTTCTGGCTTCGCTCGCAAAATCAAAAGACACTACCTCGATTATACGAATCTTGGTGAATCGCTGCAGCTGGGACCACGTTGATGACCTGGTACGATGTTCAATCTTGATGAAACCCAAACCTTATGTGCCTTCGGCGACAGCTTTCCTGTGAATTTTACCTTGTAAGGTGGGATTCCTTGGCTGGCTTCACACCATCGAAAGACGTCACGGCAATTACGGACTTGGTGGTGGCTTCTTGTTCCAAATTTCTGCACCCAGGTATTCAGGAGATAACTTTTTGCAATTTTTACCTCTCTGCTTTGCACAGTTTCTTTACCTGTCAGCTGTCTTATCGTTTATTAGTGATATAATTTTTAATCATAACGCTCATATAATTTCTGTACCTACAGAAACCATCTCTGTATTATTAATATTTACATCATTGTATTGATTTCCCCAAACTCAAATATATCAGATACATAAATTAAGCTGCGCTTGCCATTGTGAACACTAATTATTAATAAAACGCCGAACGTAACCCTTTTGATTCTGCCTTATCTAATGCTAACCTTTCTCATCCCAATTATAGTTACTGCTACTCATATCAGGTGCATTTATTAGTGTAAAATACTGACTTTATCTTGCAATAAATACAATATTAATTCTGTGCTTAACTTGCATTCTTTCATTTTTGTGTTAAGCAACCAGAATTGCTGTGTGGAGGAAATCATTGCAATACACCACTAAAATATTCACCAAATTCTCTCTTCGGATATATTCTGAATATTGTATCCGCAAGTTACCGCAGTACCGGTATATTTTTTTATATACAACTCTGCTACGAGATCTCAGAACCTAACAGTTGAAAATCTCAACCACAAAGAAGAACGACGAAAGAAGAAAGGAAGGAAAAAATTACCATAGGGACTTGGAATATTCAGGGATGGAGAAGCAAAGATAACGAAGTAATACAAGAATTTAAAAAGAAGAATCTCGACCTTCTAGTTATCAGTAAAACAAAGAAACAGGGAAATGGGATAGAGAACATCGATGGAATCATACACTGTTGGAGCGGAGTAAATAAAGAGCAGAGGGCTAAGGCAGGGGTAGGATTCTTAATAAAGAGGAAATTTAGAAAGGTAATAGAGAACTGGGAGCCAATAAATGAAAGATTAATAAAGATGGAAATTAAAATATACTACGGTAGGTCAATGGTGATTCTGGAAACATATGGGCCTACAGAAGAGAATCCCATAGCAATTAAAGATGGCTACATAACAACTCTGAAGAAAGAAATAGAAAAAATTAAACAAACACAAGAAATTATAGTAGCAGGAGACCTAAATGGAAGAACAGGGAAAAGAGAGAATGACGACACCGTAAGACAATACGGAGAAAACACATTGAATGACAATGGGGAGAGAATAACAGAACTATGCAAATGGTATGGACTCAGAATCACCAATGAGTTTTACCGACACAAAGACATACATAAGTATACTTGGATCCAAGAGACACGGAGATTAAAATCAATTATCGACTACATAATTATAAAGAAAAAGTCCACCATTAACATAAAAGATGTAAGAGTTAAAAGAGGCGCGAAATGTGGTACGGATCACAAACTATTAATAGCAAAGATGGAACTGCCATGGTATGGAAAAAAAGGTAGGAAGGAAAAGGATAAGGAGATAGAAACAGATTTTGAAGTAGAAAAAGTAATAGAATATAAATTATATCTGCTACAGGACGAAACCATTAAAGAACTATACCAAAATAGGCTAGATATGAAATTAATAGAGTTTGATTTCGAAAGGGCAGAGGGAACCTACGAACACATAAAAAAGTGCTTAAAAGAAGCAGCGAATGAAGCATTTGGCGTAAAGGAAAAATACGAAAAGAAATATGAACGGAAACTAAATCAAGAAACGATGAATGCTATTAGAGAAAAGAAAAAATTGTACGGAAAATGGTTGAGTACAAAATCAGAGGCAGACCTACAAAACCATAGAGAAAAAAATAGAGAAGGTAAAAGACTAATAGTAACAGGAAAAAATGAACAGTGGAATGAGGCATGTAAAAATATAGAACAGTATATAGGAGGAACAAGAAGCTCCGAGTCGTGGAGAACAATAAAAGCACTGAAATCAAACAGAAGAGAAGAAGCCCACATAACATACATCAGAGAGAAAGAATGGCAAAATTACTATAAGGAATTAATGACGGAAAAAAGACAATGTTTCATATAAACGGAAGAAGAGGGAAAGGACGATACTTCAGAAGTGGGAGAAGTAGAAGAAGCCCTGATTGAAGTGTCAATGGAAGACGTTAAAAAAGCAATCAGAACAATAAAAAATGGTAAAGCTGCAGGACCGGGCGGAATCGTACCGGAGCTAATAAAATATGGTACAAACAAATTATTTCGAATCATGCAGAGAATGTTTCAAGAAGTTATTAATGGACAAGAAATACCCATGGAATGGAAGCAGTCGTATATAACATCAATTTATAAGAAAGGAGACCGTAAAAAATGCGAAAACTATAGAGGTATAAGTGTGATAGCAACGATGGGAAAAATATATGGAAAAGTAATGCGGAATAAAATAGAAAACCAAATACAAGGAAGAATTAGCGAGGAACAGGCAGGGTTTACGGCAGGAAGATCAACCATTGACCATATTTACACAATATTGCAATTATTAGAGAAGAAGAAGGCAAAAAACGGATCAATACACATGGCATTCATCGATCTAAAAAAGCATATGATACGGTACCACGAAAAGAACTCTGGAAATCCATGTCGAAGATCGGAATACCCCAAAATCTAATCAAATCAGTAAAAAACATGTACAAAAACAACAGTACAGCGGTAAAAATCGGAAGGAAATTTACGAACAATCTTGAGACAACAAAGGGATTGCTGCAAGGGTGTTCAACGTCACCCACATTATTTAAAATATTTATAGAACACGCGCTCTGCAACTGGAAAAGAAAATGCGAAAGAATGGGAGTACCCGTCAGAGATGACCATATTTATACATTAAGCTTCGCAGATGACCAAGTTGTGATAGCACAAGATGAAGAGGATCTGAGTTACATGGTACGAAAGCTTAAAGAAGAATATACTAAGGTCGGATTAGAAATTAACTTTGGAAAAACAAAATATCTAGCGACAGTGGAAGAGAATATTAAAGATTTAGAAATAGAAGAAAACTTAGAAATTAAAGGAACAGGTAAATTTAGGTACTTGGGGTTTACAGTGACAAAAGAGGCAACGACAGAGAAAGAAATTAAAAGCAGACTGGCGCTAACTAGAAATTGTATAAGAAAACTTAACTCAATCTTGTGGGATAGAGATATAACCAAGAACACCAAAATCCGAATTTACAATACAATGGTACAGAGTATAATGGCCTACGGGGCAGAAGTATGGGTTACCAACAAGAAAAACAAAGGAAAGATAGTAGCAACGGAAATGGAGTTTTGGAGGAGATGCTGCAGGCTAACCAGACTGGATAGAGTGTCGAATGAAGAGATACGGAGAAACATGGGAAGGGAAAACGACGCCAACACATACATAGAAGAAAAACGATTGTTGTGGTACGGACACGTTAGAAGGGCGGAAGAGCACAGATGGATAAAAAAGATGACAGAATGGAGTCCTATGGGAAGACGGAAACGAGGAAGGCCACGGAGATCATGGCGCAACGAAGTAGATGAAGCCATGGAGAACCGAGGGCTTCAAGAAGGTGAATGAAACAACCGAGAAGATTAGAGAGGAAGGTTGAGAGAAGGAAGACAGTGACAATATATGACAATGTTATGAGTATCATAACTGCCGCAGATGTTTTGAAATCCGAGCTCGTAGAGCGAGGATTTTAAAACATCTGAGGCTGTTATGATCATAACATCCGTGATATGTTCAATAGTTTATCGGTTGCTATATGGTTATGGTTGCCATGTAGGGTAATATTCCATTACCCTACAGATAAGTTATGATCTAGTTACCAACCCACTTTTGTATATGTAAACAAAGGCTTAATATCCTGAAACCGGTAAATTGTATTTACGGTCCGATTTCGCTCATATTAAGAATGTTAGTTACGTGGAAAGAAATATTTACAAAACCTCAATGCGCCAAAACTGTGCAATAAAACGAGATTTGTTGTTAAAAAAATGTTGGGGCACATCATTGAGGCAACAATCATTAATGAAAAGTTCCAATCAGAACATGTTTTGTTACCACGAATTCCAATGATACCAATGAGTGCACCAATTAAAATTAAACGATTACAGTTTCCCATTCGTTTAATATTTGCCATGACCATCAATAAAGCACAAGGTAAATCTATGCAAATGTGCGGTTTGGATTTAGAAAATACATGCTACTCCTATGCGCAGCTGTATATAGCCTCTTCACGTGTTGGTAAACCCAACGAATTTTTTTTTTTGCAAAAAGTAGGAAGATAAATATATTGTAAATACACGATTTAGCATTACAATAAAGTATTCTTATCTTTTACAGTAACAACAAATATGGTATTTCATTTACGTCAAAATATTTATTTTTTCATTAAAAACAAATTAGTATTAGAGTATTTTAAACCAATTATTTTTGTTTGCCATGTCAGCTAGTGTAGCATATAGATAGCTTCACACATACTTAATACAGTAAATCATTTTAAGTATACAGGGCCTATTATTGAGATATCGAAAACGGTAAGATATACATGGTCGGTTAAATTGGAGCAAAGTTACAGAGTTTAATGCTGAATAAAATTTAATAAATAAATTGGATCTAGCCGTCGTAATTCTTGAATCATGTCTAAAAACCGAAAATTTTATGTTTCTGTTTGTTTTTGTTATACGTTGGCTATTATTATATTACATAGAACAAAATTATCTTGGCATTATTAGGACATTTTTTAAAGAGGAGTTCAAATCTGATATTAGTCATTTATTTTCACATTTTTCGAGATATTGATACAAACTTTCTTATTTTAAATGCACATCAAGCATAGCTATGACAGCATTAAGAAGAGCTTATTTTCTTCTTGTCATTAATATTTTCATAAATAACGGAGATATGCGAGAAAGATTGATTTTGATAGCACACCGCGATTGTGGTGGCCCTTTTGAGAGCCGTGAAACCAGGTGGCGCCGAACGCAGTCAACAGAGCCGTCCGCTACAAGTAATGCTCGTTCATACGCTAGTTATCCTGTTCATTGTTATGAACCAAAAGTCACTTTTAACTACTTCTGTAATTATTTGCCCTATTTTAGTTAAAGCAAAATTTTGGTCTACGTTTTAATTGACCTATCACTCTAGTTTTGAGTTTCAATAGGTGGAAATATTCCTAATTAATTTGCTCCAGTTTAGACCTCACTTCATGCTCGGGCTAGTTTGGTTGCATACCCAATATTTCCCCCGTTTCTCAGAATTTTTGGGTCTTATCAGGCCATTTCGTCCTTTTTGGCTTCATGTCTCGATGAAAATGTTGCTGAGTGATCTACGTTTGTGATACGTGCCACTGATCTGGGTTTTCGCTAGCATCCTTTCTTGAGAAAGCCCCATTTTAATTCCGTTTCAATTGGAATATTTGGATGACGTCCCATTGAGGAAAATTTATGGAAATTTCTCAAATCAGACACCGTTCTGGATTTACTTGCGTTAAGCACATGGTTACATTTCGGCAAAGCTGGAAGCCGAGCATCAAAGGGGTATGCCTGAACTTTTGTTTTGTGCTTTATACCTTGGTGCAATTGTGTGAAATTAATTTTAACTCATTTTTCTCCACGCACGGCCAAATTCGACCCCTTTGTGAAGGCATGGTACCCTTGGGTTTATTGCGATCTCCGTGCTTGGGGCTCGTGTGCCAGAAGGCTCCGATACTGCAGCTAGCTTGAGGCCAACCAGCTCCGCCAAAATCTATTCGAAGCCTCATGCATATCGACGGTCCTGGCGCAAGCCACCTGAGGATTCCGTGACGTCTTTGACAGGACTGCCCAAGGTCTGTTTTATCCAGTATAATTGCTTGACCTACGTGGCATCACAGGTGCTTCGAGTTTAACCTACAAATTAGAACCCCCGTGTGTACATGCCCTCGAATTTGTATTAAGACTTTTAATGTGTTTGGCACATACCAGATTATATCTTATTCGGAAAACATTAGGTTGCCCTCTTAAATTATTTGAGCTAATAGCGTAAATTTAGAAACTCACCTGTGCAGCACAGTTTATTAGCATAACCTAGCTACTGTAGTAGAAATGCAAATATAACTTGGATGTGTCTCACATGCCATCCGGGTGAATATTACCATTCAATATATGAAGTTGTAAAGCGAAACTGCATAATCCTAATTTAAATTAGAATTCACGTCTTGTTACTGACCGAATAGTTCAGTTGAGTTAAGCTAAGACAATCCCGTACTTGCAAGATATTTCAGTAATGAACCCGCTTTACCTGACGTCTTGAAGTATTATTTATGATTTTCACATAAATTACCACGCCACTTCCGGGTTATATAGCGCCCTATCTGAAACAGAATCTTGCGTCAATAGAACCATTTGAATAGGAGTATGAATGCCAACTAACGGTTTCTTGCATTTGAGGATTTGGGGTCACATTCAACCCGCTACTTTAAATTTAAATAGTAATAATTTTAGCCGCGGTTGTAGGCTTTGTCTAGTAGTTCTCCGGAAATGCAATTTGCTAAATAAAACATGCCAATTTGTAACTCTTGCTGCAATATTTATTGGTATTAGACATCTAGACAGTTATTGATTACTGATATAATTACGATGACGATCCTTATTAATATTTATGCTACTGTGATTTGAAATGTGATATTTTAATCTGGTTTTGCAGTTATTGGAATTTGTTTATATATGTACCGCCGAGCACTTTTGTTGAGATAAATTATCTACGTTTGCGAATTTTATTTTTGCCTTGTCGTTGCCTTTAATTTTCAGGTTTGATTAGTAGCGCCTTCTGTAGTATACCTTTGGACTAGAAAAGTGCTGGGTTATCTGCTACTCGGCATCAATTTTGCTCGAAGCTAAGATGGAACTCTGGAACAGAAGTTAAGAATGTAACTAGGGTTGTCTACATTCCCAGAGGAATCATTAAATGACCTATTTAGCTAATTCCAATATTGGAAGCAAAAACTACATATTACGTGTAACAATCTCTTACAGTTTTCGAAATTGAGCAGTGGTAAATAGGTAGGTACCAAACTACATAGTGATACTCTTGTTATCTTATTTCTACACTTCTGTTAAGGTTATGATTATATTTATTTTGTAAACGTAGGACTGCATATGGTGAATGTGGTAATACATGAACGAAGAAAAGCTGAGACAGTTAATAGTTTCATAATTCTGAAACAATCTGAGACACTAGCAGTAAATTATAAATTTTATACAATAATTCAGTAAACACAAAAAACAACAAATTCAAGATTTTAGTCAACGTAAACAACAAATATCAATAAATAAATAAATATGTTAAACTGAACAAATACTCCAAAACTAATACTAACCAAATTAAACATAACAATGAAAAAATTCTATTCGTGCATTTCAAATAAACTGACAGATACAACACGAAACAACAGCAAAAACGATAACTTAAATATGCACATGCGTCGACTAGATGATGTTCACATTTAGTAAAAATGTAAAGTAATTTATAATTAAATATCAAAATAAAGACTAAAACTAGTGTATTTCGTTAAATTAAAGTAGAAAATAGGGATTACAAAACACATATTCCATTTATTTTTAAGATAAATTAAAACACTGTCCCATTTTTTTTTGTATTGCAGTGTGTTAAATATTTATGATTGTGACCTGTATTACAAGTATGAATTTAATTGTAATTACTAATGCATCAATACACTCAGTACTTCTTTCTATGGTTGTGCTAACACCGAATAGAGTTACGTTCACACGGCCTTGTGCAACATTTTAAAACAGGAACAATATAACTTATAAGAGTACATTAGCTGAATATACTACCATTGTAAATAAAGCACATTTAAATGTACAATTCAGTTTGTTTTAGTTATTTCGCCAAATAAAACAAGAAATACCTGCACTTTTCCTTGCGAATTCACATTTGCCCTTAAAATAGGACGATCTTTTTCTCTTTTGTGCAGAACCACAATAAATCTTTATTGAAAGCCCCAATAATGGTATTTACATCATTTCTTTTAATAAAAAGTTAACTTCATGTGGATACGCTTAGCTTATGCTTATTTAGTTCTCGTGACCTGGCGATAGCATCTAGTTGCACCGCGGCTTCGAATTTGGCCAATCAGAGCAGGGCAATATCTCATATCGGGTAGACGGGTCTAACACTTCATGGTCAGTCGCCGCTCGGAGTAGTCGTTGAGAACTTTGCTCCGTCTTTAAACACCAATTTGAGAGGTTCTATAGAATATACAGTGTGTCCCTGGATTGACTTTGAGATAGGGGTAATGAATATTTTTTTTAGTATAGTTTTTGTTTTTTTTGTCTAAGCCTGATTGGTATAAAATGGATTTTTACCATACTACATTTCAGATGGAATCCAGTTGGCAGAGTTACGAGGGGTTGCTTGTATATTAATACTAGCAAGATACCCATTTTTCGCACGGATTATAAATGTTTATCTTTTCTTCTAAATCTCAAATGAAGTCTAGAGCTCTCCCATCCACCTCACTCAATACACTAAAATAACAAACGCTGCAAAATAATATTGTTGGTAAAAAGGAAATAATACTATTCAAGAGAAGTTGCCCATAACCTTTTTATGGTTCACGTAGCTACACCCTGGAAATGTGTTCGTGATAAACCTATAGTTTTAGTATAACAATGAGATAAAATAAAAAAATATATGTACTTATTAGATGTTGTATTCATAAACTATAGCAAGATACCCGTTTCCACCACTAGGGTGTGGAATTTCGTAAATTCTCCTATTTAATTCTAATAGATATTGAGTAATTTGTGAAGACACAGTTTTCCCCTTTGCACCCCTTAGGGGTGGAAGTTCGATTTTTTTTCAGCCAGTGTTACTCTCAATAAACCCAAAGCGAACGAGATTTATAATCTTAATACCCTACCCCTTTTCAGTTTTCTCTTTTCACCGTTGAGGTGAAATATTAAAAAGCCCTTGAAACCCCTTTCTATATATTTTAAAGAGACATTTCTATGCCAAAAACGAATGCTCTAACTCATCAAATAGGGGATATACAAGGGGTTTTATAATTCACCCTGAATGCAGATTCGCTCGCTTAAGGGTTGATTAGGGAAAAATTCTGAAATTGGTTTAGACATTTGTATTGGATACCTACACAAGCAAACACCAATTCGATATCTTATTGACTCTAAGAGATATTGAGGAATTCTTGAAAACATAGTTTACCCCTTTACACCCTCTTAAAGGTAAAATTAAAAAAAACTTAAACCCTTTTTAAATATTTTAAAAAGACACCTTTATGCCAAAAAAGAATGTTCTAACTCAATAAACAGGAGATACGAAGGGTTGTTTAATTCACCCCGAATCCAGATTTGCACATTTAGGGATTGATTAGGGAGAAACCCTGAAATAGGTTTTTAGATATTTGTATTGGTTGCCTATGCAAACAAGCACCAAGTCGATATCTTATCGGGTCTAAGAGATATTGAGGAATTCTTGAAAACGCAGTTTACCCCTTTTAACCCCGTCAACGGTAAAATTTTAAAATTCCTTAAACCACTTTCTAAATATTTTAAGAGTACATCTATATGCTAAAAAAGAATGTTCTAACTCAATAAACACAGGAGATACGAAGGGTTTACCCCGAATCAAGATTTGCATCTTTAGGGGTTGATTAGGGCAAAACCCTGAAATACTTCTCTAGACATTTGCACTGCCAATCTTTGCAAGTAAATACCAATTCCATATCTGATAGGGCCTAGGAGACATTGAGGAATTCGTGAAAACACGTTTTACCCCTTTTTACTCTCTTAGAAGTCGAATTTCAAAAAATGTAACAAATTCAACTTTCCACCCAAATTTCAAGTTCCTAGTACCAGCGCTTACGGCTCTCCGTTGATTAGTCAGGGTTGTGACTTCTTTTATATATACAGTGTGTCCCAGGAGTGATGTTATAAGAGTTGAGATGGACTAAACATTTTTGAATTTTATTTTAACATTGTGTGATTAGCTCCTGCTTGGTCTGAAAAGAATTTTACGAATGTTTTCAGTTTTTGAAAAAACAAGTTGGCCTTGACAGTAAAGCGAAAACTATTTTCTTTTCGGGTAAACTGCCCTTTATGTTTATGATACGGTAAAATTTTACCAATAAAAGTTGTTTAGAATAATAGTTTATGCTTCTATACAAAATTTCAGGAAGACCTATCTACTTAGATTAAACCATATTTTTTAATAAATACATTTTATTTTGCTGAATTTCATTTTTTAAGCATTTGGCGAAAATTTTCAAAAATTACAAATTTTACAGAAACCGTACCAAATAGAGAGTTAGTGGAAAAGACATTTTTTTTCTAAAATGTTACGCCGAATTTGAAAATGTAATAATATACCTGGTGGAGTTAATAAAAAAAAACAAAAAAAAACCCATTTTCAAGGTATTCAGTTTTAAAATTACCTATCTCACATCAATACACATTAAGAAAGTAATAAAAATGTTTGAAAAAAAAAGTTAGAGCGGTTTTTGAAAAAAAAAAAATTAAAAATTGAAGAATTACAAGAGTAAATACCATACTTCCGGTTATGCGATTTTCTTCAAAAGTGCTGTCGCATCTAGATAGTACACAAAACTTATATATGAAGTTTCAACGCCATACCTCTTTTCTTTTGTGAGATATTCTGTTCACAGGCACAATCAAAAACAGACAGATCAATGAACAAAAACATGTTTTTGTGTTCTGGCGCCTCTAAAACGTGGACATCTGTTGAAAACTCTATTTCGAATTTTTGTGGTGAATCGAATACTACATTTATTGTAAAAGAAAGTAAAAATTACGGCTACAACTGGATGAACGGACCACATCCTTGCTAAAGAAAAAATTCAACGTTGCCGTAGCACCCAAACAAATACCAGTGGAAGAGATAATAGGTGAAGTAGAAGCAGCAATTCAAAAACTTTCCAAAAAAGATGCAGAAATCATCCGACAGGATGTATCTTGAATTTTTAGAAGGGCGCAAGCCCTGCTCTAACATCAGTAGGGAAGAGAGAGAGGCAGCTAAAGCACTAAAGAATAACAAAGATATTGTCGTTCTTAAAGCCGACAAAGGTAATGCTATTGTGTTGATGAACACTAAAGATTTCAACACAAAGATGGAAGTCCTTAATATCCGATTGAAAAGTCTAAATCGCAATCCCACTGCCTCTCTCAAAACAAAAATAATTGCCGCTATAAAATAATCCGATAGAATCGATCCTTCCTTAAAGTATGGCTTAATTCCTAGAAATACAATAACTCCTCGTATCTATAGTTTACCAAAAATACATATTGAGGGCGTGCCGTTGAGACCAATTGTCAGAGCGATCAATTTTCCCTCACATGCTTTGGCAAGGCATTTAACCAATATACTGCAGCCTCTAACTAGTAAAACAGATTCCTTTATTAAGGATTCAGTGGACTTTGTCCAGAAAATATAGAGCATAAAGTGCCGATTGATGAAGTCCTAGTGATGCTTAAAGACCTATTGCCTACAGACCAAATAGGACCTGTTGAAATATGTTTTAAAAACACACTTTAGTTGGAATAACAAAATATACGAACAGGTCGAAGGAGCGGCTATGGGTTCATCGCTATCACCTGTAATCGCAAATATTATCATGGAGACATTTGAAACAAATGCTCTCCAGCTATCACAATTAAAACCAAAATACTGGTTTAGATATGTAGACGATACTTTTGTCATCTGGTCACACGGACGCCAGACATTGGATGTGTTTTTAAAGCACTTGAATTCTGTACATCAGAACATACAATACACAATGGAAGTGGAGGAAAATGCGTAAATGTTCTGGTAAAAAGTAAATCAGATGGTAGTGTAGGACATGCAGTCTATCGAAAGAAAACACTCACAGACAGATATCTAGATGCTATCTAACATCCAATGCAAAATGCAACAGTTCTTAAGACTTTGGCGACCAGAGCGGTTCGTATCTCAGATGCAGAGAACTTAGAGAGAGAAAAGGAACAGTTATTTGACTCCTTACAATAGAATGGATATACAACCACCACCATTCGCAAAACACTAAACAAAGCTATGACACAAATGGCTAAAGAGGAATCCGCACCTCTGAAGGCTTAGTCTTCCTACCTTATAGTAAAGGCTCAACTGATAAGATATGACGAGTCCTAAAACGATGCAATATCAAAACGGTGTTTACGACCAATAAAACATTGGGTAAAGATTTCAGGTCAGTGAAAGCCAAATCCTCAAGTTTAAAAACAGCTGGCGTATATCACATTCCTTGTTCTTGCGGCTTGTGGTACATTGGAAAGAGTGGTCGTTCCATTGATCTAAGACTTCAAGAACATAAAGATTGCATACACATGCGCATTACAAAATTAGCTGTAGCTGACCATACTTTTGCAAATGGGCACACCTTAAATTCGAACAGTCTAGAGTACTTGTCAGAGTACCTCATTATTTCCCAAGAATGATACGTGAAGCCTTAGAAATAGAAAAACATCTCAATAATATAAACAGGGAAGATGGTTTTAGACTTGGTAAAACTTGGACTCCTGTCATTCAAGCATTACAATCACCCATCATCAGCCTGTCACGCACCGCTGCCAAGAAGTTTAATAAACTTGAACGACCAATCAACGTTACGCCGTTCTGCACGGCTGGCACAGAGGACTATAAATACATCCATGCCGTTCTCCAGCTCTTAGAACAACTTTGACTCTGATGATGCAAGCTGCAATGTCTTGTGAAACGTTAGTTTATATGGGTGCACAAACAGTAAAAAGGTCAAATATGCTTATGTATCTTTGTTCAAAAGGTACTCTAATAACTCGGACCAAATCATGGGTGGCTTGTAAGAGCTTCATGAGCACCAAAGAACATAACCGTTACATAAACTCTTGCTTGAGTCACAAGGTGTTAGGCACATTAAGCTAACAAATGCTGGGTGTTTATCTACAAAGACGACGCGGTCTAAGCAGAAATGTATTTCTAAGATTGACAATTCGAGTAGCCGCGAAAGCCTACAAACATTGTATAATTCAGTCATTTTATATAATTTCTTAAATGGCCTAAAACTACCGGCCCGTTTGTTTAATGTTCTCGATATTAAACACAATGCCGGAGGAATTGTCGTCATTATATAGAATACGTAGGCATTTTATATAATAACTGCACGATTGCAGGCAATATGTATATTATGTCTGAAGTTGGAGGTTATGTTACGCTTGACGTTGGAGGTTATGTTAAATAAACCAGCATTTCTGATTCCCATCTCTAGGCTGTGTGTCGGTCTAGCTTGTTAGGTATGGTTGCAGGGTTTGATCGTGTGTGTTATATGCATCCTTGCATAAGTTGGCCTGTCTCTGATGAGAAGTTCACCGATCGTTGTTTGATGTCGGTGATGAATATGTTTGTTATAATTAGTTACCTACAAAATTTGCTAGAGTAATATGTTAGTATACAGTCGCATTAAACCCATTGGCTAATGAATGCTAACTTTCACTTTAAAAAATACATTTCATAAAATGCCTACACATCATTAGGGAAAATGTATACCTAATGCCTAGGCAATATATGAAAAATGATCTTAATAGATGCATTCTATAAACTGCGTAACTTTTCTAGGCATTATATAAAATTACTAGATTATGCAAGTTGCCTGTAACAAATATATTTATTAAAAAAGTGTGATCTTAGATAATAAATTACTAAGGTAATAGTTAAGTTTGTTCAATTTTATTTTACAGGGTTAAAATATGTACATTGCAGAATAAATAGAGTAAGCAAAAGCAATATTGTTGCGTTTTTAAAATAAACATATTTTTTTTAAACATAATAGTAATATAAAATAATTAAAGAAACTAATTATATATACTGTAATGGTATGATGCTTACAGCAATTCTGGTTGCATTGCTAAAGTATATAGACTAAGGAAAGATTCAAATAAGCCCAAAATTGGTATAATATTTATTGAAACTATAAGTCACTAGTAAACATTGATAATTACATAAAACATGATTACCAATAACGGTAATTCAATTAAGAGCGGTTAGTAATGAATAAAACAGCATTGTCAGGTTGCGTTCAGTTTGTATTCAATATTTGTGCTCGGTATGGCAGATGTTGGTAATTTGTGATGACTGACAGATTAATTGTGTAACGTCAAGTACAAAGTACAAAGGTGTTTCGAAGCATGACAGAAGTTGTATGCAGCGTTTAGTATTCATATTATGCTACAACAATCGATAAAGCAGCTAAAGGGTTATTAAGCAGTGTAAGAAAGCACACGGATGCAAAGACCATTTGAAAAACAACCTGAGAATTAACGAGGACTATAAGAAAGTGTGGTTAGAGTGTTCCAGAATAACATTTAAGAAAACATTAGTAGTTAAGGATCAAATATCTTAAAACTTACTAAAAACAATTGTTTAACATGTTGCTATGGTGACTAGGGTGTCAATTGTGCCGATTATTGGGGTAGCAAGCCGAAAGCTTGTGTGTAGTTTTTACTCTCCGTTTTAGTTGATTTCGTTGATAAAAGTACATTATTTGTGCTAGTTGTTGAGTGTTATTTATTCACCATTCTACCGAGACCTGTTGTAGTCAATTTAGTGATGTTCCACAGTGCAGTCTTAGAGAAAATTGAACCTGGATCTTGGCCAATTTGTGACTGTCTTCGTAGCTAAGTTTGGCAAGGTTTGGATCTGCGGGAAGCAGCGTCTAAAGGAGCCCTTGTTTGTGGTATACAAGAAGGCAGCAGCAGCTAAAATATCACCAGGAGGCAGGTATAAGCTTGGCTTTACCTTCAACCGTAGGCCGGTGCGAAGTCAACTTTCAAGTCCGATCCAACAAGGCTGGGAGCTACGACAAGCGGACAGCAAGGAACACGACCTCGGGAAAGCTTCGTTCGTTGTCAAGGGACAGGCAGCAGCCGCTGAAAGGGTTCCAGGAAGAAACAAATGCTGGTTGGTGTTTCTTTTCACTTGAAAAATAAATCCAAGTTAGCCAAAGAACTTGATTATTTAAAATGCATTGTTATTATTTACCTGTGGTGACTGATTAATTGTTATTTTCTTTGAGTTCAAAATACGCTGGATTTCTGTGGCTTCGAAAAGCTTTGTTTACATTCAATATTTAAAGTTTTCTGTTGTTTCTTAAAATCGAGCATTTGGTATACAATGGCAAGATTATAATGTGTAACAGACCTAACCCTGAGTTTATTGGAGTCTCAATAGCTAGCCGGTGCAAAACTTTAATAAGTTGCCAATAGATAGAAAATACCTTTATAATTGCAATAATTAAACAATCATAATTTCTACTTAATCTAAGAGGAGGCGATATTCAAGTAAACTCAACCGTGTTGTGATCACTACTCATTTTATTTAATAACAAATAAACTATATCAAAAATCAAAGAGCAGCATAATACTTACTCCTATATTACAACTTCTATAAACTACTTGACATAATATAGGTCTACTTTAAAACCTAGGCGTTCATAAACGCCAAAATTCCACTTATTTCAATATGAAGAATTCGCTTCTGTCACGTAAGTTGGCTGACAAAGCTTATTAAGTTTAAATACTAGAGCACATCATTAAACAGCTGTGATATAA
This sequence comes from Agriotes lineatus, assembly GCA_940337035.1. Taxonomy (NCBI): domain Eukaryota; kingdom Metazoa; phylum Arthropoda; class Insecta; order Coleoptera; family Elateridae; genus Agriotes; species Agriotes lineatus. The sequence goes on along the minus strand of OW679201.1, from coordinate 43,881,904 downwards.
CATCTTCCATGTGGGGATTTCCACCAAGTCTTTGAAGTTCTTGCATGGCATCATCTCGAAGCTGTTTCAGTTTGTTTTTGGTGTACTCAAACGTGCCGCACTTTTCAAGTAGGGACACGAAGTACTTTTTAACATGCAGGTCCTTTGGGCGTTTTCGAAATATGCCTGTTTACCGGTAAGAAACTCTATATTTTATTTTTATTAAAAATATTTGGTGCCAAAGTGCGCAATGCGCTGGGTCATAGTTTCAAAAAGGATACGAAGAAGTGTTTCGTCATTGATATGAGTCTGAATGGCATGGACGATAGGAAAGCTAAATTTTCCATCAGAAAGATCTCCACAGAAATCTTTTTCTTCATCGTACTGTAACAAATTTATAAATGGTTTATACGGAATGTCGGATGAATATTCCAAGAGAGGCGGTTTTAACACCAAAATTCACTCACATCATCACAACTAATTTTGCTGTAACCATCAATGATGTGAAGGGAAGCAGCGAGGATTTCGAACAATTTAGTATAGTCTGTCCTGTTGGTATTATAGATCTGCATCAGCTTAACGGCCAATATGAATATAGCAGCTGTTCCTAAAAAATTTGCAACATAAGTATTTAACTATTTAATTACAGGAAAATGCGCTACATACTTCGTATGGTCATCTTATAATATTCTTCCTCAGTGGGGCAGGTTACACTGTCTTGCCACCGCGTTTCCATACCTTGACCTCTGTATATTTCCGCTATTTGGTCAGCAAATACTTTAGTTGCCTGAAATATGCAACCATTACATTTGGCTTTAAAAAAATCATGTTATACTAAATCTGACAACTAAATTCGCTGATTGCGACAGCAGTTATCCAAAAAAGAGAACTTGGTTATAACCTTCTTACTTCAGTAGATAAATAATGTCTGCATGTAGCAGCAGCTGTAGATACGTTGTTTATGAGGTTGCAATGCAGGCTTATTGAGGATTTTTTTTGTAAAACTGTGTTTTACTAAGACTACCACGGATGATCAGCAAGCAGAACTGAAGAATGCGTTCAGAAGCTTCGGGAAACTGTACAAAACTGTAGATTGACTGCTAGAAACAGTGGCAGAGTAGTGGCAGTAGGTAAAAAATGTATAAAGAAAACTTTTATCATGATGCTGATGCAAAAAGTATGTGCAAAATTCCATCTCTGTGACGAACTGCAAAAAAAAAATGGAATGCACCACTACCTTTTGGAGAGATAAGACCATCTTGACTGTGTTATCACTAGTAATGAATCGTAGCTATTTAACGGAGGATTCCATGCACATAATGTCAGTCATTGTCGAAGATAAGGAACGCCTTTATGGCAGAATGGGTCAGACATGTAATTGGAAATCAGATTTTAAGCTGTTATAAATGAGTTATTCAAGCTATAAATTTTACAATTGGCGCTGAGCTAAAAATATGCACAAAATTTCCTTATTGCGCAAATATCAGGAATTTCCAATGTTTTCTCCAGTTCCAATAAATTACTTGCGTTGTTGTTTATAAATAAAGCAGTGTTTATTGTGACAAAATTCTAAAATTTATTATTACAAGGTTTTTCTTATTCACTTCCCGATAAAATATTAATTCCGCTATATACGGTTAATATTTGAAAGTCTTTATTTATAACACAACAAATTTACTTGTTATTGGCAAGCCAAAGAACACAACGTTGAACAAAAGCAAAGCGACGACAACTTATGACTAAAGTTTTTGATATGCCGTGAAATGATACCTTTGAAAATAAAAAGGTAGAAATATCTTAAAGTTGATAATCATACTGAAACAGTTGGTAATTCAATTTACAACAATTTGCAAAAAAGAAACAATGCAGCTGGTGAGATTCGAACCCGTAGTCCCAGGTAGATTCTGCTTGCTAGTCAGACTTCTTAACCACTCGCCCAAGACTATGTTGTACTTTCTTATGACCACGCTATAAAGGTCGCGGCGGACTGAGCATTACAAATTTGGAATTCAGCCTTGCTTGGTTTTAATCTGCTTTACTTATACATTGAACTTTTAAAATCGAAACGGCTATGCCAGCCAATAATAAAACCGGTTTTTCGTCTTGGAGGCAAACCATTTCTCAGAGATTTTCTGAAAAAGGAAACGAACTGGCAATTCTTCTGCGATTTGAAAAAGACAGAATGAGGGTTACCTGGGACATTCAGAAATAATTCCTGCAGATTAGTATAAGTATGTTCAAATGACAGAGATTCTCTTCCGTTTATTTGAAAAACGGCAGATGGAGATAATACATCGTCAAGGGGCGACGATTGAACATCATATTATAATATGTTTAGAAAAATACAAAAAAGAAAACAGATGATATTCTGAACAGCCAATAACGCCTCAATAACTGTGTAACCAGTTTACTGAACACAGAAACACTGCAAGATTGTATTTCACAGGCTACAAAGTTAATGAAAGCAGCAAAGTTTGATTTGAGAAGGTGAAAGTTTACTGGTCACAGCAATAATGGAAGCACACATTTGGCTCTAAAGTGGACTCCATGAGTCACGTGCAGGAAGATAAATCTGAAGTAATAACAAAAAGTGTTATGTTGTACTTTCGCTAGCGCAACGAATATTTAGTCCAGTAGGTTTTACCAGTTCCGCTACGTTCTGTCCTAAGTTGTTGCTGCAGGGGATGTGCGAAGAGAAGATTGGCTGGGATATGGAGGTAAACGAAGAAAGCCAGCGAATATTTGAAAAATGTAAATCTGAGCTACATTTTTTTAAAGATTGATATTCCAAGGTGGAGAAATGTGGAGCTACCTAAAGAAAAGAAGCTTAGTCTACGCGATTTCTGTGATTCGAGTAAGTAGGCATATGCTGTTGTTACCTTTTGAGAGAGTTGCACATATTACAAAAATAATAATAATAATAATAATAAATTGTCTTTTATTTCCACAAAAACCAAAATTATCCATACATATAGGAAAAGTAACTACAAAGTTTGCGAAAATGAAGGCGCGGTTCGGCATAGCATCAAGATGCGTCGCCGTTCTTCCACCTAACTTTAAAGAAAAACAAAGAAAAAAAACAAAAAAAAAACAAACAATTCCTAATACAGTTGTAACATAATGTATCTTTAATAATGAGCAGATACCACACGTAGAACTAATCCAGCTCACTGCTTCGAGATTAAAAAATGATTTAAATTTTTTTTTAAATGACGCATGCTGTAGAGTTTTCAGGGAGCAGCTTAATTTATTATATATATGAACAATTTGATAGGAGTAAGAGCTTTTAAATTTCTGTGTTCTATATTCCGGAATAGACAGACAATCCTTCCTGCGAATATTAATGTTGTGTACATCAGATCGAAATGTAATCTTATTATATAAATAAGACGGACATTTCGTCGTAACGACTTTATGAAATATACAGGCTGAATGTAATAAACGTCGATTACGAATATTCAGCCAACCAGTAGTTTGCAATTTATGTGATACTCTTTGGTATTTTCGTATACCATAAATGTATCTTAGGCATGAGTTTTGCAATTTCTGTAATCTGTTTGTATCATCCACTCCCAGACATGGTCCATACACAACATCACATGGTATATATAGTATAAAATAGTGGTCCCAGTATTGATCCTTGGGGTACACCTCTCTCAAGTATAGCCGAGTTTGACAGCATAGTACCTAACTTTACACATTGCGTTCTATTATCCATGTACGTTTGCAATAGTCGCACTGCACACTCATCGAAACCTATGTATTTTAGTACAGCAACAAATATGTCGTGGTTCAATGTGTCAAACGCTTTACTATAGTCAAGCAAGACGAGTATTGTGGCTTTATTCATGTCACTAGCTGTAAGAATATCGTCTGTTATATTACGTAGGGCAGTAGCACAACTATATTCAGGTCTAAAACCAGACTGGGTTTCTGGGAGAATGTTATGGCATGAGAGAAAGTCCCTAATTTGAATATCAATGATCTTTTCAATTACTTTTGATAATACTGGTAAAATACTAATCCGCCGAAGATCTTTAAATTGATTAGGTTTACTAATTTTAGGTACTGAAACCACTATTGCTGTTTTCCACAAGTCAGGAAAGACTCCTTTGATTAAACAAAAATTCACAATGTGCCTAAGGTACGGCAAGATATGCGGAAAACACAGTTTTATCGCGTTTATATTAAGATTGTCAATCCCAGCAGCGTTCGACTTGATAGAACTAATAATTTTCATAACACATTTTTCGTCGATTGCTTTAAAACTAAATGAAACATTTGCGTCGACTAATCTATTGTCATTATAGAATTCTAAAATAGAGCTCATATCAGAGGCAACTTTTGGAACTGAATTTATAAAAAAGTCATTAATACTATTTGGCTCAGCCAAATGCTTCGGCACTTCGGGTTGAATTTTAGTGTGTATGTTGTACTTATATAGTTTTTTTCCACAAAGTTTTGCTATCCGCGACATTTAAGTTAGAGTCTAAAAAAGCCTTTTTTTCGTTTATGATAGCTTGTTTTGTGAAGTTGCGCAACTGCTTATAATAGTCCCAATGCAAAGGATTTCAGGTCTTTTTAAATTTTCGTAAAGCTTTATCTTTTACTGATATCATTAATTTAATATTTGCAGTTAGCCAAAGTGCGTAACTTTTCGTATGTCTGGAAGTTACAAAAGGAGCATGTTGATCTAACACAAGATTTATTTGTGAAGTAAGATAATCCACTTTTTCATTTACATTATTCATATCGAATATTTCATAAATCGGCAATTGCTGCAGATCTGCGAGGAATAGGCCAGAATCAAAATGCTCATATCAAGATTGCAATTAATGGCAGCTACCGTTGGAGTTCGTTTGAGTTAACAGATACCGGAAATTGAACGCCGATTAACATTTATTAGTCGTACCACTATTATCAGTTGGATTCAAAGAAAAGAGAAATGGAGATCTACGCATGGAAGTAGTTGAGACTGCAGCAGATGGTGCAAATGGTGTCATTTATCAGGCAGGCTTCATGGAGTTGTTCTCTCAAGTAACTGTTCAACTCAGGATGTCGACAGGAGCACAAAGACGTGCCTTCTTGGGGTATCTTTAGGTTACGTTTGACGAGCGGATTTACTTCCGAAGAACTGTAGCTTCTGGGGCAGATTTGGTCTTATTGGTGAATTGCTGCACGCAATTGGGTCTGATACTCAGTCTAATTTACTTTCAGATCCCTTTATTTTTATATCTTCGTTTTCACTTTTCTTTTCTAGTCCTCTGTTCGTTGCACCTTTGAATGCGCATTATTGGTCACCTATTTCTACCTAGTTCCTGAGATTCGTTGTACTATCTGCCCATAATTTATGAATTGTTTAGTTCGCCTGTTGGTTTGCAGATTTCACGATGCGGAAAAATTGGAAAATAAGCTAGCGTGTCCGACCTGACAGACTTACCTGGATTTTCCAACAGGTGTCGCATCTATTAAGGATTTTTACGCTTTGCTTAATCGATTCCTTGCGCTGGTATATAATCGAATAAGTGTACAACTTATGTAATTGCTCTCCAAATATTTACTTAAGGATAAGTATAAGCTAATACACAACATCTATAAAAATGCGACGATGACTGTAAAAATGCATGACAACACAAACTACATTCCAATTAGAAGAGGTGTACAGCAAGGAGACACCATGTCACCAAAGCTATTTATTACAGTCTTAGAATACGCATTCAAAAAGCTCAACTGGTATAGAAGAGGCATAAATATAGATGGACAACAACTGACGCACCTTAGATTTGCAGATGATATTGTTCTAATATCGGATGATCTTGGAGAAATAAAAGAAATGTTACAAGAACTGCAACCTGTCTGCTCCAGTATTGGCTTAAACATCAATTTCCACAAAACAAAGTTTATGACCAATTTGGTACCAAATGACCACATCAATATCGGCGGCAGTGTTGTTAAATTAACAGAAAAATACACTTACTTAGGTCATGAAATTATAATATCAAGAGACAACCAAACTTGTGAACTAACTAGAAGAATCTTTCTAGTCTTGGCAGCTTATGGTAAATTAGCTGATGTATTTAAAAGTGACCTTCCAACGTGTCTCAAAAGAAAGGTATACAATGCATTTTACCTGTTATGACATACGGCGCTGAGACTTTAACGTTAACTTCTACAACAGCTCGTAAATTAAGAACTACTCAACGTAGAATGGAAAAGTCAATGCTGGGCTTGTTTCTAAAAGACCATGTTAGGAATGAAGACCTAAGACAAAGAACAGGAGTAAGTGATATCATTGAGCGAATATGTCAACTCAAGTGGAACTGGGCAGGTCACATAGCCCGGATGGAGAAAAACAGGTGGACAAAGAGAATACTCGAATGGCGTCCCAGGTCAGATAAGCGCAGCAGAAGGAGACCACCTACCCGATGGACCGACGACATCAAAAGAGTTACTAGTAACTGGATTCAGGCTGCACAAAATCGAACAAACTGGAAATCAATGAGGGAGACCTACGTCCAGCAGTGGACGCTAAGGGTTGGATGATGAAGTATATGCATGTCGTTGCTTTGAATAAATTCATTTCTGACGTTCGACACTACCCGCTATTGCTTTCCTTGGGTGTTCATTACCTCTTCTTGGCCCCTCTTTTGTCGTAACTCGACCACTCTGTATGATTTAGCGGAGTATTTCACGGTATGTTGTGGAACCCGGTTCCCTAACTATTGACTGGTTACTGCTCATGAAAATTAGTTCTTTACGCACGGCTTTTTGCCTGTGACCCAGCATTCTGTGGTAAGCTAGTTTTAAAATATTAACAAGTTATGACTTTGCAATTGGGCGCTTTCGGTTGTTGCTACATTTTATCCAAAACTATTATAGTGAAGGTTACTCTCAACAATTATCATTATTCTTGGATTGTCGCCTTAAATTAGTCGTTTGTTTGGAGATATCAAAGTAATATAGTCGAATGGTCATCTAATATAATGCACAAAAAATGTAAAAAATCATCAGATTCACATTGAAGGCGAACTCTGCTTTATGGAAACTTTTATCTTTCGTTGTGTGGCCACTGTCTGTATTGGACGAATTTATCTAAATGATCATGACTTTTGTACCTAAAGTAGACAAATGAGTTAAGTAGCAAAAGATGATTTTCGCTTTATAGTAGCCTTAATGTTTAATGTTGAAGACCTCTCAGAACCTACAGTTTCCTGCATCGCTATTAACGTATTTAACAATTATACTTCTCTTCTTAACTTTCCTATTTTTATTCTGGCAGCTTGCAGATTTAGAAATAAAATTAATATAAGTTGTTCTTGCAGCAAACATGCAGTTTATGTAGTTGCCTTAATAAAACATGTTGGGACTCAATTTTGTCAATTTCAGCAGCATTTGTAATTAATATTATGACATTTTTAGGATTTCCTACCTTTGGCTCCCCTAAATATGCAGTTTTTTCCAAAGCGATGAAAGTGGCATAGTGAGCACCGTTGATTGTACTTCCAAGGTTCCCCTTGTTGCAAAACACATGCGGAACTACATTAGGTGGGCTAACAGTCTCCTTCACTTCCTCAAATCTGAAGAAACACGTGCAATTAGTAATTTATCAAATGCCACAATGTGCAGAAAGCAACTTGCAGGAGATTCGCATAATAGACTATCTTTACGATTTCTTCGATCTGAACCAGCTTATCATGTGGAATATCCATCCAGTAATTCAGTGCTTTTATTACTTTGGACCAACTGATTCTCTGATCGGGAGTTTTAGAGAAAGTAGTTAACTCCTGGAGCAATATCTGAGAACAGAACACACAGTTGAGACGTGATTGGAAAAGGTTTAGTAACTGACCTCGTCCTCTGACTTCTCTCCTCGCTTACTGTATATAGGAGGTAGAACATCATTTATTGCTGATTTTTCCATCATGTAAAACTTGATTGTTGTTCTCGTGTGTAACCTGAAACCAGTAATGGCATTTAAAAGGTTTTACTCATTATTCATAATATAAATAGGTATTCGCTAATTAAATCATTGGCAAACGCATTTATTTTTACAAACCTTTAGACAAAAAACTCGTAGAACACGGAGTGAATGTTTTAAGATTGGGTTAAATTCAAAAATAATATTCGATGTCCATAACAATAATGGTTTATGGAATACCAGTGTTTCATAGATTCAAGTAAAATAACGCAAATAATACGAGTGTCTATTTCACACCAACAAAAATCAATGTAATCACTGAATGGCAGATTTTAACTGTATTGAAAAAGTAGTTATTGCAGAATAAATTCATAAACTTTCGACAACGACAATCTAAACATAACACGACGAATAAAATCTTTATAAAACAAAGTTGACAGTCTTTTTTTCTTGAAAGCTGTGTTTTAGTTTACACATTCTTTTTTGAAATATTAAGAATCCTTCTTTTACTTCCGAAGATATAAAAAGCATTAGGGATACCTTTTGGTGGCGCTTTATAAGTGAATTTATTCCGAAAAATTGTCCAAGATCCTGCCCTGATATGATTTTATTGGTTTGGTGAACTGCTGCAATCGTCTGATTAATTTAGAATTTTATAGTATTTGGAAGTAAAACACCAGCTGGCTGCCCAATATTTGGAGTACAAAAAGAGTGTATACTTAGGAGAGTAAACAGCATAAAAAGTAAGGGCAACGACATAATAAATAAAGAACATGAGTAACGGCAATAGAACGCAAATAACGAGAAAAAGGGGTGCTTGTGAAGACTTAATAAAAGCACAGCGTGCTCCTCCTTAGACATATTCCAAGAAAGTTAGGCATTTCCAATTCCATATTATGCAATCAATTGGTTTCAAAACTGATAATAAAGTGTAGAATATAGAAACAAACCAAAGCCAGGGTTGTATTAGTAAGCAACGAAACAAATTTCAAGTGGATCTGAAACAAAATGGAAATAAAAACACGTATAGAGTTACATTTTTGATGGACAGCAGAGTACAGTTGCTCTATAAAGAAATACCACAATGCATGAGATGGAAAAGTTACAAATACACGAAGAATCTGTGTTACATGGACAAGAAGTTAACCAAGATAAACCTGAAAACGCAACAAGACAAAACGGTGCTGAAGAACTTAATTGCTCAAATGGGGATTGATAAAACTAGTAATATAAGGTTAAATGTCTCTTTCCAGCATTTAAATAGTTTGATGTTAATCTCTTCACTGTGATGGGCATTTCAATGAAGACAGTGTGTATTGTGATTTTCAACCTTATAAAAACAAAATTTTTCGAAAAGAAAGCTGGAAGTGGACAAATAACATGGAAAATGCCCAATAACAAAGAGCTTTTGGAAGATGAAGCGGTAGGAAGCTAGGACACACAATAAGAAATTAGGGGCTAAATTATAATTATGGTCTTGCCTTTACTACCTTTACTATAGCACGCGTCAAACTAGGAGGCAGAGGGTCGTCCAGTAAATTTTATGGTGGTGCGCCCACTGCGCGAAAACACCTCCTTACGGAAGTGCCGGGAGAATACCAAAGTTAGAAACTGAAATTTTATAATTTAGCTTAACATTCATGACTACAAACTGTAGAAGCCATTATGAGCACTACCATGTTTAAACAGGCAGGTCATGTAAAGCAGTTTACAGATTTTTGGGTGTACGGTAATCAACGCAGGCGCATTTAAGGCCTTTTCAATATTGATATGACCATTAAATGATAAAGCACTCAATAACTGCACAATAATAAAGCAGCTTAAAATAATGTTCCTTAAATGAGTGGTGGTTTCGTTTTATCATTGGAATTTCGGTTTCTTACATCGGTATTTGCAATTCATTTCTAAATAGTCCAGTTTCGATTGGAATTGTAATACAAATTAGTCAACACTTATCTGAAAGAAGTAATTATTATTATAAAATGTAATATAAAAGTTCAATTCTTACATATTTGGTCATATAGTTGAAAACATACACAATGTAAAACTGTTAACCTAAAAATATGATTTATGACAGTTAGAAAAGTCATAGCATGTAATAAAAGATAACCATTGGTTTTGGCGGGTAGTTTAAAAGTAAACAGAACAAATGGGTTGTATAAGAATATAAACTAAATTGACAAAAATTCCAATTGAAATTGCATTTAATAGTCAATGTTAGACTTTAATGTACTGGTATGTACCCGTTTATATTGTCATATACACCTAAAGAATGTGATACACAAATATTAGTGCGAAATGAAAACTTAATGAGTGCATCGATTACTACTACACAAGGATGTGCTGCCAACCACAATGAGGACAGCTGTAGCAGAGATCTGGCAAATAGATGATTATAGAAGTTAAAGATCTCGAAGATAGAAGCTTACAAAGTGAGTCTATTAACTTCAACTTAAAACAACACACATATATCAAGGAAAGTAGTAATATAAAATATATCTGCTAATTATAGAGTTATTAAAATTTAATTCAATTGAATAATAAATTAAATAATCATAAAATTGTAAGCCGACAGTAATATAAATCTAAAATTGACTTAACTGAAATTAAATATGTATCAAATATTATTAACAAAAGTGTTAAACATATGATAAAGGCAGATATTAATTGCTTAATAAATACAATTGTCATATATCTTGCATTATAGTTATTCATTGTTTATGTCTTAATATGATTTTAATAGTAACCCTGAGATAGAGTCGAATAACTATGGTTATTACAATTACATGCTAAACACTGTTGACAAAAGGTAACATTGAAATCGAAATTTTATATAAAACCCTGAGTATAAGATTTAAATTAAATAAAATCAAATAAAGGCTATTAGGCCACAACAATATGTATCAAACTAAATAATTCAGCAGATCCTATTTAATTAGAGGAATACATAAACATCTAAAGACGCAAATAATTTTATTATTTTTTATAACCTGCGAAAAAAGTGCTTCAGGCATTGCGGATTAGACATAATTTATACAAAATTAGTCGTAAACTTTTAGATGTCCAGATTTTGTAACAATGGATTCCAGTTCAAATGGCCAAAGGTTATTTGTTATACAACTTCTCCTGTATTATGAAAAAAATCTTAAACTTCTCTAGAAAAGTGAATTGGTTACATATAAAGAAAATTTAAATTTGCAAAGAATACCGATTTAGCATTTTTGTAAAAGAAGACTATAATGAACACCACAGAAGAAATACATTTAAACAAAAAAGGAAAAGGTGGACAACCATCATTGGACCATTGCAAATTGGCTTATTCCAAATCCGTTTTTAAATTTCTGCAAGCAGATTATAATGTAGAAGATGATGTAGACGGCAATTAACTGCAAAATGAATGTAATAAAACCATATTCCCTCTACGAAATTAATAAAATTTGCTTTTCTCAAAGTTAGAATAAATATAGTAATAAAAAGGTAATTATTAAAGTACTTTTTAATTGCATTGCTGTCATTATAAATATTTACTTTTTATGCATATACGATATACCCGTATACATATACACCAATAAAAAACCATGTCACTAAGTCACTCTTTCGTAAAACTCTTTTATTTTGAATAATGCAATGTGGAGTCAAATAAGAAAATTTAAATTTTATAACACAATTCACCCAAAATTTTACATCAAGAACAAGAAACCAATCTTATACCTCAAAATGCCAACAAGTAGGATTTTATAGAACAGGAGGATTTGTTCAACATTGTGTTTATGTGACTTGATTCCTTATTGCATATCTACGTCCAAAGTAAAGTAAATCCTTGGAGACTGACTTCAGTATATTTGAATTGAAATCTATTGCTACAACGGACGGGCCTTCTAAAAGTCTACGACCCTGTTATTTTTAATATTTACATAAATTCATCAGTTTTTTTTTTCGCTAAAAGGCGTAGGTCATCAGAGGTTATAAAATTACTGCACGTGTATATTTCTCACATTAAATAGAATCCAGGGAATTATTTGGTTTGTTACAAACTTTAATTCAATCTTCGTCAGCCATAAACTATACCTAGCATTCCCTGAAGTTTGGTCTCTGGTAAGTAACACGACTTGGAGTTAGTACAAGGGGGTCTTTGAGAGGTTCAAATGCTTGAAGTTGATCACCCTCCAATCAAAAAAATACAATCTAAATCTACTTTACCTAACGTGCTTGTTTATACATGGTCGTTTTTAAATATGGCTTACGTAGTTTTTATGGTAAATAATAAAATTTCTACACAATTTCCAACTCTGAGACACTTCATTGCGATCAAGGATTATTGAATTATTTAACAGTTTCTCTGCGTCTAGTAGTGTTCTATAATTATTCAATCTTACTTAACACCACGATTAAGGAACAGATTCAGTAAAAGCTCCTCCCACAAATGCGAGCTAAATTTGAACAGAATATTGCTATTGGAAAGTTGGTTGTACGCAGCTCGACTGACCGAGAAAATTCATTGTCCGCCATTGTATAGGTTGGCATTTGCGTTGAAATCTCGGTTTATACTTTGCTATTTTCACTAGATTTACTGTGTTTTTCAGTGTAAATGTTTTTACTTCATATTTTTGAAAGTTTTGTGACGATTTTATTTCCAATAAAAAAATCACTTTCATAGACTTCTCCAGGTCGTCCTGTTTCAGGGTCCCTAGATAACGAAAAACATCTTTTCTCAATTCCACCTCCTGTCTGTCTGTTGGCGGTATAGCTCAAAACTATTTCTCGGAGGAAGACGATATTTTGCATGGGAATTTGATGTCTACCTGTCTTGAAACCGAATATACTTTCAGAGTAATCGATGATTTTTATGAATATTATGAGTTATAATCCCAATGCTGAAAATACAACGAGGACGTAGTACGAGTCGTATTATTACTGCGAAATGATATTCTTAAAATAATATACATTATTAGGCGTGCTACGAATTATATTTAGAATGAGAATATAATGATTTAAATATTTACCAGAGAGAACGCAATACTATTTATTACGTGAGTATCAACGCTAATGATTTTTGAAGCTTTCACGGCCATTGTCATTAAGTAACAAACGACTTCCGGGATTGGACCGTGTCATGATTGAGATCTCTCAATCATGACACGGTCCAATCCCGGAAGTCGTTTGTTACTTAATCAACGCTAATGTTTGTCTCAAACACACTGTTTGTTGCTTTGTGTACTTAAAATGCACGACCTAACGTACAAAAATCAATCGATATTAGTTCATCTGTCACGTTAAACAAAACCAAATTAACTTGTACCAAACTTAAAATCGCGAGAAACTATGTTGTCGGTATGGTAGAAGGTCCTATTAGCCAATGTCCTAAATTTAAGAGATGATGATTGGCGCAAATTTCAACGAATTTTATTCTCGGTCAAATATCTACGTGCTCAGCAGTTTCAAAAATAAAATGTCGCCTATTTTTTATTTAAATCCGAAATAGGTAAACTAATATTTTGCACATTCCTTAGATTTTTACCTTTGATGAAGATGTAACAAAACCAAGCAAATATTTTTTGGTACATTAAGTAAAAGGTTAGAAAACAATCCGACTTCAAGTATTGTTTTTAACCCCTAACCTGATATACCAAAAAGATATACCTGTTTTTGTTCTGTATTGCCAATTATGAAGTACTAACCTCACTCTTTCGTAAGTTAGCACAATCGTTTATTTTGCTGTAATTTCTCTATAACCGAAGACTTGAGAAATATTGACTTGGTAAAACCAGTTTTCTTAATTGCTGCTCTGAATAACGAATCCAAATTACTTGCTTTATTGTCTTGTATATAGTTTCTGTCCCCATCTTTATTTTCTTGGCGTTAATACACGTTTTTAGCTCCACAAAAACTATTCTTTCTCATTGTCTTTGTTAAGTTTATTTCAGTATATTTGTGTTTACCTTCGTAAGTTCAATGTTTTTTATTCGTTTAGGAGTTTTTCGTTTCTGCTGTGCTTTCTGGTTGCGGTCTCCGCGCTTGCTTTCTTTATGTGGTTTATTATGGTTGTGCTCAGACCGCCTTCTTCAGCGTTTCTCATTTGATTAATGTCTTGCTTCGTATTATTTTTTAAGAATTCACTGTCATTGAAGTTGTATGTTGCTCAATATTTTTGTTCTAAGTAGCCTAACCCCGATTTTTTTCTTTTTCGCCAGGATGTAATCTATAGTTCATTTGTTGATGTTCTGTTTGTATGTTCATTTTATTTGTACATTCTGTTGAAAAAGATTTTCTGGGATTCCATCAAACTGCAATCTTTTCTCCACATCCATTTCTTGTTCTGTTGCGACAATTACCAATTGTGTCTCCACTATCTTCTAATTTCTGGTCAAGCGTGGAGTTAAAGGTGCCAATTTCAGACACCCTGTAGAAATTCAGCCAAAAACAAGAAGTCTCTACATTTAGTGTTGATAACTTATTATTAATATCACGTATTTTGAGGCCATTTTGTCGTTATGACAGAGGATAAAGTTAGAGCAAACTTTGCACCTGATATTTTGATCTTCTCAAAAATTATTCAACGTGCGACACAGCATTTGCTGAAAATGCTTATCATTAAATCTGTCCGAACCTTACCGACAATGAACCGACTTCCTTTCATAAACTAACTGATTAATGACTAAATACACAAACCAAAAAAAAAACTTTAGAAATCGAAGGAAACAAGCTGCAAAAATATTTTCACGTTTCTAATAATACCGAAACAATAGAAGGAAAACACTTGGTAATGCATTTTTAAATATAAAGACATTACCCCTAATGGGATTCGAATATCAGTGCCTGTAAACGAGCCTGAGCATTCATTTAATTGTTCGCCGGTAGGCCATCTGTGAATCAGGCCTTCGCGTGTGAGCCACCGGGACTCTTCGAATTCCTCCGTTTAACGTAACGCACTTATTCGTTGCCCTTTTTTGTCTCGCACAACATTTATCCTGTATCTGGTGGGTCTCATTGTTGGTAAGGGTAAAGCCTGTGTTATGTACAAATTACTACTTCTATATTGCTACACATACCATCGTGCTATTTAGTTTACTTAATTTAATTAGCTCTGGTAGATCAAAAACTATTTAAACCAGTATGATATTAATTTTTAATTATAACAAATTTCCGTTTAGTTGAATTTATGTATAATATATGTGCTTTGATATAAAATTATTGATTATTGAGTTTATTAAATTATTTAGCTCCATCAGAACAATTACCCTCAAATTAGGTTAGGTTCATGCATTCTCAAAATTATTTCACTTGCAAGTTGCTTAGTACAATGAAACTTACTTACAAAAAATATGACAGTTCTACAACTGTCAACGTCAAAACCACGAAAGTGAAAAGTCAGTCGGGATAATATCTGTTACAATTCTTACCATTTGCAAAACATGAAAAGTGTAAGTAATTTCTTTAAATACCTTATTCACTGTATTATAACTTTAAATTTTAGATCCTTTTACGAATACCTGTAGTTGTTACTTCTCCAAGCACTTCAATCAGCCTTTTCGTTAAACCAAGAGTACCTCGTTCCGCTAACAACAGATCCAGGACACAAACGCAAACACAACTTCTCAACCCAACACAGCAAGATCGCGGTCTCCAGCAATCGCCCTCCCCTCAACCCAAACATGGATGCAAGCGACTGCCAATGACTTCAATGCTTTCTATCCAAATATTACAGGACATTCCTACTTCCTCCAAGAAGCTCGACATAGTCCATAACCACAGACCGCAATACCTTTCATTCAAATCTCACAAGATGTTTGTAATTTCCAATAAGAAGCTCCATGAGGTTCACTACTAGTAGAAGCAATACCTTTCATCCAAACCTCACAAGATGTTTATAACTTCCAACAAGAAGCTCGACAAGGCTCACCACCAGTAGATGCAATGCCTTTTATCCAAATGTCACAAGATGTTTATAACTTTTAACAAGAAGCTCGACAAGACTCACCATCAGTACATTCAATGCCATTTATCCAAATCCCATAAGATGTTTGTAACTTCCAGTAAGAAGCTCGATGAGGTTCACTACTAGTAGATGCAATGACTTTTATCCAAATTGCACAAGATGTTGGTAACTTCCAACAAAAAGCTCGACGAGGCTCATCACCAATAGGTGCAATGCCTTTTATCAAAATTTAGCAAGATGTTTATAACTTCCAACAAGAAGCTCGACGAGGCTCACCACCAGCAGATGCAATGCCTTTTAACCAAATTTCACAAGATGTTTATAACTTCCAACAAGAAGCTCGATGAGGTTCGCTACTAGTGTATGCAATGCCTTATATCCAAAATTTACAAGATGTTTATAACTTCCAACAAGAAGCACGACGAGGCTCACCACCAGTAAATGCAATGCTTTTTATCCAAATTTCACAAGATGTTTGTAACCTCCAATAAGAAGCTCGATGAGGTTCACTACTAGTGTATGCAATGCCCTATATCCAAAATTTACAAGATGTTTATTACTTCCAACAAGAAGCTCGACGAGACTCTCCACCAGTAGATGCAATGCCTTTTATCCAAATTTCACAAGATGTTTTTAACTTCCAACAGGAAGCTCGACAAGGCTCACCACCAGTAGATGCAATGCTTTTTATGCAAATTTTACAAGATGTTTATAACTTCCAACAAGAAGCTCGATGAGGTTCGCTACTAGTGTATGCAATGCCTTATATCCAAAATTTACAAGATGTTTATAACTTCCAACAAGAAGCATGACGAGGCTCACCACCAGTAAATGCAATGCTTTTTATCCAAATTTCACAAGATGTTTGTAACCTCCAATAAGAAGCTCGATGAGGTTCACTACTAGTGTATGCAATGCCTTATATCCAAAATTTACAAGATGTTTATTACTTCCAACAAGAAGCACGACGAGGCTCACCACCAGTAAATGCAATGCTTTTTATCCAAATTTCACAAGATGTTTGTAACCTCCAATAAGAAGCTCGATGAGGTTCACTACTAGTGTATGCAATGCCTTATATCCAAAATTTACAAGATGTTTATTACTTCCAACAAGAAGCTCGACGAGACTCTCCACCAGTAGATGCAATGCCTTTTATCCAAATTTCAAAAGATGTTTATAACTTCCAACAAGAAGCTCGACGAGGCTCACTACCAGTAGATTCAATGCCTTTTATCCAAATTTTACAAGATGTTTATAACTTCGAATAAAAGGCTCCATGAGATTCACTACCAGTAGCTGCAATGTCTTTTATCCAAATTTCACAAGAAGCTCGACGAGGCTCACCAGCAGTAAATGCAATGCCTTTTAGATGAAGGAAGTAGTAAACTAGTTAAATTGCGCTGGTGTTCAGAAAATATTGGCCTTTTACTTCCCTCGTCTGAAAGACGAAAGAAGTATTGTAATAATGAAAAAATCACCTTCCGAGATTTCTTCAGATTTTCATGTTTCATGGTCACTAGATGACGAAAAGGAGGTTTTCTTAATTCCGTCTGTCGGTCTGTCTATCTGTCTGTCTGTCTGCCTGTCTGTCTGGCTGTCTGTCTCCCTGTTGGAAGTATAACTCAAAAACTATTTGTCGAACGAAGACAATATTTTGCATACATATTATATATCTACCTCGCATAAAACCGGTACAATTCCATACAAATATATACAGGCTGAGCATCTTAAAAAAATAAAATTTTGTTTATTTTTGGGTTAATTTTGGATTAAAATGAGGTAATAACTTTCACATAGGTTTTGCATCGTCAAGTTTTCTCGCAACGCAATTTTTGTTAAAAATCCAACTATATCCGGATAAAATATGACCACCTGCAATAAAATCAAAGGCATCGAAACTGATTTTTTGAAAAGGTAACGCCAAATCATTCAAAATGGTTATTACGACTTGACATTTTGTGAATATTTAATTATTTAAAATTTCTTACACGTGGCAACTGGTTTTAGAAGTAGCTGCCAGCGTTATACCTTTTTCTTTACTATTTTGTCCCGTTTATATTAATATTTACATACATCGTAAAACTCCTAATTCTGTTATTGGAGTTTTTATAACTTTTACATGTTTATTTATTTTTAAAGAGGCAACATCTAAAAAACACGAATATCAGAACGCCGAAGCGAACGTGTAGAGCATATTTTATGCATTTAATGCAGTTTATTATAAAAATATATTCATTTGTCCAAGCCAGATTTATTTTAGGTAATCTACTTGAAAAGTATTTATAAAGCGCTGATAGAAATTGTTTTGTATAAATCAGGAATATGTAGTAGTAATTTTTGCGCCAATGTTTTGGAAATACCCTGCATTAATTAATATCTATGTACTTTCCTTGAATACTATTTTAAAAATATTGTAATTAAATTTAAAAGCGTAAAAAGCAGCTGTTTTGTTTTATAATTTAGTATGGAATACTTATGGCATTCTAGTTTTCTAAAATTTTTATTTAGCATTTTGTTATTGCAGAATTTTGCTGCTTCGTTGGCTCAGGTGAAACATAAGGGGCGATTGGCTGTAATTTATGAAAAGACGGAAAATATTGATAAACGAGAATCAGATTTATTCGTATATTCAAACCTAAAGTTCTTAGAGTAAAACTTAACATAATTTGGCTATAAATTTCTTACAATTGAATTGATTATTGAATTACGTAATTATGCAGGAATTGGTACGTAGAATAACCAAGGTCAAAAACACTTGGCTTTAGGCTAAATGTACACTGGGGTGGAGTGAGAAATATTTTTCTTAAATTTTCCTAGGTGTAAAATAGAAAGGCACCCAATAGATTTCTTTAAATGCACGTCATTCCGAAATATAAGTGCGAGGAATATGGAAATTTTAACATTAATATATTTATGCACAATTAACATTATCCAATAAGTTTTTAATACTAAACGACGCGAAAAATTATTCTTTTTAACTTAGTACTACTAGCATTTTTTCCATAAAAGTTGTGAGCAGGAATATGCATAACCGTGAAAAACCACGTAAATTGCCTATGTTCAGAGGTATGACCAACCACACAGTTGTAGATAAAATATTGTATTTGACAGGCATATAATGGCTGTATTACACTTGGATGATTACAACACTCGTATTCGGCTCGTGTTTGAACTTCATCCTCGTGTAGTATAGCCTACATTATATGCCTGTTAAATAAAATAATATTATTCGCACGCAATATAATAAAATTAAATTATTAACACTTTACGCTTCCTGCACTGATTGCAAGCAAATGATAACTGAAAATGCCCACGATGAAGGTTGGCGAGATTTATAGAACATATTTTTAAGTACTGAAAATCGACTTACTTCGTATTGCATGGTTTAAAAAATTCGATCAAATTAATAATAATAATTTTAAAGGCAAATTGAACAAGGACAATTTGTGGAAGAAAAATTAGAATTTATAAAGTTAATTACTAGTGTAGAAGTAATAGTTCACTATTAATTTATAAAATGAATAAAATAATAGCGCTTTCGTGTGTAATCTACAAAATTAAATAACATTTATTTTAAAAAAAGCATGCTTTAGACCAACACTTTAACACTTGGAGCCATATAACTAGAAATTAATCCTACAAAAAACTAACATTTGAGCTATATCTCTAGAACTTACCCTTTCAATGCTGTGTGAGCTACTGCAAGCGAGTGTTGCAAACAAGCAAATTTAATAATCAGGAGGGGCAAGGCAAGAGTGGAGGTTTCGTTTTCTGATGAAGGTGTTGCGAATTAAAAAAAGTAGGAAAACCCGATTCCTTATGATATCCATTTCACGTTTTGACTCAAGAGAGATTTTATTCAATTGGTCTAAATTTTGATATTTGCATTTCTTGCAGCTTAGAAAAATTTAAAGTATTATCTTTCTATTTTTCTTACGTGCAATAAATACAAATATCAAAGTTTCGATCAATATACAGGGTGACCTAAAGGTGTGTACATAGCTATAGGGGTTGGTTAATTATGTAATTTGGACTAAAATATAATAATATACCCATGTCAGATTCTCAAAGTATACTGAGATAATGAGGAAAAACCATTTATCAAGAGTAATGTTTTTCTCCAAAAATGATTTAAACTGCTTGCTGGTCAAACGAGTTCTATTGTCGGATACCAACAACTCAGGAATTCCCATGCTTGCAAACGTAATTTGCAGTTTGTTTATAGTATTGGCCGTGTTGGCATTGTTATGCATGTCATGCACTTCTACCCACTTACTAAAGCTATTCAAAATTATTAAGTAAATTTTGCCTTTTAAATCTAAAAAGTCAATATGTACACGTTCTCCTACTCTGGATGAAAGTTGCCACGGAGTTAAAGCTACCCTTGGCGGATCTGACCTTGTTCTTAAACATGGGGCGCAAAATTTCGTTATGTTCTCAATATTTTCATCTAATTTGGGCCACCACATGTAAGATCTTGCGACCGATTTCGTCCTAACCGTGCCCTGATGACTTACATGAAGCTCTTTTAGTAACTCTATTCTAAGTGCTTTTGGAATGATCACTCTGAATCCCCACATTAGACAATTTTGAATTTCGCATAATTCAGTTCTCTTATTAAAATACGGTTTTAATTCTAGATCACTCATTTTACTTGGCCATCCCCTATTTACAAAATCTATTACCTTGGCAATAACCGGATCGCGTCTTGATTCAATTTTAATACGTTTACTGTCAATGGGCGTATTTTGAGCATCAATAAAATTTAAATAGGACAGCTCTTCGTTAGTACCTTACTCATGCGTGAGTTGCAAAGGCAATCTTAAAAAACTATCTGCTACCACGTTTTCAGACCCTTTGATATACTCAATTTTATAATTGAATCCCGACAAGGAAATAGCCCAGCGCTGCAGCCTACTCGCTGCCATTTGTGGAATTCCTTTTGTTTCCCCAAATATAGCTATTAATGGACGGTGGTCCGTTCTCAAAATAAATTTTTGCCCTAGCAAGTAATTCTGAAACTTTCGAACCGCGTAATATAATGCTAATGCCTCCTTGTCAATTACGGAATAACGCGTTTCAGCCTGCGAATAAGTGCGCGAAACAAAACCTATAGGTCTTTCCGTCCCGTCTGCAAACTTGTAACATAAAGCTCCTGCAATTCCCGATTCTGATGCATCGCTTGTTAGTATTATTGGTAAATCAGGGTCAAAGTGTACCATGATCCTATCTGATGCTATTTGTTTTTTAATTATTTCAAACGCTTCCTGACATTTCCTATTCCAACTAAATTTTACGTCTTTTTTTAAAAGTTCATACAACGGAGTCATTATCTGTGCTAAGTTTGGTACGACTTGGCATAGTAATTAACCATCCCGGCAAAAGATTTTACCTGAGTCGTATTTACTGGATTAGGAGCATTCAAAATAGCTTGTACTTTGTCATTCAAAGTTCTAAGACCTTGTTTGCTTATGACGTGTCCTAAATAGACAACCTCGGGTTTAAAGAGCTCACATTTCTCCAGTTTAATTTTTAAACCAGCGTTTTTTAGTCGTTTGAAAACTGCCGCCAAATTTTCTAAATGAGTTTTAAAATTTTTTCCCGTAACTATTATGTCGTCCAAGAAATTTGCAACTCCCGCAATACCTTGCAACAACTGTTCCAATTTCCTCTGAAATATCACACTTGCGGGGGAGATTCCAAATGGTAACCTGTTTACCTTAAAAATTCCTTTATGAGTGCTTCATGCTACAACCCTAGCTGATTCATCGTCCAGCTTGAATTGAGCATAAGCCATTGTAAGGTCAATTTCACTAAAATTTTCACCTCCTCTTAGTGCTGCAGATATTTCTTCAATTCTCGGTAACGGATACTTAACGTCTACTAAGTGTCTATTCACCGTCGTTTTATAATCCCCGAAAACTCTTATAGATCCGTCAGATTTCAGCACCGCGACTAAAGGCGCCGCCCATTGGTTACTATCTATTTGCGTGATTATATTTTCTGCAATTAACCTATCTAATTCCGCCTCTACCTTGTCTTTATATGCAAACGGAATAAATCTTGGCTTACAAAAAATTAGTTTTGCATCAGGTTTTAAATCTAAGTGAATTTGCTCGTATTTATACGTGCCTAATTTTCCGTCAAAAAGAGATTCAAATTTTTTTAAAATTTGCTTAATGCTAATGTTTTTAACATAATTTACCCTATTTATGTCCGAAATTTTTCCAAAGCCTAAGTTAAATGCCCCTAACCAATTTCTACCCAATAAAGGTGGGCCTCCCCCCTTTACAACATAAATATTTATAGTTCTAAATTTCCTATTATACTCCACCTCAGCTGTGAAATAACCTAGAGGCACGCTAGTTTTGCCCGTGTATTCTTTCAGAACAACGTCATTAGCTTGTAATTGATAATTAATAAACAAACTACCATACAATTCTTCTGAAAGAACACTTACACCTGCACCACTATCGACTTCCATTTCTAAAACTATATTCCTTATTTTAATTGTTGCCTTCATTGGCTTATTTTTATTAGATGTAATATTGAACAAAGGTAAATCTACCCTCTCAGTAAACTCAATGTGATTACTGCTGCTGGCGTGATTACTACTACTTTTGTTCTTCTTAGCCCTAAATTTACACATGCCTGATAAATGACCTATCGCTTTACTTTTATAACATTTGGCATTTTTAAATTTACACGACTGCCCTACTTGATGTTCCTTACCACAACGATCGCAAGTGTAATATTCTTCCTTGCTTTGTTGGCCCTTTTTTTGCCGTCGTTGCTGGTCCCTTGCCATTGTAGTTTTTTGCGCTCTAAGTACGTTGACTGATTGGTTTCTCCTCGTACTTGCAGCCGCCGTACTGGCTTCGAGACTGGCCTCCTTTTTTAAAGCCATCTTCACCATTTCGATTATAGTTGCGTCTTCCTTGTATTCTTCTTCGCACAATTTGTCCAAGATGGGCCCTTTGCGAAGCCCCGTGACAAATTTGTCCCACAGAATATTGTCCAAGCCCAGGAATTTACAATTCACTGCTAGATTTTTGATTCTAGCATGCCACTCTGTGATGCTTTCGTCGCGTTTCTGAGCTGTCCCGTAAAATTCCACCCTTTCCCTATACACCGAAATCTTAGGGCTGAAATGGTCCCTCATGCACTTGCACATCTCTTCGTAGGTCTTTTCACATGGCTTTTTCGGATAACACAGATCGCGCAATAAATTGTAAGTCTGTGGTGATAAAAATGACTAATTAATACCGCACTTTTGCGTTTTGCTCCGTCACTGTCTTTTATTTCGTTCGCCGCGAAAAATTGCTCCAGCCTCTCCTGGTAAACTTTCCAGTCGTGGCCATTATGGTCGAATCGCTCGATCGCTCCGATTACATAAGCCATTTTTCTTACACGAAACACGAAAGTTTTTGACCGAAGAAAACACAACCCACGCTTAACGTAGTCACTTCACTTGAATTGTTTCCACTGTATTTTTGTCTTTACTTCACTTTTATTTCTCGTCGCCAGATGTTATGTCCTCGTGGTTAAGGCTAATTAAAGATGTTGTAGTGGAAATATATGTTTATTAAATAAATATAACTTAGACAGATCTCATACAAATACAAGTTACTCTTAAGAAGAGCACAACTCGAATGTCTTAAACTAACCCAAAACCTTCGTTCGGGTACCTGTCTTTGTCCCTTAGGATAATCCGCAGTTACACAGCGTTGCCAAACCTCTGCTACACCACACTTAATTAATAAATTACAAAAAAATAATTCAAACAAGCATATTGTTTCAGATTGTATTAATAATATGACTTGCCTGTGCGTGTCGTTGTGATGAGTTAGCAAATATTATTCTAGACAAAAATTATACTCTTATAATAAAGGTTCCTGATTCAAAGCATTTAGGTAAAATTAACGTAAATTCGATAATTGCTTAGAGGTTAAATAATTTTTAAGAAACATTTATTTTACATCTATACTTTATAAAATGGTTTACTGGGATGATGACTTTCTTTTGATGAAAGTAAAGTAGTCTTAATTAGTAAATAACAAAAAATTAATTAAACGAGCATATTGTTTCAGATTGTATTAATAATATGATTTGCCTGTGCGTGCCGTTGTGATGAGTTAGCAAATACTACAAGTACCTGAGATAAATATTTCAAATGTTCAGAATAGTAGCATTAATGTTCATGTTTCATATTATAATTAATGAGTTGCCTATTAATTTAAGTAAAACCATTATATTAAAATGAGTACTTGCTTGCGAAGTAAAAATAACTAGCCTTGCAAAAACCTCAAAAGTGACTACCCCTGTAAAATGAAACTTTAAAACTCAAACTGAGTACTGAAATGACCCGCTTTCTTGACGATTTAAGAAAAATTATAATATAGCACATCAAAACAATAAAGGGTAAGGTTAAATCAATTAAATATTCATTAGCTTTAAATTTAGCACTTTATCTTGAAGCGATTCTAGTTTTTCTATGTTACGCACAGTACGGCTTTTATTGTTTATGTTAATTTTAACAGCACTGTCAAACACCCATAAATCTGTGATACCGTACGTAATTTAGTAATTAGGTTCGTCACCAACGCTGTGACAAGGTTGTCTTGTTCCTCGCAAATTTTAATCATCGCATTTTTTTCTATGGTTGCTAATATTTTACTTTGCAGATTTTTTCGTATCAATTTCTGGCAGTTCAAGGATTCTGAAGCTGTTCTTTTAAGAATACTGTTGAATGTGATCTAATTCCATTGATGCTGCTTTATTTTCGTGCATTAACGAAACCAGGGGCCTCTAGAGTATTCGCAGTTTCGTTCATTTTATCTTCAACCATTCTCCAAACGTTTTCCGTAACTTTACTGTAAACACTTTCGTCCTTCAGTTAGTACCGCAGTAATTGTTTTGCTGTATATTTAACGCGGCTATCGGAGTTATCAAGCAAGCCGCCTATTCAGTACGAGCGACGAACATCGGTTTTTGGTCTGGACGGCGAAATGTTGTTCTAGGTATCAGCGTACATTCACGGGAAGATCTGTAGGCGCTGCATCGTATCGAAACCACATGGATAGTGGAGAACAACTATATCTGACGTTCATCGATTTAAGAGCCGCATTTGATATGATAGAAAAAGAAGTAATATAGAAAAGCCTAATGAGCCTTAAAATTGACAGAAAATTAATACAAGTAATAAAAAGCATATATCAAAATGTAATAGCTAAAGTACAAATAAATGGACTAAGATCAGAAGACTTTGAAATAAAAAAAGGGGTGAAGCAAGGGGATAGCTTATGCCCACTACAATTCATTATAGTAATGGATAGGTTAATAAAACATACAAGAGGAAAAGTAGAACAAACGACAATAGGGTATAGAAACCTCATCTCCATAAAACTAGATAGCCTACTCTACGCGGATGATATTGTACTAATAGACAAGACACAAAGAAAAATGCAATCGATGGTAGATGTGTGGACACTAGAAATTGAAAACCTAAAAATGGAAATTAATACAAATAAAAGCAAATCAATGATAATAAATGGCAAACATAGAACAGAGGAGGAGAGACTAATATTATGCCAACAAAAAACACTGAAAGAAGTAACAGTCTACGAGTACTTGGGAAGTGTGATAGCTAATGACGGAAATCTAGATTTGGAAATAGCGAAGAGAAGGCAAAAGTAATGAACATATACTACGCAGTAAATAAGCCTATACTACAGAAAAACGAAATAGACATGATCACAAAGATAAGGGGTACAATGTAATTGCCGTACCAACAATACTATACGCTAGCGAATTATGGGTGCCACTGAAAAAACACGAATTCCAAATAAATGCTATTGAAATGCAATACCTGAGGAAAATGGCGGGAAAGACAAAATTTGATAGAGCAAGGAACTCACAAATAAGAAATACGACGAAACAAGAACCTATCATGACAAAATTTGAAAAAAGACAATTTAACTGGAAAGGTCACATAACAAAAATGGAGCCAGAAATAATAGTCAAGAAAGTGACAAAGACAGGAAAAGGAGGGAAACGAAAAAGAGGTAGACTGAGGAAAACCTGGATGAAAAGGATAGAGCAGAGGAAATACCCTAAACGAAATGAAAATCTTGGCGCGGGACCGAATGGAATGAAAGAAGTGGATAATGGAAACGAAGAATATGGAACCAAATCCGACACCCTAAAGAGCAAAAGGATATAATAATAAGAAGGAGAATTCCTAATTTAATTAGTTAATTGATGAAAACGGAAGTAGATTTGTCTTCTGAAACGTTCATGTTCTAGTATCTAGTATGTTTCATTTTGTAGTCTGGCGATACACCCAAATAAATTGCGTGATTACTGAAGCTCCACAAAATAGTTTTAGAGATTATCTAAATATATTTACTTATTCTTAGGATTTTTCAAAATGTAATGTCGGTTGTTTGGGGCACAATAAAGGAAGAAAAGAAGGAGTTAGATTGTCGTCTGGTTGCTTTCGACACTCAAATCAGCCAACACAACAGCTACAATTATATCTACAACGTGAATTTAATGGAAGTAAATATAAACGAATTGTCAATTCCTATCAAAACTGAAACTAGAACTTGGAATGCTAATAGATAACATTTTAGAATACAAAATTCATATTATTATCTACATCAAACAAGCTTACTTATACCTAAAATTGATATACCTCATTGGAGATTTCTGACGCAAAGTATTAAAGAAACGCTTTGTGACTTGTTTTTTAAATTTTTCTTACTGTTCAGAAATATGTTCCTTAAATTACTAGAGTATTTGCTCATAGAATACAAAATATTCAAAGTCCATGATTGAGATGAATATTTGGTATCAGGTAATCCAGTCATATATCGTATACACTTGTGCTAGTTTTTTAAAGCTCAATAAACACTATTGAATATTGTTAAGGATTGATTGCCTTTATCATCAAATCATCACAACGAAAAGTCCTGGATATCTCTACAAGTAGATTACTTTTAAAGATAATCACAATTTGAATTTTAGGTACAAAGGTTATATCTGTTTATCACCATTTTACAATTCAATTTCTTTAAATACTAAAAATTGTCCTTTAAGCCGCTTTAAACATCTTCATGGTAAATTAATACTTCGTATACGAAGCTGTTAGTTTCTTCTCCAATTTATACTGTTACTGATGTTTTTAATGACAATGTTGTCTCTCAGTTGCTTCAACAGCATAAAATAAATATAACTGTTTATTTACATTTTTGAGCATTGGTAGAATGCTATTCTTAGTGATAAACTTGAATCTAGCTAGAGTTGTTATACCCTATATGTCGTCTAGGCGAAGTTATTACCTTGCACATAGTTACCAATTCTAAAAATGTAGTACAGTAAAGTTGTCGCTTTACCTTAGAAAAATTGGCCGCGGCGATTCCTCTTACCCAGTGATTCACTGTCATGTCATCAGACAAGTGTAAAACCAAAATAAAGTGTTTCCACCCCCTGCCAAACAGCCGCCATCTTGAAAACAATTAAATTTATTTTTTCTCGCGATCCATTAGTCGCACAGAAAAAGTTATTGAACAAAATATATTGGAAATAAAATTCTACACATTTTTGGTACTTGCCGTGATAACGAGAAGTTAGTATTGCAAACGGTAGAGGACGACAAAGTTACCAAAAATAGGTTTCCGCCATTATAGCGATGTGGAGATGGTATTTTTCCGAAAATTGTGAATGTGGAAGTTGTAGTGCTTGAAAAAATGTGCACAAATCTCTTTTTATAATGTGATTGATTTAAATAGTCAGCCCTTCAAAGTCCGCGCGGTGTGGGAATAGTATATTACAGCCCGAGATGGGAAGTGTTTCATTGCTGTTGAGAGATTAGTTAGCTGATTGAGACGCAAAGCGTCGAAATCAGCTATTATCTCGAGACTAAGAAAATTTCCTGTCGAGGTTTGTATACTATTTTATTCGCAACCACTTTATTCTAAACAATAATTGGAAAAATTATTATATTATGATACGACAGGTTGTGACGCGCCTGAATGGATCAACGAGATTCCCAGTGTCCCTACCTACTCAGCGGTCGGGAATGTATTTCCCGCACTCACTTTCCGCACTTGAGCGGAAAATGAGTGCGGGAAGTAGCGGGCTGAAATGTACGACTTCCTCCACTCAAATGAGGTCAGGAATGTTAACATTACATATATGGTTGCGAATAAATGTATATTCCGGCGCAGCAAAGTAACCGTTTCTCTTTTTCGAAGTAAAATCGTTTCGTCACTCAAGTAGTTTCAATGTGAATTGGTTTTCAGAACTTACAGAAAGTCTACACATTTTTGGTTATTATCGCCATATCAAGAAATTGGTACCCATAGGTAAAAAAAATTATGAGAAAGGAATATACGAGCCTAGCATCATATCATTTGGCCCAGATCAGTAAAGCTCTTAAATTTCTGGTGTAATATTTGGAGTTCGTCCCAAATTTGCCTTTTTTGCTATGGATTCTGTTGTTTTATAGTTTCGCAATATTGCGTATACTATAACACGATAATTGCAATTGTTTGTAAATATTGTTACAGGAATGACCATAATTCAACAAATTGGCAATAGCTTTACCACGTACCATTTTTGCAAACAGGAATACAGACACTCTATATGTTATTAAACAACAAGTAGCTTGTTTCCCTTCAACCAAAACAGCCAAGGTAAACGAAATGATATTTTGATCATATGGGCCAAATGAAATGAATTGGTAATTTATTTTTAAGTTAACGTTTCCCTACTATTTTCTGTAATTTATTATTGCTGAAGCTGTTATAATATTGCTAAAAAACTATGATGTAAGAATATTGACCAAAAAGATTTTCTTTTGTGGGTAAAAAATAAAGATACTTGAAAAATCTTAACTGAGCGAATTGGGGATGGAAAAGATCTTCCCAACGATTGGAG
The DNA here is from genome assembly GCA_940337035.1 of Agriotes lineatus. Lineage (NCBI taxonomy): Eukaryota > Metazoa > Arthropoda > Insecta > Coleoptera > Elateridae > Agriotes > Agriotes lineatus. Next base: position 43,853,126 of record OW679201.1, on the reverse strand, counting down.
CCTGTGAAAACTGTCAAAGATCCCGCACCTGCAAGGCTCTTGAACCTCGTATCCTGTGGGTTTGAAAAAAATGTGGACCAGCATAAGGTTGCAGAAAAGCTGGCCTCAATTGTTCGGCATTGTGCAAAAATTGCGGCTGATAAAATTGCTACAACTCAACCAATACTGAATCAGACAGCGAGGATGGAACTTATAACACCGACGAGGAATTACCTTCACAAGTTCTAGGCTCTTTTACCAATAAAAGTTCAGGCAACACTCCTACCATGGTCGAACCAAGACGAAGAAACAGCTCCAAAAAAATCTGTAAAAGGATTTACCCAAAACTTCCCTCGTCAACATTGTGGCATTAATAATTTTAAAAATCAAATTAAGTTAGGAGTACACATATCTTCACGTTTCTAATAAATTAAATACATTTTCAAATTAAAAAAAAATGTATCCCGCTGGGGTTTGAACCCACCGCATCTGCCACCTCTGCAGAATGCTCGATCATAACTTCCGCAACGGATATAACTACAGCGAAATTTCATCTGCGCTACCAAGTCCCTTCCAGATAAGTTCGGCGTGTGCCTGTCTTGAAGAGCACGGTGTTATGGTTGAAACATTTTTACTCTTTTGTGACATATTCCTTTATCGGTTGAGTCTTATTTTCGGCAAATGTAAAACCTTACCTATGTGAAAGTTATTACTTCCTTTTATTTAAAAATTAACCCAAAAATAAACAAAATTTTATTTTTTTAAGGTGCTCACCCTGTATACATTTGTATGAAAGACAGACAGACAAACTGACGGAATTGAGAAAACCTCTTTTTCGTTATCTAGGCACCTTGAAACGTGAAGATCTGAAAAAATCTCGGAAAGTGATTTTTCGTCATTACAATACTTCTTTCGTCTTTCAGACGAGGGAAGTAAAAAGAAAACGTGTCTGAGCAAACTACAATATACCTTAGAGCTTATGAAAAAATAAATTACTTTCAATATTGGATATATTCCTTTCCCTTAATTTAATTTTTTTTACCTATACGAATTTCTCGGTATCGCGGCAATGACCAAAAATGTGTAGAATTTCTGTAGGTTCTGAACACATATTCACATTGAAACTACTTGAATGACGTGGTGATTTTACTTCGCAAAAGAGAAATTGTTACTTTGCTGTGCCAGAAAATACATTTCCCACGCCACGCGGACTTTAAAGGGCTGCCACTCGGAGACTATTTAAATCAATCACATTATTAAAAGAAATTCGTGCACTTTTTTGAAGCACTACAACTTTCACATTCTCAATTTTCAGAAAAATACCACCTCCACAGAGCTAGAATGGTGGAAACCGATTTTTGATAACTGTCGGCCTCTACCGTTTGCAATGTCCACTTCTCGGTATCGCGGCAAGGACCAAACATGTGTAGAATTTTATTTACAACATTTTTGTTCAATAATTTTTTCTGTGCGACCAATGAATCGCGAGAAAAAATTTTTTGGTTTTACACTTATCTAATGATTCTAAACCACTGGGCACCGGGTAATTTTACTGTATTAATTATAGAATTCATGGCTTGTTTTTAAAATAGTTTGTCTTTCTTGGTAACAACACGTTCCCGAAAAGTTCGTGCGTCATTTATTGAGGTGGAGTAAACAAGGTTTTTCAAATACGTACAAAAGTGAAAGTCGGTAGTTTTAGATCAGGAGATCTAACAAAACATAAATCACTTTAAAAATAGCGAATTACTAACAACCAACAATAAATAATAAGCAAATGGCCACAATTTACGTACTATTTTGCCGTTAGATGCTATCAAATTGATACTGCTGTGGTTATTCGACCATTATATCTAATCATCTAAAATTGTTATATTCTTTGAGAAAAGCGTTTACAGCTTTGTGAGGAATTTACAATTGGAAATTAGTGTTTAGGATTGGGCCAAAGGGTGCCAAAGTAAAAGTCACTAACGTATATGCACATACCTTTGCAGCTATAGCAGGAGCGAAACAGAGTTGCATACTGTAGATACACTAAATACATAATGTATATTGAACTAGATCGGTGACATAGCTATTGGGTGGCCATCTGGGGTACACTGGTGTTACTCGTGTCATATGTTCGAATACAGGTGAGCTGGAGTCCATGATTAACAAAATAACTGAAATTAAGAGAAAGGTAATGATAGTCGAAACACAATATAATCATAAACCCTACCTGCAAAGAGCAGAACGATTCGAAGTGCTAAAGCAATCTCAATATCTTTGATCGATCACCAACACAGAACAAAGTCAATCCTACAACTAAGATGACAAAGATGCAGCAGAATTATCGACGACCAATGAAAATGAAAAACCCGAATTGATGTATTCTCGATATAATCAAGTGGTTTAAGAAGAATTAAATATTGAGAAACGATTGAATAAAGTCTTATTCAACACACTTACAAAATGTCTTCACATTGGTAGCATTGTACTCCACCCCATGAAAAACTGATAAAATGAAAGAGAAATTGTTTCCCTTCGCTAGAATTGCTTATTTTATGAAATCGTCAGTAGTAGAACTTTTTTCCATTGATAATTGTCTAACTCGGTTGTTGCGTGAAAGAAAGCCACATTAAAATCTAGTGTTATGATTTTCGAGCGAAAGAAGGGTGAAATTTAGTTGAACAAAGTAGTGACGGAAATGAAAAGGAGTAAATCTTTCGCATATGGACTACTGATGTGCAAAAGTGAGCGATAAATTGTGGAATTGTGGATGTTGTTGGAAGGTACTACGTTTGGAGTTAGCAGTGATGGATGGACTTATTATATACTGAGAATGGAGGCTGTGAAATTATTTGTGAAGAGAATTTATATTTTAATATTTAATAAGATAATTTAATATGTGCAGTAGTGTCAATGTAATATAAGATGTTACGGTATTAAAACAACTTTACGACACCCACCCAAGGTGAGCATCGCACCAGGGAATCAGTCCTGGAAAACTGGCACACTTGCCCTGAGATTTGCTAAAAACAGACTAAAGGCCACGGCTGGAACGCTCAGGGAGTCGGGTGTGAGTCACGCGATACGTTCTGGGCAAGCGTGTTGAGGCATATATAGGGTACGTCAAAATTATAAGGGCGCCACCAAACCTGACTTTAAATGGGCTCGGGTAACCGGGCTTGGACGGTTAGACGAGGCAACAAGTACGCTAGTTACTACTTGATAAGGGTACTCGAGAAGTATCGAACTCGGATGACAAAATCGATAATTTGAGGTTTGAATCGTTAGTTCGGGTTTGTGCTGCCACTGCGGGGGCGGCTGCTCCACTTACCTGCACACTCCACTACTCAGAGGTCGTCGTACATCTAATCGTGACACTAGCTGTTTATTCTGAAAAAGTAAAGCATGCAGGGGTTGTACACAGTAATAAGCCCCGCGCTTGCACAATTGTCTATTGAATGACGTTATACAGGATCAGGCAACGAATGGGTCACCATACTAAACCGAGGGCTTAACGTAAACCCCAGCTGAAGGTAATCGCAGTATAACTAAAGCGTACAAATGTTACACACAAAAACAATATCCAAATATAATATTACAAGAAAGCGTTCGAAACGCCTAAAATTAGCAACGCAGCGAAAGTCAATGTTTGCACAGTTACAAACCAAGAATGTACTACTGAATGAATGCGACCAAAGTCCATCGCTTACACGGCACATTCGCGTAAAAAGGGTCACTAAGTTACATAATCTCTTTAAATGGTACCTGGTATTTATTCTGGACTTCTCCTGAGCAGTACGGGTGGCAGTCAGCAGCGCCTGCATTTGCAAGCACATCTCCTTGGGCAAAGATTCCGCCGAATAATGGCGTATTATTTCAATGTAGTCACTCACATGGGATCGGTGTGACAGAAACGTATGGGCATTATTCACGTCCTGCAGCGAGTCCCCAACAACTTGTAGAAATGAAAGAACCACTTATTTTTACGACATGGCCGGACGTAGCCTCCAACAACAACGCCAAGAAAAACGCGCTCACAAAACGACACGTGCGTCACACACAAGAGCTTCCTGCCGACCCTCACTTAAGGCGAAACAGTTTATCAAACACTTGCTGAAGCAGCACGAGACGGAAAAAAGGCTGGCGTCCCCGCCATGGCGGGAACGCCGGGCCAGCACACACTCTGCGACCTCCTTGATCAACGGCCTGAGCTGAACTGCCAAGCAAGAAGCGTTACGACGCCGGAAGTGGCGTGAGCCAAAACGGCGTTACCACGTGACTCTCGACAACCAATGGCGATGCGCCCAATAAAACAAATACGTTCCGGTGACAAAGAGAGCGCGAGGCCTCGCAGTCACACGCGTTCAAAAGGGTGTTCCAAAAGATCGAAGCGCGTCTACATACAGGGTACTCGGAAACGAATGAGCACGGAATGAGCTTGCGTTTGTGACTAACAAGTTAAACATAGGTTTTCGATATAACTAAACGGCCCTAAAGGCGTGAAATGTAATTAAATGGCTACAGAGGGCAAAATGGCTTAACAAATAAAAGTCTAAATTTTAACTCTACGCATTAATAGTAATTAGGCTGAATGCTAGAAAAAACGTTTAATTAATAATAATAAACAGTGTGTAATTTTCCATAAGAGATAATATACAAAAATGTGAAATCTTAAAATAAATTAGATTGTATTCCCTTGTAGAATATTGAATGCATTTCTTATTAGAGCGATATTTTATAGATGAATATTTGGTGTGTATTGGAAAGTAATTTAATGCCGCCAATTTTTGAATTATCATTATTTTAATTGTAGTACATATAGTATTTACAGTACATTGAATGTAATTTTGCAATTTCAGTTTTATAATTATTATATTTTAATTTTTTTTAGTGATATCATTTCATAGAGAAGACATTTTCGTCAATTTGATTTTCTTTGCCTTATTTTATGGGAAATTGTGGTAATTGTCTACAGAATGGTCTGAAAATGCGGGTTCATTAGGAGTTAAAGTTTTAGTTTTTATAGATGCTTTATGGTGTGTTACCCTTTTCTTTAAATTTAGATTTGTTTGACCAATGTAGTTAGCATTGCAGTTATTAATTATGATTTGATAAACAATATTAGGTTCTGCTCGAGTTTCAGTTTTATCTTTTAAGTTATTAAAAAGTTGTTTTCCGATTTAACGAATACACTAACGTTATTATTTTTTAAAGTTCTACTCAACTGTTGTGTTAATTTAGGTATGCAAGAAATAGAACAGTAATATGATTTTTCAACATACCGATTGCTGTTGAAAGTTTGTCTTATAGAATTAGGGTGTAAATCAATAGATGAATTTTTATTATTTGTGTGTTTATATTTAAGTTTATTTATTCTTTTTTTATTTTAGAGTTTATCAAATCAATGGGATACTTATCTTTTATTAAAGCATTTTTCATTTTGTTAATGTTTTCTCTGTGATATTTATTTGTGGATGTAAAATTGCTGGACCAGTTAAGTTGTTAATTATACTTGTTTTATATTTTAAGAAAGTGTCAATATCTATCATTTTATTTTTTTTCTAAACCAATTTGTTTAAATTTTAAAATTTTCTGTTCTTATTAATGTTAGGTCAGAAAATTTATAATTTTAATAACATTTTGATTTTCAATTTTGAATTGTAATCTTGGATGCTAGTTATTAACTGTTTTGAAAAATATTGTTTATGTCGTTGTACGTTAATTATGTCATCAACATATCATTTATAGAAACTGATATTTAAATTATTTAAAATTTCAGATAAAATTTTTTGTAAAACTAAATCAGCTATCGTACTTGATAGGGGTTGTCCCATTGTGACTCCAAAATTTTGTTTGTATATTTGATTGTTAAATGAAAAATATAGAGATTTCACAGCGTTAATAAATTCATTTTTAGGAATTTGTGTAAGTTTCTCTATTTGAATCCAAAATTGTTCTTTTGTATCAATGGCTATTTGCAGGGATATTAGTATGAAGAGAAACAACATCCAAAGAGAATAAAACTTGATTATTTGTTAGTGTAATTGTATCAATAAATGGTTTAAATGTCCATGAATCTTTTACACTGTATTGTTTTTTTTGAGTAATTTTAATTAGTTTGATAAATGTTTGCACAGTGTATATAATGAGCTCATATTTAAAGCAACAATAGGTCGTAAAAGATAGTATTCTTTGTGTAATTTAGGTAAGCCATAAAGTTTAGGTATGGGTCCATCATGTGTTATTATATTCTTGTAGGTTGTATCATCTATGTAGTTATTGTCAATCCAATTTTTTTACATTTTGTGATTAAAATTTTGAATTTTGTTAGTTGGATCTTTATCTACTAGTGCTGCTATTGCTAATAATTTATTATTATGTGTTCTTAGGTTAGGGATTATTACATTACAATTGTTTAATGGTTCGGAGTAGTACACTACTTTAATTTTAATTGATTTTGTAGGAATAATATATTATTCTCAGGATATTTGTCTATATTTATAGTATAAAAGTTCTTTATTGCTATAATATGCTAATTTCTTTTGGCACGTGTAACTGCTTCCGAAAATGCCAAACAGATGGGTTTATCATTTGTATTTCGTAATACGTTTTGAGAAAATATATCACTTCTATGAAGCGGCTCTCCTTGTACTACTATCGCTTTTTGTTAGAGTTCTTGTTTCACATGGAAAAAATTAATTTGCTTTACACCGGCTGAAACATTTCGATTTAATCAGATGCGAAGCATATAACGAGTTTTTATGTTCGCCTCCAGACCCATCAGCGAAGAGGTCAACCGTGGTTATCAGGTGAAAATTTATGATGAGTCAATGTATTTATAAGAAATAGCTGAAGCTATCCTATTTTAGTTCTTTAATAAGTCTTGATCTATCCACACGAAGAATATAACGTATCGGAGTTCAATTTTACTATGCTATTTAAAATTGTAAATATTATATCCATGGCAAGTCTGAGCAAGGTAACATCCTTTTTCAATAGAATGAACCATACTTCATACCGCTATTCTTTTCTGTCAATATTAAAAGAGAAATGTTTGCTCTCATAAGTATGTGAAGTTTATTAATTTATACTGATCAACTGTTGTTTTTTACTTTAATCATCTTTTTGCTTCCAATTTTCATTGAACTCGATCTCCACCACGATGTTTAGCAGGGGGTGTCTCTCTTTTTTATATAAAATTCTGTTAGTAAACAGTGTCGCTTAAGAAATTATGAGTTTTTTGTAGATTAATCAATCACAGGTTAGAAATTGTTAAGGCTTCATTAATAATTATAATATATTAGTTTAACATCCCCGTCGCAAAGCGGAACTTCAGTCTTACTTCTTCTACCTCTTCAAGCGTTTCTTGTAGGCCCGGCAGTGTAACTACTATTCGGGTTCTTTTCCAGTTTGTCCCCTGCGACACCCTCTCTACACAAATTCTTCAGTCTGTAGCAGTAAAATTTGTATCATAGCTATTAGATGGTGTTAAAAGGCTGCACAGCATTATGTGGCAGTAAAGCTTGTGCTTTTGCCGTTAGATCACGCTGAAGAAAGCAAGCCCTCGGAGATGAAGTGTTCATAATTATATATCTACAAAACAGGTCAAAACATCTTAATTTTTCTGACTGAAGCAGTCAAACAAATCACTTGATAATTGGGATAACACTAATTCAAAAAGAAAAAAAATATTGCAGTCGTTCAGATTCCAACTTGCGCTACTTAGACGCCTTAGCCATTCGGCCAGGAGTACTATGTAACAAACAGGCTAGTCGCTGTATTATGACTGGCAAAGTAACAAAGTAAAGGAGTAAGCCTATCGGTACCGATTTAGCGTGACGGACGAACGCAGCTTCACTTGCTTTCGGTAGTAAGTATTGATTAAAAAGCACTATTGTCCCTAAGGTCAATAATTTCAAGATCCTGAACACATTCCAATTCAACAATGTGGAAAACTGTCAAAAAATGGGAGGAAAAGAAAACGTACCTATCTAACGAATTCGTTACAGGAACAGAGATATTTACGCAGCCAATTACGGACTTTAAATAAATTCAAATTTGTAGTAGGTAATTTACATTTTAAAATAGAAGTAGCTTCTATCAGGTCTGTAAACGTGAAAAGCATGTTTGCATATAAAACATTATATATATGTTAAAGGTTTACAATAGTATTAGTAGCAACTATTACGTAAATGGCTGGTGGCTAGTCAACTTCTTGTTTATGAGTAATTACTATAAATTATAGATTTAAAGTAGTTTTTATAGAAATATCCTTATTTGCATTATTTTCGTTCTAGAAACAAATTGTAAAGTTATAATTTCGTCCTAAAAGGCCCCTAAAAACTCCAGAAAATATTTTAACAATACTTGTTCACTAATCACTTTTACTCTTTCTTCTTTGCAAAAATTTTCACATTGTTAATAAGCTTCTTCGACTGTGACTGTAGTAATAATTGAACTAATACCATTGCTCTATTCGAAAGGTTCAGACACCTAAGAAATGTTTAGCATTATTTACAAATAGTACTAGTATCTAAGATTATAGCGATTCATGATACCATTCCCTAGTAACCAAATCAGAATTTTTACCTTCTACATTCTACTCTTTAAAAAAACAAGTTCAAGCGTTAAAGTGATAAATAGCAAATACCAGATTTATAATTTTCAAAATATGTTTCAGTGTTTTCTCTTCAAGCAACAATAAACGAAAATGTTAGTGAAACATATAGGAGAAGCGTCCATCTTTTGTTTTCTTGTTCCACATTTGAGCGAATGCAATACATTACACTAAATTGAAATTTTGTAGATGCAAACGAGCATATTCTAAACAATAGTTACTCTAACATGAAGTACGGAGTCAGAACAGGAATCAGGAAAGCGGTTTCTCTGAATTACTCACTACACTTATGTATTGTAACTCACCGTTATTATGCTATTTAGTTTATATATTTCAGCGCCCTACAATTAGAATTTGTCCCGCGTTGTAGGCGTCAATATTTGTAATGGCTCCTCGTGCTAGATATGCTACTCTTGTTTATCTAATTCAAAATTGTTCCCATAAAACATATGCACTTATTCAAATTTATTTACTCTAAGCTTTTACTTCCTTTTTCTAGCTCCGGTAAAAACAATCACTCTCAAATTCAGGTCGGGTTCATGCATTATCAAACATTACTACATCTGAAAAAAAATTTGATGGTATTATAAAAATTATTTCAAATAAAATGACAGTTTTCAATTGTCAATGTCAGATCACTCATATGAAAGATTTGAACTGAATTACTATTTGTACAATACGGGGAACTGTGCGGTGCGTGCAGCGGCCAACAGCTGATAGACAACACAAAGGTCAACACCGGTAAATCATAGACGGCGCGTAAGCAAAGGAATCAGGATGGAAGAACTAACGAAAATGATGCAAGAGCTTTTGAATGAAGTCAGGGAACTGAGAATTGATCAGAAAATATACTGGAAAGAAATAACGAACTTGAAAAAAAGAATAATGACATGGAAAACCACATTAAGGAGTTTCGGGAAAAGATGGAATTACTGGAGAGGAAAACTACTAATAACGGGATTACAAACAACAACAGATGATTCAGAAGAGTTAAAAGAAAGTATAAAAGATAGAGACCCAGATCAAATCGGTCATAAAACTATCAAGGAAAACTTGTAAAGTAGAAATGGAAAAGTTTCAAGAAAAAATTAAAGTAATTAAAAATAAGAAAGAACTGAAGAAGGTACGAGATGCAAGAATATACATAAATGAAGATCTGACCGTGCTAGAAAAAAATATACAAGGACAAATCAGAGAACGCGCAAAACAAGAACTTGAGAATGGAAATAAAGTAACAACCAAGTATCAGAAACTGGTAATTAATAATGAAATGTGGATTTGGAGAAGAGAAGGGAAAAAGCTAATTTTAGATACAAGTAAGAAACAAATAAAAGAAGACAATGCAAAAAGCTTATAAGGAACCTAAGGACGGGAAATACGGCAATGGACCTGGCTATATTAAAGGATACGAGAAAAGAAACAAAAATAAATAAGAAAGAGACCAAGAAACAGAAGAGAAACATAAAAATGAAATGGACGCTAGCTGCATGGAACATAGTAAGCATCAACAACGAAGAAGAAGAATTATGCAATAAATTTGAAAAAGTGCAGATAGACATTTTGGCTCTATCTGAAGTAATACTTAAAGGCGAAGGAGCAAAAGAACTAAATGGTGGACACCGGCTACTGTACAGCGGTGTAGATCAAAATCTAAGAGCTGAAAGTGGAGTTGCATGTTTAATACACAAAGACTTTATCCAATATGTAACTAAATGGAGACCAATAAATGAAATGAATGCTGACATTGGATTTAGAATTGTTAGATAAGAAAGAGATAAAAGTGTTGGTGGTGTATGGGCCAAATAGTGATGCCAAGGCAGAGGTGAAAAATAAATTTTGGGAAAATTTAGCAGAAGAAATTGATGACTACTGAAATAGAATCTTTGTTGTAGGAAATTTCAATGCTAGAGTAGGTAAACGAGATGCACAGAATCAGAACGTGATAGGAGTAGGTGGCGAACAGATTAAAAACAATAATGGACAAAGACTAATTGATTTCTGCTTGGAAAAGGAACTTATAATTTCAAATAAATTCTTCCAGCACATGTACATACACGAGTTTACTAGAGTTAGAGATAGTAGGAATGAGAAATCAATTATAGATTACGTCCTCAGTGACAGAAAACATAAAAAGGAAATACACCATCTGCATAAAGCGAAAATCCGTATGCATACTGAAACAAGTAACAAAACAATAAAAGAAATAATATGTAAAAATAAAATATTTCATTGAAGACTTATAAACTGAGAGATAACGAAATAGCTAAAAGGTTTAGAGAAGACGTAGAATCCAAAGTTAACGAGTTAAGAAATGATACGTACGAAAGGGACATAGAAGCATTATGGGAAACATTTAAGGACATATTAATACGAACAACAGCTGAAACATGTGGAATGTATAAAAAAGTAAATAGTAAAAAGCAAACAGCATGGTGAACGAATAATATAAAAAAGAAGTTAAGATAGAAGAAATTGTGGGAAGAATATCTAAATAACAAGAAGGTAGAAAGCTGCAACAAATACAAAGCGCAGAGATGCAAAGTGAAACTACTGGTGATAGAGAACAAAAAGACATGGGATGAGTTTCATATGTATTACGTCCTGTGAACCATACGATATTAATAATAATAATAATAATAACTTATTACTTAGTATTGTAAAAAAAGTGTATGAAAAAATACTAAATAATTGACTATTAACACATATAAAACCCTAATTAGAAGAGACCCAGTCAGGATTGAGGAAAGGAAAAAGTATCCAAGACGATGTATTCACAGTAAAACAAATTAATATGGACCAGTTTAAAAAGAAGAGGAGTAAAACAAAGACACAGGAAAGCAGTAGATGATATGTACAAACATAACATAAACTATGTAAGGACTGGAAACATGGACACGCAGAAATTTGAAATTAATGAAGGTCTACGTCAAGGAGGAGTATTCAGCCCTACGCTTTTTACAATTCTCATGGATGACGCTACAAAAGAAGTAAAGAAGAAAACAAAAGCTCTACATATTGGATTTAATAAATTGAAACAGACAGTACTTGGCGAATGTACTTTTGCAGACGATATAGTCATTTTTGCCAATAACAAAAAGGAACTGCAGAACAACTTAAATGAGTGGAACAAGGTGCTTAAGAATATGAAGCTGAAAATAAATAAAGACAAAACAAAAGTGATTACGTTAGGAAAGGAGCAAAAAAACATTAAAGTAGAGGGTACAATTAGAACAAGTTAACACATATAAATATCTAGGAGTTCAATGGATCCTCAAGGAAGCTGTGAAACAGAAGTGAAAGCAAGAATAGAATCAAAGCTAAACTGCATCATTCGCTCAATATAACTTACCTGAATCAGAAAAATATATGCAAGAAAACAAAAATGACTGTGTTTAGAACCATATTTAGACCAATATTGACTTATGGCTGTGAGAGTTGGGTATTGACTAATGCAATAAAAAGTAAATTACAAACGATGGAAGTGAGATATTTGAGGAAGGCGAAAGGAATAACCCGAAGAGATAAATTAAGGAATGACCAAGTAAGAGGGGAATTGGAAGTGAAATCCGTATTAGAAATTGTAGAACAGCATCAGCTAAGATGGTTTGGACATTTGATAAGAATGCAAGAGGACAGAATGGTAAAGTGGATCTGGCAAGCCCGAACACAAGCAAAAAGAGGAAGAGGACGACCACCACTAACATGGAACAAGACTATCAGCACATTTCTACCGAAAAAGGGAAAAACATGGGAGAATGCAAAGGCAATGATAAGGAATAAGAAGCAGTGGAAAAAATTTGTGCATGAACAATAAACTGCACATAATACCCTTAAAGATGTAAATATCTTATTCATTCACTATTGAAATTGATTACTGTTTATTTTACATACTCGTATACCTGATTCTCTCAATTAATTGAGTCAGTTCAATACTCATGTCCAATCATGAAAATCCAACCAGCTAATTACGCGCTGCCGTTTGTCACCCCAAATTTGACACTAACACAAATAAACTAGTCCATTACAGTACATATTTTTATATTTTAGAGTCGGTAATTAGTCCAATAGGTATCTCTATTTGTGCAACGATTGAGTTAGATGTGTTTCCTTTTCCTCAAATTTCTGAATAGTTGAACCATTCACATTAAGCAATTAGAATAGAATCTATAATTCTGTCGGGAATTTCTCTAAAGTCGAGGTGACTACTTGTGGTTAAAATATACCAGTACACGAAGACTGAAGCTGCTGTTGCGAAATTAATAAGAACACTTAAGTACAAATAAATGCATTTATTTTTTACAGTATACCGAACAACTTAAGTGGTGCAAAGTTACTTCTTAACTATTGAATTTTCAGTTCCGTTTTATCAAGATAGCTCAATAGGCCTTCCAAAATTATTCTCATCCGCATCAGAGACGGTCTTCAAGTTCGAAGTTACAAATTCTATTCATGAATGTGCCGTACCGATGCATTTTCGCTCAATAATATGACGTATTCTTGCACCTTGCAAGTTTTACACACAATTTTGATCAAGCTGCCGACATTTAGCAATTGCACTCTGATAAGTTTTACAATTCTAAATTCTAAGTAAATGACTTTTCCTCAATCGGCACGTATTAGTCGTCTAGCTTGTCCGTTCGACATAGAACATTTATGGTCCGGTTGGAAGTTTTACGTTCGTTCTTCTGTGAAATTCAACTAGGTTCAATCTTCCAAGAAAACATAAACTTCCAGTGCTTCCACATCCTATCGTAAACTTGAATATGCTAAATTTGCCTGCGAAATTATATCTTGAAAATAGCTCAAAAATTGCTTAATTCTAAAGTTTATTACAGCGTATTTGCACCACCGTGTATACTTAATTTGTACCCAAGCGCGAAAATCGTAAGAATTCATAGAGACGCGGGGGGGATTAACCCTTCAATTACAGGAGGATGCCCAGGATCTTGTAATTATTGGCCGTAGTTACATGAAGCTTTTTAATTGTTCTGTTTTTCAATCATGAATAAATGGATTATATCAGCTACCGAGCTATCAGTATTTGGTCATTATAATATACAGGCAAATAAAATCAATTGCAGCTGTGTTCGTCTACGACGCTGAATCGGCACCAATAGGGTTTACTTCCTTACTTCGTAACCCTGCCATTCGTTATAATAGCGATTAGTCCGTTTAGTACGTAGTATTCCTGGCCGAGCGGTTAAAGCGTTCGTTTGACTGCTTCAGTCTTTAGAAAAATTAAGGTATTTTGTTTTCTATGAAGATTAGCTATATTAACAATAAAACCCTTCAGCCTTCTCGTCGTTTTTAAAACTTATCTAAGAAGTTTAAAGGGTTACAACAGAACATATAGTTCAATACCACACTTAACGCTCACCAGTTTTATTAAAAGGCCGCCGAAAATTTGAACGCGTGATAGAGCGTCGGCAACTTTATTTAATTTGCCTGGTAGATAGTTTACGGTGAAGTCGTATTCTTCTAATTTAAGTGCCCAACGAGTTAATTTGGAATTTGGTTCTTTTAAATTTTTGAGCCAAACAAGCGGTTTATGATCGGTGTACAATTTAAATTTTACTCCATACAGATATGGACGAAATTGTTTGGTTGCCCAAACTATGGCTAGGAGGTCTCGTTCAATTGCAGTATAATTTTGTTCTGCATTATTAAGGGTTCTGGAGGCATAACAGGTGGGTTTACCATCTTGGGATAATACCTCGCCTATCGCAAATTTAGATGCATCGGTACTGGTTCATTCATTAAAATTTGTTTGCAATACTCAAAGTTCTTCAAAAATTATTTTGGCAAAGTCTTTGACAAATTTTCTGTAATAGCCAAATAGTCCTAAGAATGATTTTATCTCGGTTCTTGTTTTAGGTGCTGGGAAATTTTTGATTGCTGATATTTTAGATGGATCTGGTTTTATTCCTTCTGAAGTAACTATATGATCTAAATATTTTATAGATTTATGTAAAAATTCTGATTTATCTAGCTGAATCTTTACATTAGCATCTCTACATTTTTGAAATATATTTTTTAAACGTTGCATGTGTTCTTGGAGAGAATTTCCGAAAATTATAATGTCGTCTAGGTAAACTAGGCATTGTGTTGGAGTGAGTCCAATTAAGGCTGTATTTATCATCCTTTGGAAGGATGCAGCACTGTTACGTACACCCATAGCCATTCTTTTAAACTGAAAATGGCCTTCTTCGGTTGAAAAAGCGGTTTTTTCTCGATCTTTCTTTTCCATTTCTATCTGGTGGAAACCAGAGGCAAGATCCAAAGTTGTGAAGTATTTGGCTCTGCCAAGATTGTCTAATACGGTTTCTATACGGGGCAATGGATATTTGTCTTCAATAGTTTGTTCATTTAATTTTCGATAATCAACTACAATGCGCCATTTTTGTTTTCAGGAGGCGTCTAACTTTTTTGGGACGACCCAAATAGGAAAATTATACGGTGATTCCGATGGTTCTATAATATCTTCGTTTAACATTTGCTTTATTTGCTTTTTGACTTCTTCTCGATGAATATGGGGATAACGGTATGTTTTCGTAAATATAGGTGCATTGGTTTTAGTCCTAATGTGGTGTTTTGTCAAATTCGTAACGGATAAAGGTATTTCGGGAGAGTAAAATACATCTCTGTATTGAAAACATAAATTAGTCAAAAGAGTTTTTTCGTCTTCGTTTAAATGGTCTAGTCTTAAATTGTTTTTTAAATTGTTATTTAAAATACTTTTGGTGTTTGGAGTTTTTATATTAAAGTTGTTAAGTCTGATAGGTTGATTTTTGCTATCGGGTTCATAGTCTTCTAAAAATAATGGATTATAAATATTTATTTCTTGTGTTTCGTTTGAAGTATTAATTCCGCTGGTTTTAAACCAATTATTGTGTAATTTCACTAATGCTGAAGGCGTAACTAATTTTTCATTAAATTTTAGTTTTGGAGCTATTTTAGTTCCATTCTTTCCTACTGCTGGTAAATTTACAAAAAATTCTGTACGCGGGGGTACTACAAGTTTCTTGACGAAATCTGAGTTTTTAAATTTGGAAAAATTACATTCATTACGTTTTTGAATTTCCTGTTTAGTTTTTGATGGGTTATAATAGAATGGTATTACTGTTTTTTTCCGTTTGAATGTGCATCCATTTATAATCTATTCGTGCGGATAATTTTGAAAGTAAATCGGATCCAATAAGTCCTACATAGTCTTGGTGAAAATTGAATAAATAACACGTATGTGTTCCGTTTTCATAAAAAAGATTAAG
Source organism: Agriotes lineatus (assembly GCA_940337035.1). Classification (NCBI taxonomy): domain Eukaryota; kingdom Metazoa; phylum Arthropoda; class Insecta; order Coleoptera; family Elateridae; genus Agriotes; species Agriotes lineatus. The sequence continues at coordinate 43,837,274 of OW679201.1, read as the reverse complement.
AATGGGTAAATCTGCAGCAAAATTATGTTGTGAAGTTCCATGAGATGTAATTATCTGAAATTCTGCTTCATAAATACAATTTGGGAAATGTTGTTGTACAAATTCTGGGGAAATTATTGTTTGTGAGCTACCTGTATCTATTAAAAGTTTATCGCCGGTTGCGGGAATTATAATATAAGGAAGGTTTGATTTTGGATTTATATTAAAAGTTAAAATGTTCTTTTCCGAGGCTCTTAATAAAAATTTTCGGTATCGTCTGGATCTGGATATTCGAAATACTCTTGGCCACACACCAGATCTAAATCTTGTGAATTATTAGGGTCAGAATATTCCCGAAGGTTTTCGTTAAAATATTCTGGAGTTGAAAATTGATTTTCGGTTGAGTCTTCATACTCATCCGGAGGTTTTTCTTGATGGTAATTTAAATGATTAAAATTTCTATTAACGTTCTGAGAATTTGCTCGAAATTTGATTGTTGAGTAGCTGGTCTTTTTATAGTGCTAAAGTCCATAGATTCTGGATAATTTTTTGGTTTATAATTTAGTTTTGGTGCAAATGCATTAAAGCTCGAATTTCGAGTGAATCTAGAATTATTTTGATTGTTTGAATTCGTTGGACTTTTAAAATAGTTGGGATTTTGATTAAAATTACTTTTAGGATTTTGATAAAAATTCCTTCAATTTTGTGGTACTTATTGATACAGGTAGATTAAATTTGTTATGTGAATTCGAATGCTGTATATTGGAAGTTAAATATGGTTTATTTAATTTCTGACTTGTATTTGAAAATTGTTTATTATTCTGATTATGATTTTGATTTTGAGAATATCTGATATCAATATCTTCTTTTACTATGCTTAAGGCTTGTTCTAGCGAAGTTGGGTTTCTACTTCTTACGAATCTTCCTAAATTTTCATTTAGTCCACTTGTAAAAGTGCGAAGTGCGAAGTGCTAAGTCTTTGTTAGCCTTTAATTTATAAGTGATAATGTCTTGTGATTCTCGACTCAGAGAAACTTTTGAATTATAAATAGCCAAATGGGTTCTAACTTTATGGAAAAATTCTAGAGGAGAGTCTTTATTCTGTTTTAATTTGGTTAAATCAATTAAAAGATTCAATTCTGACCTTTGGTCGCCAAAATTTTCAATTAAGACATTTTTTAAGTCTTTCCAGTTATCATACTGGTAGGTAACCTGTAATTACTTCTAACGCTTGACCTTTTAATTTGTTCCTTATCGAATTTAAAATTATTTGGTTGACATAATCATTTGAATTTTCCGTGCAAAATTTAGTTGCAATGATCTCTGCGGATCTGATAAATTCCGATAGAGTGGCTTGATTACCATCATATGACGTTATTTCATTCAATAATCCTACACTAAAATGTGGAGGAAACAGTGATGCGTTTTGGTCAACCATATTTGGGTTGCTAATGTTGTTAGAATTATTTAAAAATAAAATTCTAGGGATAGAACGCCTTGGTGAGCGTGATCGATCTCGTGACATAAAATTTTACAATTGGTTTCACTTGATTTTACTTTTTTGTTTATGTTAGTAGACAATTTACTGACTAGGGGGTTCCTAACAGGGGTCCTTACATTTAACAGGTGTGCGTAGGGACTTATAATATCAATAATTAAAACTATGTTAGTATAAATATAAAATTTGATACTAGTTAACTTCGTTGTTTAGGCGAACGCCTTAATAATTATTACTTTTGAAAATTATATTACGTTACTTTGTTGCCTTTAAAATTATTGTTGCATTCCTTTGATGCATAAAAATTATTTTCAATTTAAAAATTATATTGCATTATTTTGTTCCGTTACAAATTATTATTTTGCTTTCTTTGAAGCGTTAAAAATTAATTCTTTCAAAGTGAGAATTATATTGCATTACTTGGATGCTTTTACAAATTAATTATTTTCTTTATAAACAATTATATGCACTTACTGCATTTTACGTTGACGTTTTTCTTCCGTCAAATGGACTCTGTTGGTCCTGTTAACGTCGGCTGGCCTGCAAACTGCTAGGTCCTGATGTCCGACTTCGGATGGCCTGCTAACTGCTAGGTCGTCATCCAAGAGTTGTCCTGAGGTCGTCGTTGTTGACGTTGCCAATCAGAGACTGATCCCAATGATCAAGAGGTCTCAATGACCAGATGGTTCCAATAACCATGGAGGAGCAGGAGCTGGGTCGACGGGCTGATTCTCACGATCGGGCGATGTTTTTCCCTGCTGGAGATGTCCGAAGATCCGCTGGGTGGTAGGTGTCGATTTGCGGCAAAGAGCTGAACCTCAAGGAAAGTTGCTGGTCGACTCGATGTTTGTAGTTTTTCAGGTTTTCCTCCACAAATCCGAACGACTGCGCCAGTTTTATTAAAAGGCCGCCGAAACGACTTTTTAAAAAACGTTTATTTTATTTTACAATGAAATATAACATTGGAAGCACACAGCTTAGCTGCCACACAATATCTTACATCTAGCTATGAACTAACTGGAACTTATCTTAACGGTGCAAGCTACTTGTATATATACTATATCTAATCAACTAAGATAAGCGTTATCTCTACCTAAAAGGGAGCGTGAGACAGGAAGCTACGTGCGTTCAAGGTTTGCAGACTTGCAGTTCACACAAAGAAGCTATTATCGTTCAAGGTTGCAAGCTTGCAGTTTACACAGGGGGCCATTGTCTATCTATAATGTAACTCACCTTCATTGACATCCAAATCAGCACCAATTCCCTCCCCCCGCCCCCCAAGATTTGGCTGCCATCACGGCTGCCAAGAAGATTTGGTTGGATAAGGAAATACAACACTGTTGCCGCACTAGAGATAACTTTACTTTTACCATGTGCTACCTTACCTATGATAATTCACGTAAGTGTAACCCTTTATCACAAATACATATGTTAACGATTATATCTCTGTAGATTAACATGTGGGCTTGATGATAAAACCAATCTGGTTTCGAAACATGTCGCTATTTACTAAACCCTAATAAACTTTTAAAGAAGACTAACGGGTTTCATTGCTTCACACTAACGTAACTCCGCTATGAGCATGAAGGAGCTTCCTCCATTTAATGCAAACAGTCGAGCTACGTTAGTCAGTCGTTTTGAAGACGTATCTAGAAAGTTTAAGAGGTCACAACTAAATATCGTCGGTAATGTGACAATACCTCCTATCTACATGGGATGAAAATTTACAGGAGAAACCAAAAACTGTATGTTTCACAGTCGGTGATAAATAAACTTTGCATTTTCTTTTAGAATTATTATTAACATTTACTCGAATGTTAATTAAGAGAATTAGGGTTTAATAAGTTCAACTTTATCTTTGGAATTCCTCTTTATATAATTCAAACAGTTGCTTTTTAGAGGTAAAGTGCTGCTCGAGAAACAATTTGGAAGCATCTTTTCTGACGTAATGGGAAAGTTGCTTATGCAGTTTTAAGAAAAAGTCATTCAAGTAACTCTTTGCAATGTCAAAGTTATTGCATCTGTAGTTTTTATTCTTAAGAAATTTATTGGAATACTCGCTTGCGGGCGGCATTCCATAATTTTTTACCCAACTCTGAACCATGAAGGATTCTAATCCCAGAGTATTTAAGAACATTTTCTTACAGACCAACAACTTATCAATTGCATTACTTAGTGAGTAGTTCAAAGTGTCTCCTCTTCTAGAGGAATCCGGTTCTTTCTTAGATATTCTTGCAATACAACTTCTTCTGACATGGGAGCCTACATATTGTTATGATATAGATACAGGGGTGCAAAAATCAGTTTAAATAGGATTAAAAGACTACAGTAATTAAATATTATAAAGATAAATTTGAATATGAATTGGGTATTTAAATTATTAATATGCATTTAATAAAGAAAGGAAATAGAATTTATAATTTAATAATGTTAGGCTGATTGAGAAACAGAAGGATTCTAACTTAATGTAATATTTAAATATGAAATTGGAAAATGATGACAAATACTTTTTCAAGATAGACTATTGCACATAGTGGGTACAAATCAAAATAAAGCTTTTATAGAGTGTTGGATGAAGAAAATAAACAATATCGTTAAGGAGTTTGTTTTATTATTGATATAACAAATTTGAAAATGAGAAGATGTAATCGATTTTTGTAACTAGAAGTTATTAAATAAGCTTTTTTGAAAAGTTAAAATGTTTGGAGTATAAAAGGAAATGTTACAAAATAAGAAGATGAGCATACTAAATGGAGGAAGATTAAGAATATGGTGAGAATATTCAACTAAAGCAGTGCTAATCTACAGAAGAAAATAAAAAGAAAGAACTACTGAATTAAGTTTATTGTGGAATTACATTTGACATTGTGCGTCGATTGAGTTAGATTACAACGAACCATTTACACAGAAGGAGAGTCGCAGGGAAGTCGTTGGCAGAGTGAACATGTTTATGTAGCTTGTCAATTGAGGTCTGATGTATTGTGCTTGGTCGGGGTTCGTGGTGCTGAGGTATGGCGTACTTCAGGAAAGTGGTTTGGATTGAATATTGAAGAGAAACAACTACTACTGGGGTCTGTTTGGATCCATGCTGTAAGGAAGCTGTATGGGCTGATTCCTTATGCAAACTAGTTATTTCTGGGTTAAGTCAGTTCCTGATTCTCGGCAGTTTGACAGTTTGGTTGTCGGTGAAAGTCTTCACCGTGGTTTTGAGTGGAACGGTTGTGGTCGGTAGCAGAGTAGAACGGGATAGTTACTGCAGAGGAGAGTGATAAATTCAAATAAAAGTTAAATGAGTCTAGGTATTAAATAAGAACTGAATTAAAATAAAGATTAAAAGTGAATTCTTTATTAAGGAAGTACTTACTATTTGTTTCCGTCCCAATTTCCAATTCAGATGGTAGATTTTATAGTATTGTGGAACCAGATTGTTTCTTGACAGGAGATGGAACTTCTTGGTTGTGATAAGACGTAACGGGGGATGGTCAGGCCTTAGCAACCCTTTAAAGACAATATTAGCCTTCGTCTCTAATTACAAATGGACATACTTTAATGGTTAAAAGTATATTGATTTAAATAAAAAGTACAAAAGCTTATATATGATTAAATGTGTGTCGTGTTTTCTCAACCTACTATTAACATAAACTAAAACATACGATAGCATGCACTTAATGTAGCGTAATTATAAAAAGTGGTCGCAATATGATCCAGCGCACGTCGCATAACGCAAAGGTTGGCGAAATGCTACCTATAGTAATTTCCAACTTGAGCCAGTAATTCGATGCAAACTGCCGAGTCTTGTTTAAAAACAACGTATCTGGCACGCGTTAAAATAGTTATTGTAACCTAATTACACGTACTTTTGTGTTTACACGATTCTACTTAGTTTTACACCTTTTCGTTAATCCATGGTCAAACATAAGTGTGAACACAATTTGACATTGCCATATAACAAATGTAACGATCAAGTATTTGTGATTGAATTTTCAAAGTTGGTTTGACGAATCATTTGACAGAAGTTTTTTAATTGTCATAATTAAAATCGGGACATCAAATTTCAGAATAAGCAATCTAGATAAAAGGAATCCACTCTGATTTTTAGGATTTGTCGAAAAAATTATTTTGAATATCCAAATTAAATAAATAGGGCAATTTTAAATTGACTAAAAATTTAATTATAAACATAAACATATAGGCAAAACAGATTGGAGCCTTAACCTTATCAATATATTTTTCTTTGATCCCAATTCAATTTCTCCCAAGAAGTACTAAATATTTCTCATGTCTTCTGTAAATTTGCTACATTGTCTCTTGGCTGATCTTTTACAGAATGTTGAATTACAAGTTAACCCCATTTGTCCTCCTTTTAAAAGTTTTGTTTTTGCCTCTAATAAATCCTAAATATTCTTTGCCTTTCATCCGTAAAAACTTGTTTTTACTTCTTTTCCACCCACTTGCATCTGCTTTCTTCTTTCTTTTCATTCCTTCATCCATGTTGCCATATTCAACGTACGACGATGCAGCACTTGCCCCAGACACTTCATGTAAATCAGCACCTTCTAAATCATCTGAACCTTCAAGTGTTTATCAAAAAGTTTATTTGTAATTGGTTTTGTAGAGGATTCTAAAGGTACCGATTTTTCTGCATCAATTGCGATCTTGCATGCTTGGAGAATTTTAGCAGTTCTTGATGAATGGTTAACAAAGTAATGAAAAAAGTAGTGCTAACAAATTTATAGCAATACCTTCTAAGTGACTTTAAATTGTTTGAAGCAGTAACTACTATCTAACAAAAATGTAATTTAGTTTTAATAAAGATAAACTGACAGGCATTGATTATTAATGGAATTAATAAAAGCAATACGCGTGTATCAAGTGGCGTGTTAAGTAATGAATTATTAATTAATAATGTATTAAAAAAAATTTAATTTATGAAATTATCACATAGAAAACGTTACACTTTGTAGAAGATATTAGTGAGACTAAAATAAGATTATTATTGCGAGGACCTGCCCAATAGTTACGGTTTCAAAATGATGCCAAAACCTGAGTTTTGCAGAAAATGTGAGATAAAAGGTATTGTCACAGCACCGACGATATATGGTTTAGCATAACATGTCAAAAGGAACACTTAACGCCCAACTTTATTGATATCAAAACCAGCACCAACACCCCCCAATGTTCGCTGCCATCCCGGCTACCAAGAAGAATTGGTTGGATAAGAAAAAAACAATGCAGGTATGGCACTAGAAATAACCTGACTTTTACCATGTGCCATGATCGTCAGAGGGAAATTATGCGTTTCCTACTACTACCTTAGAATTAATTCTGCGTACCAGATGCTCTAGGATCAGTGCAGTGAGGTCCCTGGTTCCCAGCTGCGGTAATGGTACTGCAACGTTATTGGTTATATGAACTCAAACTAACTGCAGTTATATTAAGAATTGTATCAGTAGAATAAAACACAGTTGTATCTTTTCAATTATAAAACAATTCTATTTTTTATCATAAATCTTACAACCTGATTGATATGTACCTAGGTTATATGTAAAAATAAGGTTCCTGAATTGGGGCTATTTCGCTTCTGCCACTCCTGATCAGGATGAAGATTATGTTGAGTTACCCGCAAAAGTCCATTATGGGGAGCTAATGATGCTGAGCCAGTGACTTTTAGTTGTCCTTGGCCTGCTTTGAGCCGCTGGCCTCAGAGGAGTCCTGGAAAACTGCCCCACTCGATGTTGGTACCCTCCGCACAGGAAGGGTAACCAAATGGTAGTAGAGCTACTACCCGGCCTCCTCCAAAGATCTAACGGTATCTCCGCTGACCATTAAGGTCAAGAACCACTCTCATGGTCCTCCTGTGATCTAAACGTGCCTCACTTTCTCTGATCATGGCGGCTCTGATGCTCTTGTTAGCATAGAAGTGGCTTACTCGACTCTGAGAATTGCCCAGCTTTCTAGCAGCCATCTCATTGAAGTCCCCTCCTGAGCAGTGACTAAAAACCAACCCGTTACCACTAATCCTGAATTCCTAAACCGCATCTGATTGGTTAGACCTCACGACTACTTGGTTTTCCCTATTAGGTCGCTTTGGCTCCGTTATACGCTAGTTTTCCTTGGTTTTCCTAAACTGATGACAGAGCTTGGCTTTGTCTGCCTGCTTCGGTTGTTTCTCAAAGTGTCTGGAGGGAGGGGTTATGATCATGATTACTTCTGAGTCACTTGGTGATCGGTCAGGTACCTGAAGGATCTGGTTGGCCTTCTGTAACCCTAACCTATCCCATGGAGTGCATGATGGGCTTACGATAGACTGCTCTTTTAACTCTTTTCTCACATCTGGACTCTTTAACTTGCCTGAACACTTCTGCAGCTTGCGTGGATTCCAAGTTGCTGTCCCAGGCTATCTTTAAACGAATCGCCTGGGCTTGATTTCTTTAAATCTTTTTGGGCTGCTTGTAGAGAAGAGTCTCCTACTTGGCTTGCCTGGGTCGATTGGCAATGGCCTTCCTACAGTTCTCTCCTTCTTGTCATCTCTTTTCGCCTTTTAAATCTTCTCGCTTTCTTTTAGTGCTCTTTTCAGGTCTCTCTACGACGAGCCTACCTTTCTCCATGGTCCCTTGGTTACAGGAGAGATTAATGTTTCCTTTCCGAATTAAATTCGGAGTATTCCTCGCGTGGAAACAAAAAATTTCAAGATCGACAAAGCAAAGTCGTATTGGATTTGAAACATTTGATAGCTACCCAGTACAAGCTTTTGCACATGGTAGTTTAAATTTTTCCAAATTAGTAATAACTTGTCCCGATCTACTTAACTGCAGTGTTGGGGAATTGAAGAAACTTTGCCAATATCTGGGGTTACTAAAGTTAGACAAATGTCAACCAGAAGAAATGGAGTAGCGGTGAGAACAGCATCCTTTCTACTAGCACTTGCTATATCCAGACTACCCCCAAATATTAGCATCGTATTCTACTGTCTCCCCGTACTACAACTTACTCCACAACCTTTACGATGCTTTCGCTGTCAAAAGTTCTTCCGTCAGTTAACTACAGGTAACCACAAATCTGCATTTGTGGAAAACTCCTTCATGAGGGCCAATCCTGTGAGTTATTCATGAAATGCAATAATTGCAAAGGATTACATTTAGCTCGTTCAACGAACGAGCATAACAATAGATATACACTAAGCACAATATTATAAAAACCATGATTCCATAAATAAAAAAGATCCTGAAGACAGAAATTTACACAGGTTTGCAATCGGAACTGCCACGGATACCTGAAAGTTCTAAACATTTTCCGCAACATGTAGGTGTAAAAACCCATACAGCCTTAGAAAGGAAGTACAATGGAAATGCATCTCTCGCAAAGGATGAGTCTGAACTCCAACTTAGAATCGATAGAACTAATGGTTCTAAAAGAAACCATTAAAAAGAAAACAGGTCGACCTAAAGGGTCTACATGCAAAACGAAATAGCTTTTTGAACTAATCTGTAATACTCAACTGTACTAAAAACTCTAGTCGATACAGTTATATTTATATTTATTTATTTTATACATACTTTTATTATTTTAATGATAGGTAATAACAATTTACGTACTAACAACTAGCATATCTTAGTAGAGATACGACTATCAAAGAGGTCTGCAAGATAGTTGGATTTATAAAGGAATATTCATTACACCCTTCTATCTCATTAATGTTTATCGGTGATACAATTCTATCAAATAAAAAGAAAATTGCACATAGTACTGATGAATGCTTTGCCCAATCGTGAAACTTAAATATCGTGGAGAACATCATAACAAATTTAAATTTTAGTTAGTACTTACCTCACTCCCTTATAACTTTCCATTTATGATAGAGAATTTGAATGGGCTATGCCAAAATCCAAAAACAACGCTTCGGGCCCCGATTCTATTCCGATAAGCTTCATTGCACACTTGCTCATAAAATAGAACATTGTCTTCTGAAACTACTAAAGAATATCTGACTTGATGGAGCCTTACTTATTCTTAAGTTGCACAATCCGACAGAACCAGCACACTTCAGCTTCAGACCGATGTCACTTACTAATTGCATCGGTAAACTGCTAGAAAGGATTACTCAACTACGGATGCTGTAGTGTTTATTGAAAATGTAATGCAAAACTGTTCCCTCCACAATATCCACGCCTCTGCTATATTTATTCACATGAAAAATGCGTTTAATACTATGCGACATTATGATATACTTCGTCAACTATATAACTGGAAGCTCAAAGGAAGCCTGCCGATGATAATAACTAGAGCGCTTTTTACGCGATAGAGTTATCTTTAGTTGCAACTAATTTTGTTGTTTCTTCTATTAGTAAATCTGTTTGTTACTGTGCATATGCGGGAGATATAATTTTGTTCAAAGTTAGTCATTCAAATGAGGTTATTTAAGCAACCTATGCAAGCTAGCTATCAACTATCACAAGCGGTATCTAGTTGCAATCTATCTGTATTTAGAACAAAAATTAAATGGATGCACTTCTGTAGAAAGAGATCCACATGCACTACCATCCATAAATATAGATTAGCAGAACAGGAAATAAAACATGTAGAAATATTTAAATATGTAGTCTTCTTGGACAAAAAACTCCCTTGGAAAGCTCATATTGGTAAAGTAGTCTGTTATGAAGAGTTAGACCGGGATGTCCTTCTACTCCTACATAAAAGTCTTAAACTGTCCAGAATCGACTATGGATGTGTTGCATACACTTCTACAAAACGCTGTAGATTGTCACCCTTAAATGTCATCAATAACCGTGGTATTGGATATGCCATAGAGGTATTCACTACTTGTGCAACTGCAAGTTATATGCAGATCCTCGACTGCGGACTGATGGTTGCTTCATAACGAATCTCTGTTCTAGCTCTCTTTAAGGATAATACTTTGAAACAATTTTTTGGCTCTCCTTAATTGTTTCGCCAGTTACCAATTTATTTCAGGCCTAACCTGTATATTCTTATTTGAATTATAAATCCTTTGCATTACGAATTCTTATCACTGTCATTAATTGATTATATAGTTCAATTTAATACATGTTTTTATTTGATATGTAACTGGTTATCTTTGTATTTCATCATGATTGATATTTGGAGCTGCAATTTTGATGACTATTGACCCCATGTAAAAAGTGCATTCACGCCTTTTTTATATCAATAGCCTAAACAGAAAGGTTTTATCAAATGACTGAGGTATGCATATGCCACGATTTATTTGAAGTTACAGTTATTAGAATAGCCCGAAAGGGGTTTTTTATTTTTATGCGTGTCGCAACATTCAGTTAATGTACACAACCTTGTCTTGACTTTAATTGCATTTTAATTATTCTATTTATTTATTATTGATTCTACAAGACCATTTATTAATTATTAATTAAACGCTAGTCACTTGTAGTTTATTTTAATTCTTTGAAATCTTTTGATTTCTGGCGCCCATTTCCTTCCTCTTTTGAAGACATTCCAGGGTACACAGCTGATGATTTAAACCTACGATCCAAGACCCTCAAAATTGAGTTAGCTCGGCCATCGCGGTAAGTGAAGATTTTTCAGAGCTTCCGTGTTGTACAAACTATAGGGGGGTTGATCTCCGATTTTTTACTACCATTGATTATTTTAATTAATCAATCGCAGGTCGGCTTCTTTATCGTTTCAACTTTTTCTATTCGATACCAACAAGAAAACTACAAGGCATAACTCATCATCGATTCGATCGACAACTACAATGAGGACCTTCGGTATTACAGAAAACCAACTGCACAAATCTGAAGAAGAGGTAGAATCTCCATGGTTAAATAAAATACCAGAAATTAGGCTAGATCTCTCGAAAAAAAAGACGTAGATCCCAGCGTGCTCAAACAATTATATCTGTAGCTAGTTCATAGATACGTAGTACATAGTATGAAATAAGTTACGGAGATACTACTATTCAACGTTCTCTTCCCAATTTTTCCAACGTATTTACCTTCCAGTCTTTTGCCATTTTAATAGCATTCCAGATTTGCGTTAAAAGCAATCACTCCTCATTTTCCATTGGCACAGATTCTTTGTCTTTGCTGGAAGCTTTAAACAATCATTTTACAATGGTGCCAGTGATAATCAGTATTAAATATTTCTCGCCGAAGTACTAAAATCCAATGAAAAATAAAGGTTCATATGGATAACCACGCCAAACTGGCACAGATGGCAACGAAAGGGTAGACACCGCCGCAAAAGATGCTGCTGCTGGAATCAGCACAACCCGATCGATTGTGCAGCATAAAGTGCATGGGATTGTATGTCTGAAAGTTAATATTTGTAAAATTCCAAAAGGTTTGGAGCAACTGTAGCAAGTACCTCAAAGAATGTCTAGCAGGTCTTTTAACTACTCCAAACAAATACAATGAAAAGACAAGGTTGTGTTAAAGAAGATTCGAACAGGACATACATGCATGACCTCAAAATGTTTATTGCTAGGAGAAAATCGGCCAATATTCAACTACTGTAAACCACTCTAATTAGAATGCGATAAATATATGCCGGTTAGAGGGTTCAACGAGGAACAGTCACTTGACACCATAACCAGCCACCAAATATTAAATTTTCTAAAGGAAATTGAATTAATTGTATTAATTTAAAGAACTAACATGTGAAATGCGCAGATAGAAAAGGGCTAATAGATACAGAAGCTGATGTTCTTAACAAAAAAAACATTCATATAGAGACTATGAAAATATGTATGTTTAGCGTTACACTAACATCACATACATACAAAAATTTTTACGATAAAAGGACGTCAGTTTACTGTGGAACAGAGCTGAGCAAATTACTTTTAAAAAGTAATTAATTACTAATTACCAATTACCGCGTAATTCGATCATTTAATTACCAGAGATTCAATTACTCACAGGAAATAGTAATTCAATTACCAATTACTTAGTCGGTGTAATAGCCAATTACTTTTTCAATTACTTTAAATAGAAATTATTGTCATATACCTAGTTGTATATAGTAGAACTTTCTTGCAAGTTGCAACTATCATTAGTGCCGTGTCGATTCGTAATCGTAATCTAAAAATGCTTAATTTTTATGTTTTGTTAACTATAGTAACCTACATACTTTATCACTCTTTTTTGATAATTAAATCTTGTAGCTACATGCACCGTTCACCAAAAACAAAAGTTTTTAGCTTGTTTTTATGTAAGATGTAAGTAAATAAATAAATTCAAGGATAACAATTATACAGGGTGTCCCAAAAAATGTGACACCTATTTGGCATAGGTTATAATAACCCGATTAAATCTAATATACCTTAGTACAAAGCCCCTTCAGTACGAAGGTATAGGGACTTGGAAGTTCAAATTTATAATTTTTTATAGGTATTAGTTTCCACATAGGTTATCGCTGAAGTTGAGCTTTTACCTATCGCCCAGCCGCCTACAAAAAGTCGTAAAACAATGGATTACTTCATTGCCGATTTCTAGTATTTTATTTGACGATTTCGACGTTCTTCACTGCCGATTTTAAAAATTATATTTTTTTTCGAATATGAAGAAATGTCGAATTTCATTTTGGCTAGATTTTGTAATGGTATTAGAAAAAATAGCACGCTGAATATTTTTTAAAAGCGATTTTTCCTTGTTCGTGATATATTAACCCACTCGCTTTGCATAGCTCACTCGTAAATTAAATGTTGAAAAACTCTCACTTTTCTGAACTTGTAGAACAATTGACTATTAAATACGCCTAACATGAGGCTGAATGACGAACATATGTAACTTAGGTACCTAACTATGCAGGGTGGAGCATTGGATTTCTTAATTGTTTGACAGCAAATTTCTATTTAGATTTTGTAGAAGAACACTACGTGCTGATCCAATTGGCGCAACCTGAGCATTTTTTATTGGCTCAGTTCGAAAATACCTTTTTTACCCCTTTATACAAAAGTTATATTTTCTGTTGCCTATTAGGGGTTTCCCGAAAATATAATACATTGACTGCCGTTGCCGTTAGAGAGGGGGAGGAAATTTGATTAATAATAAATCAACTAGCCTCCTAGTTTTCATATTTAAATATTTTTGAATGCAGCTGAATATTAAGAGATAGTCTCATCATACAATTTAAAAGTGTCATATGTATAACTCGATACTAAAATGTAATTTCCTCCCTTGCATGATTACAGTTAATACATCCGCGGGAGGGAATGATACATTATCCTCCTTAGTAATACAAATAGCTATAAAAAATGTGTTAGGTAACTTTTGCAATTTTAAAACAAAATATCAAGTTAGTGCTGCTCAGGAACCTAATTGAAAACGGCTGATTGAAATAAGAATTTGTACATCAGATACAAAAACAAAAGACATTTGCTCAAGCAAGCAACAATGAAGTCATTTTTACATTCAAGAGACCTTTATACCATGTGTTCAAAAATAAATTACATAAGCGTTGGCCATGGTAAATAAAACTAATGTCGACAGTAAGCTTTAGAGACAGCAATTTTTAGAATTTTCAATCACGATATCAGCGTATAATATAAACTTATGACAGCAACAACAGTGATAACCGTTAATGAATTCTACAGCTTGCTGCCAACCCTTATGTAATTTTCTTTTGAACACACCGTATAAGAAATGGGTAAATAGCCGTATTTCATAAAAATACTGTCAACGCTCGACAATTAAATTGCTCAGATTGCTTTCATGGTTTTACTTCAAATTTCAAAATCTTATCAACATCTTTAATAATACTTATTAATTAAGTTTAGGGCAACAAAATATCTGAAATTACTTAAATTGGGTCACTATGCACTGTTCTTTTAAAATACTAAATGAAATTTTGTGTAAAATCATTAAGAAGCCAATATTTGAAAGCCTCGTAATTAGCATGAGAATTTTGTATGTTTCGTCCGTCAACGCATCACCTTGTATAATGTAAAGAAATAATGTTAGATGAGGTGAGCGGAATTATAAAAAAGTCGAGATTTGTATAAGACACTATTCCAGATTTTTAATAGTAATCGAAGCTAACATGCTACAGCAGTCCGTAAAAATTATGCACTAGGTACTAGGCAGGAAAGCGACAACGAATGGATAATTTACAAAATGTTTAATGCAAAAATGCGGTAAACTTATGCTGCGTTTTTAAATTGTACTAGTACCATACCCCATACTGAATTTTTGGGTCAACCAGGCATGGAATTTTGCAATTAGGTACATTTTATTTATGCGTTTTACGCTGTTTAAATGTTGTTATCGAATTTTGGCAGTTTAATTCAATTAATCACTCAAAAACTTAATTTTCTGGACTTAACGCCTGTTACACTTACACGGCAGTATAATTCTATGCTAGTACAACGTTTAAAACGAACAAATTGAAATGAATAAATAATTATTATAAACCAATATCTTTACCGTAGGTATTGTAATCTGTAATGTACTTGCTGCAAATATAGTTTTAGCGTTTTAAACAGTAAATATTAGTGTCACTATTACAAGCTACAGATCCCATTTACATACACGCACCAGACCTCGTGCGTCGTACAAAATGCAAAAGTTGCTGTTATTCGACTCAGTCGTCAGAGTTAGGCTTATATTGAGCCTGGAATACCCTATTGCGATTTGCTTAATATGTAACTTAATAATACCGTATCTTATTTTTTGCGTTCTGGAGATTTGGCACCCTATCGAGGTCAGTAATTCAGTAATTGAAATACCACAAAGTAATTACCTCGGGAAATTTCAAATACCACAGGTAATTCAAATACTTGTAAAGTAATTTAAATACTTGTAATTGAGTAATTGAATGTAGTAATTAATTACTTTCAAAAAGTAATTTTCAAGTACTTTTTAACAAAAATGGCAATTCCCAATATTACAATTACCGCATTTTGAAAAGTAACTTAATTTTAAGGCAAATAAGCAAAAAGGAATTTAATTACAAAATAATTAATTACTGCCCAGCTCTGCTGTGAAATGCATTTATTTTCATGTTTGAGCAAATATTAATCTACCATCTCTTGAATTTATGGAATTTAGTTAAACGAAGAAGAAAATAATCATTTCAGTCAAAGGATTAAAATGGGTCGTTATTTATATTGAATTCGTTTA
>OW679201.1:43508076-43821586 GCA_940337035.1 Agriotes lineatus | reverse complement strand
TTGAGTTTTCTAAATTTATATTGTGATTCGGGTACTCCACGTTTTCGGACATTATAATTTGAAATTTACATATTTTGGATAAGTCTATTTATAATTAATTTTAAAATCAAGTTTGGAACATCTATCTAATTTGTTGTAATGTCAGGCCAATCTTTCAAGTAGTACTAACTGACTGAGTAATTAGTTTCAATTTGATGTACTAAAAAGTGTATTTGACTAAAGAAGTCAATTTAATAATATTTTAGAATAATTCAGTCTTCAACAATAATAAGATTTATTAGTTGAACATTAACCCAATCAGCTGAGAAACAAAGAGAGTCTCAATGCTTAATAACTGTCTAGCTGAGGTATTTTTAAATAAGAATCACATGACATAATTCAAAATGTTACATTTCAGTTGTAAGAAATGTCAATTTAATTTCATTCTATAAAGAGTAAGGTAAGTATTTAAGAAACTATACTTGATACTACTTCTTCTTAATAAGAAAAAGGATATATATTTATTTAATATTATTTGTGATATCTATTTGAGATAAGCTACACCCAAAGATATATGACAAGCTAAACCTCTTTTTTTAAAACACAACGTCAATCTTGCCTTAATGAATTTTTTGCTAATAATGACGCAAATTTGCGTTGCTCGGGTTTGTAATTAAATAAAACATGCGATATTGCTTAATAGAAATCAAATACTACTACACAAACATCTATTATATTGTGAAAAAGTTTTGGTTTCAACTTGTATTAGGATAATGTGGAATATGCTTTTACAGTTAATTTAGCCAAATGCCCAATCATGCTGCAGACTTTCTAATAGTAAAAGGTAATGTAAAGGTTTAGGGTCATTTTAATTCCCCTAACTGTGGGCGGGCTGCTATAAGGACCTTGCGTCCCTCTTCAGCCAAGAATGGGAATTATAGGATGGGTGAAGGAAAGGAGGGGTGGAGAATGGAAGAGAGGCCAGGAAATTTATTTCAGTAATTTATACTTGCTAGGATGTAGAAAGCCAGCCCTTTGAGATGGTAGAGTCCATAAAAATCTAAACTCTTTTAGTTAAATAAAAGATCCACAACAAGTATAAACCACTACAATATATTGAATAACCATACACTGCGCTGGCTTTGTATGCAATTTATTATCAGTGATCATTATACATTGCTACTATTATATCGTTCTGTTTATGTTACTGCTACCTAGTTCTGTGTGCTTTGTTTCAAGGATTGTGCTTTTGGGATTAATTTTTGAGTTTACGTTTGTTTCTGCTATCTAGATACACTTGTCGAAATAAAATATTCGTTGGCACCCTTGACTTCTATGCAAATTAATACAGTACTTTATGCTAAACCTTGCCGGTAATTGTATCCACATTGTTACTCGACTTTGAAAGAATATGTATTACGAATCTAAGGATTGGTAACAAGTTACAAAAAGAACTGCGAAAGAATTATGAATATCAAATTGCACTTCTGCCACAAAAAGTAAACTGCTGTGCCTTCAAGCAGATAATGAGAATAACTCTGCTATACATAGTGACAATGACGATAATGAATTGCTGTATATATATTGCAACGACCTTTGTTCCAATTCGAAAAGTTGTGAACACTGGTTAAAGTGGCAAACCTGCAAGAAATAGGTTTACACCGAGTGCTCAATTTCTTTTTGTACTTAAAAAATCCCCACTAAATTCATATTGTAAGCACCATACAACCTCTCCATACTCTATCAGGGTGAGATGCTTAGTGGATTGACTGGTAAATTTATAACGCATACGATATGGAGAATATCAACACTGGATTATATTTTCAACTGATTATCTGAAGAACAGTAGATACGCAGAAAATGTTCAATGTGTTGGAGAACCGGTTCAGAATAGTAAACAGTCCAAAGCGCTCAGCTAACTGTAAGACACTCACTTGGCCTAAATATGTGATAAACGATAAATAATGCACTTGGATTTATAACTATTTTGTGGTAAATTCAGGTTTTAGTATTAAATAATCGAATTGAAGCTGAACCTCTTTTTTTAAAGAAACACAACGTCAATCTTGCCTTAATGAATTTTTTGCTAATGACCGATGACGCAAAATTGAGTTGCCCGGGATTAAAATTAAATAAATCATGCGATATTGCGTAATAGAAATCAAATGCTACTACTACACAAACATCCATTATATTGTGAAAAAGTTTGGGTTTCAACTTGTTTTAGAATAATGTGGAATATGCTTTTATAGTTAATTTAGCCAAATGTCCAAACATACTGCAGATTTTCCAGATAGTAAAATGTAAAGGTAAAGGTTCAGGGTCATTTCAATTCCCCTAACTCGGGGCGGGATGATATAGGGACGGCTGATTTTTTTATCATGTAACAACTTGTAGGCAACCCTTTATGCAGAGGCATTCATTATGCATAATGGATTGCCTACATGATGAAATAATCAGCCTGTATTTTTACACTTCCAACAGCTAGAAATTCAAGTACGTAACTTTTTCGAAATTGGTAGCAACATCAACATCACACAGAGAATGAAACAAGAAACAAAATTGTGTGGTATGGGATGGGGTGATTCTTGTTATTACTGCATGTTTTTCTAAAGCGTATTCCTATTGTTTTTAAGTTTTTATCATCTTCGAAAAAAGCTGATTTTTTGGAAATTACATAATTTACTAGACGGGTACCCGGGTCTTGAAAATATACCCGGGTTGACTATTACCCGGATCAGCCTGGGTGCCCGGTGAAATTCCTATTATTTGTTGTGGACAAGGTCTAGGCCTGTGGATTGAAATCACCCATCTCCGAATTTATAAAACTAGTTTTAAAATTAAGAGTTTATCTGTAAAACAGCATGAACTTGTTAAATGTGTTGCCTACCTAGTGGTTAAACAATAAAATGGGCAGCCGTATATGTTCCTACATTCACAATCTTTATTGAAAACCATCAATGTTAAATGACAAGTCCCGAAAATTCAGGATCTAGTCCATTCTCACAATGAGGTGATTCAGTAAATGATTGTAAAGGAAACACTGTCTTCCTCATAAAATTAACATATATTTACATGCGCTACATGTTTCGGCTTATGTATTAAACCATCTTCAGGCTAAAAGATAAAGCTTAGAAAAATACGGGGAAAAAACCAAAGAGCAAACACCTCACCTAATGTCAAAAGTGGACAGTTATAATAGTAATTTACGTTATAAGTCCGGTAAACGCAAGTTTACAGTAGCGAGTCCAAACGTTCGGGACGAGGCGACGTAGGAGCCGAGTCTGGAATGTTGAGACGAGCTACTGTAAAAGTTTACCGGACGTATGTCGTAATGCGTTTTATTTCATACTGCAATTATTAGATTTTTACTTAAAACTACAAAAAAAAATGTTTTCAATTGAAAATGATAAATAGTTTGATTATTGATTCATTTCATTTGAGTCCGGTAAAATATTTTACCGGACCTGTTTATTTCATTTGAGTTCGGTAAAATGTTTTACCGACCTGTTTATTTCATTTGAGTCCGGTAAAATGTTTTACCGGACCTGATACCGTAAAGCCTTATTTTCCGGACTAAAATCATTAACTTAAACATGGGTTTTACGATGCAGTATGAAATAAATAAACAAACAATTAAAATTAAAACAGACACAAGACAACGTGACCGACATGATAAATGAAATAAATTATTTGTTTATCTACGACGGTCAGCCAAGGTGAGAACTTTAAATACATATCAAAGCCACAAAAACCGATAAATGGATTAAGTTAAGCAATTAATCAAATTTTAGATTGAGGAATATATAATTACTACTGTTAGCAAACTCTGTGACCTCATTTAGGCAACGATCGTTTAACCGGGAGCTTTATATTTTAGCCTGAAGATGGTTTAATACATAAGCCGAAACATGTAGCGCATGTAAAATATATGTTAATTTTATGAGGAAGACAGTGTTTCCTTTACAATAATTTAATGAAAAGTCCTGTATAAGTAGAACTAATATAAACTAGGTAATTTTAGCAACCAATGTTAGTTTTCAATTGGGGTTTGTCAAGTACTACGTGCGCGTATTAGTTATTAAAAACAGTCTGATTTGTCAGTACTCTTTATGTGCTAACAAAATTTAATTTGGTGCAAATAAGCATAATAGAAGCATGCTTACCAATGAAACTGGACTGACTAGTAGAAATAGAGATTTTTTAAAACGCAATATCGTGTGAATGACGGTAGCTAATAATTGAATACCATTAACTTACAGATAATATTAGAGGCTTCTACATATATAAAAATATCAGGCACATTTCTCATACAACTTAGAAATGGTACACTAAAGCATTACCTTAGAGTCATCCAATTTAACAATTCTTTCTACTGCAATGAAAGTAGCATAGTGGGCTGCGTTGATTGCACATGTAGGAAATCCACTGCTGCAATATAGATCGGGTGCCCCGTTGGTTATAGAGCCCTTATCCCTCACATCTTCAAATCTGGAAAACACAATTGTGCAATCTATTAAATGCTAAGAGGTAAAAAGTGCAGCTTACAAAAGATTGGCGTAGTGGAGTATTTCAATAATGTCTTGTATCTGGGCCACCTGGTGGTCTGGGATGTTCATCCAAAAATTCAACGCCTTCAGAACCTTACACCAATTAATTTTTTTGTCGCAAGTTTTTGTAAATGCAGTAAACGTCTCGAGCAGTATCTGAAGTTAAAAGAATCTGTTACGGAGTCGACAGAAACAGTTTTGTAACAAACCTTGTCTTGCGTTTGCTTCCCATTCTTACTGTAAACATGGACTGCCACTCCATTATTTAGTAGTTCCGTCATATTCTAAAACATAATCTTATTAACCTTTGAAAATGTACCTGTACTGGTATACAGTACAATAAAGCACCATAAAATTTTAGAAAATAGGCATTTTCTTAGAATTTCCGAATAAATTGTCTAAGCGGATGTAGCGTTTGTACAATAAAACACCTTTCAACTTATCACTTATAATACCATGAGTAGTCAAAGTTAAGTCGAATATTTTTGCTGTGGTATCACGAATGTCCATTGCGCTTAGGTTCGATTAGGACGAGTGCGCTAGCAAAAATATCCTACTTAACTTTGACTAAGAATGGTATTCGAGGGGCTATTCAATGAACCAAACTACTTTTTCAAATTAGTTTTCAGTAAATCTAGCAACAAACTTCGCAATTTCCATGGTAACAGAACACTAATAATAACTTTTTCTAATAAAAGTCACATTTGTTTAAAATATTTACTATACCGCTAGTGAAAATTGTCGATTATTTTCACTAGTGAGAATTGTCATGAATATTCACTATACCACTAGTGAAAATTGTCAATATAGTTCACGCTAATTGGTGCAAATAACAAAAATACTAATTGTGATTGGTTAATAGTTAACATGAAGGGGGTGAGTTGAATAGTCATAAAAATAGTAAGAATTTATTACTGAAATTCTACTACGTAGCGATCTGGAATACATGTTTAAAAGAGTCAGTTCGACTTACCCTTGAGAGACTAAAACAGATACTAAAACACAGCGGTGCGTGAAAGCGTTATTGGCGCCAGATGATAAAAACCAGCTCAAGGCTGATTGTGTATTCTGTGAGGTTCTTAAATGAATATCAAATCTAATTTGTTGTTTCTTTCCTAATACTGTAAGATGCTAATTAGCCGTGTTAGAAAAGTCGCAAATCTTAAACCGGCTCAGGAGCAAATTACGAAGTTCGAAGTCGTGAAGACACGTGCTATCCATATTCACATTGAAAACGTCAATTAAAGGTGAAGGATGTAGTGTTCATCGATACGCTTCGAAAATAGACTCGATAACTGTAACAAGAACTTACAACGATTGATAATGAAAAACGCCAAATTGAAAAAAGGCAATTATAAATTAATAACCAACTGAACAAGATAATCTGGTAAATAACTAAGCATCTAATGCAAGGGAAAGGATAAAAAATGTTAGTTGTCGAGAACTAACAATACTTTAATTCTGAAATTCTAAATATATTTAAGGCCTTCTCTGTGCAATCTCCTGCTAAATCTAAATCGTACAAAACCGCAAGTTTCATGAAGTTTCCTTAGGCATTCGCATTTTTTTTTCATAAAATAGGTCATGAAACACTGCTGATGGTTCTCTTATAGTATGATATTGATTAAAAAGAATTCTATACTAGTTCCATGTGCACCTACTAAAAGGTAGTAATTATGTTCCACTAAACTTCAGTGCCAGTGAATTTACATTGTTACTGTGATTCAGGTATTCTTTTAGAAGTTTCAGAAACCGCACGAAAACATTTCTGCTTCTAGAGGCCAATGAAGGTATTCTAAAATTTTTCTATTAGCATACAGCATGCGGAATACTAAAGGAACGTATTCCATATTCTTGCGAATTTAATATTTCAACCGCATTCTTATAGATCTTACTAAATATATACAGGTACTTATTATGCTATGACACTGATAAGATATATAGTAAATTTTAATATAGTAACTAACACGTTAACTATAATGATATTTAAAAAAAGGCAATATACATTTTGTTTTGCAGTGTACGTACGTACGGGCCAGACTCCAGTTAGCCCACCTACTATTTGTTTCAAAAATCAGTACGTACCTGTACGTTTAAGAGACTCTGTATTATTTATTGGGCGACGAACCCTTCTGAACTTTTATCAACATATTGCTTGTGAATATGTACATTCACACAGTAAATATCAAATTTGTATAGCTGCGATTTCAATTTATGTTATAACTTTTCAAAAAGTATGTTTACTATGCAATTTTTGATTCGAGTGATTCATAAGCTTGTAGTGTTCGCATACGTATAGTAAATGGCAAATATAATAACATTTTAACTCTGTATCAAATGAAGATATCGTACGACAACCATACTTTCAAAATTCCAAAAAAGTTTCAGATTTTGAAAAAAAGTTATATTTCCATATCGGAATGGAACATATGAAAATATTTTTTATAAAAAAATGTTTTAACAAGAATTAGTAAATGCAATAATCATGTGTGGCTGACAGTTTATCTTTGATCTGAGCATAAATTTGCAATATATAATTTTAGAATAGGTGGATCAACTCAACTGGAACGATGCTCTTATCTAAAAGGAGGGTGAGAATATAAAGTGAAACGCATACATTATAAACTTGATAATAAATTATAAACTTGATAAACTAGCAGGGTGCAAATGATAGCTTACTTTTATTGAAATAATGCACTGATGGGTGCAGCTGAATTTTACAATTTGAGGCAAAGGTAACATGAAAAGATAGTTGAAAAGGGTTAAGTTCTTGGGCTTAGATTTGACGAGTTTTTGGAAGTGCGAATTCAGTTA
Source organism: Agriotes lineatus (assembly GCA_940337035.1). Taxonomy (NCBI): domain Eukaryota; kingdom Metazoa; phylum Arthropoda; class Insecta; order Coleoptera; family Elateridae; genus Agriotes; species Agriotes lineatus. The sequence goes on along the minus strand of OW679201.1, from coordinate 43,814,243 downwards.
GATTGTATCTGACGATGGTAGCGTTAACGTTTGCAGTATTAAGTTTGTTATTGTACGAAATGGTTTGCACAAGTACAAAGTTATGAGCAGTATAGTGGCCAGAAAGTTAAGACCAACATGGCAAAGTAACTGAAGGGTATAGCAATGCAGTACAAGGATTAGAAACGTTGCAAAAAACAGCCGACAAGAAATGTTGCAAAAGAGCAACCTACGAATAGCAAAGAAATAGAATGAAGGACATTATTAAGTACATAATAAACTACAGAACATAACACTGCGTTTAAAAACAGAGTGAAAAAACAGAATATTAAGTGTAGTGCATCATAACCTAAAAAAAACATTTATTTAGCTTGTAAGAATTAAATATGTTATCAAAACCTTATTCTATAAGTTAATTTTAAGTATAAAACCTTATTTCCTTTTAAACAATTGTAGTGATATGTTGCTGAGATACCAGACCTTCTTTTGTTTAACAATCACAGAAGAGAGCTTTGAAATTGTCCAAGCTGTTAACATTGTTCTACGTTAGCTCCCAGAAAAGTTTGATTTTGTTAATAAGAACACATTCGTTTAGTGCAAGTGTTGGTGTCTGCAGCAGCTAGTTGGAGCCAAGTTTGGTGCTTTCAGCACCTAGAGAAGTCCTCTACGCAGAACTTTGTGCAGGAATTAGAGTCGCCAGGCCAGCATCGGCCAAGAAAACGCGTTGGCGTTCCCTGAGAGGTGCGATCAGCATCGGAAGGATTTGCAAACCAGGTATTTTGCGCAATTTTCATCGTCCAGACCCCTTTTATTTTGCTAGAGCCTGCAAGATGGGAGTTTCCACTACGTATTGCCGCAGTCCCCGTTTATCCAGTGCTCCCCAGAATCCAGACATCGACGAGGTGTCATTAGAAATTGTAGGAATTCAAAGAAAAATTGCCCATTCGCTTGCAAGCTAAAACAATTGATGTTGGCGTCACTTGTACGTCACGCTAAAACAAAAGCGGTTAGTACTATTGCTATACGAGAATAAGTATTGCTTACCTGAGGTATTTTGCTGATTTGGGCATTGATTTAAATTAATTACTGCGATTTATACGAGTGCACACCGCTTTGTGCTTCATGCCAATTTTTGAGGTTAGCTACTTTAGATTTAGTTTTGGTGCGTTCACAAATAGAATCCGAGTTAAATTGGAGCTACTGAAAATTAGTTTGCACTACCTAGTATTTCTAATCTTACGAACACCCCTGAGACAGAGTATTTTTGTTCACCGGAGCAGCCGAATATTATTGCATATAGTCAAAATAAAATAAGGGCACAAAATCGTTCACTTTTGCATTAAAATATTTGTACCTTTTAATAAGCCTAAGATCTTGCACATTCAGCACTATTCTTATTCAAAAAGTAAAATTTACTCTCTGTATTTCATAGTAGTATATTAAAAAATAACTAACTTAAATCAACTGACTTGTTTTCGTATGGCCTTTACAAGTATAGCAGCGCATTCCGTTTAAGTACAGAAAAAGCACTCCAATTTTTATTAAAAGTTATCCAAGGTGTGGCTAATAAATCGGTTTAACCTACAAATTGTTAAACTTGAAAAATGTAAATAAAATTTAAAATTCTTATTTCATTAAGGGCTGAATTTATTTATTTACTAACTGTTATAAATCTTCTGATACATAGGTAACTAGACACACATTTTAGTTGTTAGGTACCTTTTTATAAATTAAAATTCACCCCCTCCATCGCAAAATGTGAGACAATAGTCTTATTTACATGAACTTAAATTCCAAAAAGCTTCTCAGAATTGATATTTTTAGATGTCACCGATTTGATTATTTAAAACTGATCTCCGTTTGTTATCAATGACAACGTTGATTATGTAAAATTTTAGAAAAAAACACAGTTTTTTTTATTGAAACAGCGGGTACCGAAAATATACACATATAAACGTAACTTTACATACCTACACTTATTGTTAAAATATTTTGTCTATTTAATTCGCCAATCCGAAATTTAATAACATGTATTTAAATCCAAAAACATCCAGTTTAAAAAAACTGGTGTGATACACGCACACAACTTCCTTTTACAGTGATCTTATAATTAGCCAAAATCTTGATTTAAAAAAATTACAATTTCTGCAGAAACCGTACAACATAGAGCAGTAGTTGAAGACAAATTTTCTCTAGAATTTTAAACCGAATTCAAAAATGTAATAATATACCGGGTGTTCTATTTAAAATAGGAGTTCATAAAACACAGTAACAGAAAACAATAGAAACCCATTTTAGAAGCATTCAACCGGAAAATCACCTATCTCACATCAATACGCATTATAAATGCAATAAAAATGTAAAGTTTGAAAAAAATCGTTACAGCCGTTTTTGCAAAAATTGAAAAAAAAGAAAAATCACAAGAGTAAACACCATACTTCCGGTTATGCGATTTTCTTCAAAAGCTTGCTGTCGCATCTAGATAGTACACAAAACTTTTATATGTATATGAAGTTACAACGTCATACCTCTTTTCATTTTTGAGATATTTTGCTCATACATACACACACACAGACTGACAGACCTAACAATGAATAAGAACATGTTCTTTGGATTCAGGGGACTCGAAAACGTGAACACCTGGGGTGAATCCAATACTTACTTTATTGTAAAAGGACGTCGATTTTTTTTTCCAAAAAATCACTGTTAATTCCATCTTATAACATAGTGATATAGCACAAAATCCTTTAAAAACTCGTAAATGCTATATAACTGTTAATAGTTTTTTTCTACTCCTGTAACTAAAATAGCACTTAACATACTAACATAAACGTCGTTAAATGACCTTTTAATCACATCTTCATAACCTGTAACTAATGAGCCTCTTAGTCACGGGCTGAAGTTAGCAACGATGTTTTAGTCACGGGGTGAAGCTAGGTTCAAACAGTATTTTTAGACGACCACATATGAAAGTAACATTATCGCGACAGCAGCCTACTACAGAAAGTTAACAATTTCATACACTAGGACGATATTATATCGTACTAGTCATATCGTAACGGCACAAAGTTATTCAAATCACGGCCTGCTTATTTGTGTGACAAACGTCACTTTTTACGTTTGTCACACAATTCAGCAGACCGTGATTCAAATAATCCAGACGCTTTTGCTTTATTCGTTGCTCTGCTTCCAAAAAGCTCTAATTTTTTATAATTGCACCAATAATAATATAACAATCAATTTTGCAAACGAAATAAAAACAATTCTTAAAAATAGAATTTAATTTGGGTGGTCGTCTAAAAAATAGTGTTCATAACTCGCCCGAAAATGCAAATATCTGTGATCGTGTTTTAGATCCACTCGGGCTTCGCTTCGCTACGCCCTCGTTTGTTTAATCAACACTCGCACGATATTTGCTTCTTTCGACGCTTGTAATGAAAATAACTATTGGTTTATTAGCCACAGTAAAAACTAAAATCAAGTTAGTTGTCAACAGTCAACATTGACGTTTGTCGAGCATAATTTAACATAACCTAATATTCAAAAAAATTATGAAATAATATGATGTTATATTGTCTACATTTGTGGTAGTAGAAAAAGTATAGTATGTAACACATTAAATAAACTCGTCTAGACACTAGTTTATTAAAGACTCGAGACTAAAGTGACGTTTATAAAACTTACATAATATACTATTATAGTATCCATTAACAATGAAATTGAATTCACAAAAACAGAATCAATATAGTTTCTTATAGCAATTAACTGAATTTTATTAGCATATTATTAAAAAATGTATTAAATTTTCTGTATTGTAATGCTTTATACACAAAAAAGATTATTGAAAATTGACATAAGTATCGGGTAAGTACGCATATTAAACGAGTCCTAATTTTATAAAGCATTTACAAAATATTTACCACTATAAACAAAAAATTTAAAATGCTCTGAATTATTAATTACTGAGTGTTACATCATGATTTCTTTTACTGCTGGTTAAAATCGACCGAACACTTATTTTATGTCGTTAAAATAAATGACATAAATTGATCCTGACTACCTAAATTGTACTAGTAGAAGTGCGGCACCTAAATTGGAGCAATCAAATTAATTGACCTAATTAAATCCGCTAATTAAATCCGCGGTTTGACCCAATTAAATCCGCGGTTTGATCGAATTAATTTCGCGGATTGCTCTAATTAATTTTGATATGTGCTACTGATCAAATACGCATTCGCTACTGATTAAATTACGTGGCGGCCATTTTCAATTTGCTTCCGGAGTTACGCGGCGGCCATTTTAATTTCAATTTTCGCGCAAATTTTTTAATTTGAAAGTTTCCAGATTCTAAGTTCAATTTTTTGAATTTAAACTTCCCGGGGGCTCGGCCATCTTGGTTTTCTGCGCGCTCACTTCTCTCGGCTGCCATTTTTAATTTCAATTTTCGCTCAGTCTGGAATTCTGAATTGGGAGCGTCTTAATCTTTAAAATGTCACAATAAAATTTGTTCTACCATCTCATGTAAACTAATTCTGATTTTATTACTTGCATTCTTTTTAATTTGAAACGTTATGCACCCCAAACTACAGTTTTGTAAATTGGCTTGGTGATTTTTAGAAAATAAGACATTCAGCTAAACATTTATTTTTGTATTATTAAATATTCTACGAAATAAGAACAATATATTTGTTTATTACAAAGTGTTTGTGTTTTTTATTTCTATTCTGCTATTGTTTTTCAGAAATCTGCAATAATTAAAAAATCTAAAAGCTCAAATATTAGTATTTGAAGTTATTTTACAGATACAAAGTGACGAAGATCCAAATAAATCAAATTAATATTTCATAATAGCGTGATGTAGGTAATTTAAAAATTGCGATTTATTTGAATTTTGAGAGATGCAATTTATAAAAACGTGCAAAACATTTGCAAAATTATGCATATTTTGATAAATTGTACAAGAACTTTTGTAATAAAAATAAACAACGTACCTACGTAACTGAAATTTTGCTTCTAGAAATGATGGTGTCAGAACATTTTTCAACAAAATTGCGTGTTTTTATTCACATTTATGTTAATTTGTGGTCAACATAAATATATTTTCATCAAAACTACAAGAACTTATGTAATAAAAATGCGAAATTGTGGCATTATATCGAGAAATCTACCGTGAATCTAAAATTTTTAAATAGTTTCGATAATATTTATGATAAAATTTAATCGGATGTTGCATATAAATACCGTTATTTGTATAATTTTATGTGACATGATGGCGATTTTTGTAAAATTTCGAGTGAGGTGATGAGTAATTGCGTCATTTTTATTCAAATTTGTTATTTTGTCGTCAACACATAAATATTTTGATAAATTGTACAAGAACTTTTGTAATAAAAATGAACAACGAGGTTACGTAACTGAAATTTTGTTTATCGAAATGATGGTGGCAGAAGATTTTTCAATGAGAGTTGAATAAAAATATTGTTTTTGTAGAATTTTATGTGACGTGATTTGGAAATTGTAACATTATATCGATCAATCTACCATGAATGTAAAATTTTTAAATAGTTTCGATAATATTTACGATAAAACGTAATAGAAATACACACCGTCCACTTAACTGAAATTTTGCTTCTCGAAATGCTGTTAGATTTGAATTCACATGTTTAGCGTCGTTTTTTTTTAATACTTACGATTTTTTTCTTTGGATAATTAAAAAAGCATGTAGATTAAACATAAAATTATAGCTGCAGAGCTGCCGTGAATAAACTAACTTAAAAAATGAGTGTTGTATGTTTTAAGATAAAAGTTTTTGCACCAAGAGCTATAATAATTTTATAGAAATAACTCTACATAAATACAATTTATCAAAATATCTCGGACACCTATTGTAAAATGATTGTTCATAAAAACGGACCTACGATCTAAGTCTAAAGATTAGCAAAGTTTTAAGCTGGCCCCGTTTATTTCAACATAGAAGTAACTTTTTGCTCACCTTAGCCGCCAAACATCAAGAACAAATGGCTTTTAAGCAAGCCACCGATTTACCTGAATATCAAATGCAGCTTTGTTGTAAAACCTCAGAGTTTTGTTGCATATAATGATATAATCCGATTCTTTTTCAACAGCAACGCTTTACCGGCTAGGGGGTCAGAGCCGCCCTGTCACTTCAAAAAGACACGTGCTTCCTTTTTATCAGCAATGTACTTTTGATTAAATGCAAAATCGTCTACCATGCATTTTAAAAATGTACAAACGTGTATTTATATAACAAAAAACAATCAATTAAAAAATTTAAAATCGATGCAGATAACAATATCACGCTCAAGTCAATCTTACTAAATTACAGCAGTGTCTAATCTAAAACATTTTTTCTAAATTGATTTGAAGTAATTTGTTTTTAGAAATAAGTGTCGAGTATTGTGAACACATTTATTTTAATAACAATATATTTCTTTATTACAAAGTGTTTGCGTTTTTATTTTCGTCCGTTTGCATTTATACTGGGTTTTTAAAACTAAAATACAGTTTTGATCGATATAATGACACAATTTCAGAAGCTTACTTATAAAATAAAAGCCAAACATGTCAATCTCGGTGTTACAAATTAAAAAGACCGTCGTGCCATCAAACCTCCACCGATTTGTTGGAAAACAAGATGCAGTTTTCTTATAAAAATCCAGGTTCTGTGCAGTGTCGTATTTTTCGAGAGGGTTGAATACACCCGCCCCGCTCAAGTAAATGATTATAATGCCCTCAAAACCTGCAGGCATAAACTTGTCCATTTCTCGCTCGAAAATAATTTTAACGAATTTTAAGTAACCGCAGGCGGATTCCCACGGGTCAGGACCTTCGAATTTGTACAAAAAAACTTAGATGCAAGACACTACAGATATTCATCTAGCTTTCAAATTGTCGTCGGTTTTTATAAATAATTTAATAAAATTATATGAGACCTTTTCATACTCAATAAAACATTTGAATAATTCAGCCCGTTTATTTAAATTCTATTATAAAATGCCTAATTAGAATTTCATAAAATAATCGAAAGTTTGTTTGAATTTTTATAGAGGATCCAACAGTTGCAGGCCAAATCTCCTGGCAGCGGTTGGAGCGAATGATAAAAATAAATAATTAAATCAAGCAAGAGCACTTACGAAGACAGTTTTTTAAAATTATTATCAAGCTTTTAAAATTATAGACGATTCAATTCAGCTGTTATATGAAATGGCATTCTGTTTAACACCTTAAAACCCGCAGCGGTTTATAGCCTAGCGGCATACACCGATGCAACCCAAATGTGGATACGAACGTAGAGGGTTCAAATCCGAATCGGCCAGAGACTTTTTTAAATTAAACATCTATTCTGTGAATGCAAGAGAGACAACCAACACCCAATGAGCACAAGAAAGACAGATTTACCAATTGAAATTCAAAAATTTGCGCGAAAATTAAAATTAAAAATGGCAGCCGAGAGAAGTGCGCGCGCAGAAAACCAAGATGGTCGAGCCCCCGGGAAGTTTAAATTCAAAAATTTGCGCAAAAATTGAAATTAAAATGGCCGCCGCGTAATTTAATCAGTAGCTAATGCGTAATTTAATCAGTAGCACATATCAAAATTAATTAAAGCATTCCGCGAAATTAATTGGGTCAAACCGCGGATTTAATTGGTTCAAACCACGGATTTAATTTGGTCAAACCGATGATTTAATTCGCGGGTTTAATTAGGTCAATTAATTTGATTGCTCCAATTCAGGTGCCGCACTTCTACTTATACCAAATACGTGTAATTCTAATGCAAAGTAGTTTTATGTTTCAGCGATCAAATTTTAAATACAACAATCTGTTTAATCAAGGTAGCGTGGATATTCACGAACCTGTTATCTATTCCATAATATTTAGTAGTTCGTTTATTAATATTTAAAAATATAAAGACTCAGGAAATAACCCCGGAATATCAACCTTCAAGGTCGATAGAAATGTAGTCTTCAAAGATGCCGATATCCTCATAAATAACTCATCCTAAATCTTACCAGGCTACATTTAAAACTCAATCCTACTTTGAGAATCCCAAAATGCAATAATTTACCGAAAATTTTGGCTGGAAAACTTATAGCTTCGCATTATTTCTCTTGCATGCAAACATCAAATAGCAGTTTCAGTGAAAATTTAAATAGGTAAGTATACATTTTTTCTGCTTTGTTCTAACTTAAAATTGATTAGTAATATTTTTTTATTAACAATTAATACTGCCTTCAATTTTGTCTTAGGGTACCTAATTTTATGCATGCAAAATTGTAGAAGTTCAAATACCTTTTCTTAATACTTAAAAAAATATTTTTAAATTATAAAAATAGGTGTTTACTTATTGTCCAGTGTATGGTATTTGAGTTGATCTAATACTTTCATCTTCATCGATAAAGGCTTTCCGCACATCATTAATGTTTGTACATTTCTATTCTTTTCCTTAATTATTTACAGTGATATTATTTAATTTGAAAGACGTAGAAGCTTTTATTATTAGAATATGATATTTTTATTTGTAATAACTGATATATTTCTGAACTATAATTTTAAGGTAACCGAAGTACTAAGTTTCCATACTTGAATAACTTCTTTTCAAATGATTTCAAATAATTTATATACCTAAGTTCCGATATCATTTGTATTAACTAAGTGATATCGATAGTATAGAATCAAAAACCTTCAAGCTAGATAGCGGCATCAATAACGCAATTTGAAACTTTAAAATCACAGATTAAATATCAGATGCAAGAACAGGAAATATTTTGATACTAAAACATTAGATGTAGTGCAGCGTAACTATTTACCTGTAGTATTTAATTATCTAAATCAGTGCAATTATTTTGATTAAAATAAAATTTTATTAAATTTATTATACTTATAGCTAGTAAATAAATAGTAGTTCGTTACTTCTTAACTTGCAACTGCAAATACAAAAGCAAACAAAGTCTAACAACCATGTTGATGCGTATCTAATGAAAGGTTTTACTATTTCTTTTAGGTATTGTTCAGTGCCGATTTAAGAACATAACTTCGTTGGCTGCGTCATAAAAATCAAGGTTAACACTCGAACTGGTTCAGGTAAAAACGTAGGTGGAAGAAAAAGTAATGTTACCAAGTAATTTAGGATTTATACGGATAATTTTGGTAATGATCCAATTTTGATTGTTATGATGTGATTATACTCTTATATTGAGGTAATATATTTAAACGAGTATTTATACTGCCTAGGTACTATTTTTTTTATTTTATACATCAATTGAAAAAAATAAGTCAAACATACCGGTGTTAACAGGATTATTGTAGACCTCAAATATTTCCTATAATTAAAATGAAAAGACAATTTAAAATAATGATTATACCGAAAAGATACGTACACTGCGGTATTTTTTTAAAATGCTATTTATGGTTTAACAGGAAAAGGGCTTTTTTATTTCAGAGGACACACCCTGTATTTTTTTAAATATTTGCAATCTAAGCTAAAGTTTCAATATAAAATTTAAAAAATCAAGCGGAATAACTGTTACATTTTTTAACAAACGAAAAAAATATAGTATATTACTATGTTAATATAGTTGCCTTCGAATTTGTTGCATGTAGTTATTTATGTGCCGCTGTTACGTATAATTATTTTTAACTAGCCAGAGCTGTCAATACCTATTAACAGCCCTAGCTAGTTTGAAAGCAATAAAGAGTATCGCGGCACATAAAAATTTACATGCAAAAAAATCAAAGACAACTAGTTCTTTATAATCACTCTCTATCAGTATCGAGTTGTAATGTCACAAACAAATGAAACTGCTCCTACTTTGACTACGCACTTATAAGATAATTTTGTTGTTTTTGTGATAGCACAACTCCGTATTAAAGCTTCTATGCAAGTATAGTCTTTGGAAGATTAGGCCGACCACTAAATATTAAAAAGAATTTTGTTATTTAAAAAAAAAATAGAGTTATACTACTAGTTTCATAATTTAACGTAGATTCAAAAATGCAAAAATATGCATGGCATTCTATTTGAAATAACAAAGTTGATCATCGTGATTTGCAACAGTCTGTTGCGTACTCGATCTAAAACAAGGAGCCTGAAATTTCAATTTTTTGATAGCACAGCTGTGATATCAGTTAATTTATCAATTGAATTATTCAGTTTACTTAAATAATCAGTTGCTACAGTATTGTTTAGAGTTCCCAAGCCTCTTAGTTTATTGATTTCATTCAATTTCGCTGTCAAACCCTCAATTGATAAATGGTCATGACATGAAGCAATGATCTTAAGACTTGGTGGAAGTTTTGACCTGTAGAATTGGCGTAGAAAAGCAGCTGGGTATTCCATATTACTGCTTAGTTTAAATATTCCATACAATAAATTTGAAGGATTTTTAATAGATTTCATTTCTTTCAATAGCATTGACAATATTTTAGATGATGTGGCAGCATAATCTTGAATCAAGCGCTTTTTAATCTTTGTCTATGGGAAATGACGGAGTTGATCGACAATCAGATCACGTATCTTTCACAGTGCAATAGGGAGTAAATGAAGAGCAATTATATTATTCTTTTTACCCTGAGCCTTTCAGCCAAAGTGAACTACAATTCGATGTCGTTTGTTTAAAATTCATGACATAGGAGACGTTTAATTTTATGTTGATATTATTAAACTAATACCTACCTTGAAGGTCACTAAAACTGTCCTACCGTGGGTAGCAAAGCAGACTGACGAAATATCCAAACAACTCGCGCAGAGCTGACAGAAGAAATCCAAGTGATCCAAGGGTACCACTCCCTAATTGCATGGATGCAGACAGGAATCGTCGAATAAACTAAGGATACGATGTACAAGAACAAGAAATATCAAGGGAGTCGAAAACGAACAGTCTGAAATATCATTCACGTTAGAATTGGTGCAGGTCGAAGTTAATTTTTTTTTCAAAGAATTGTTTTTAAAGTGTTGTTTTTCGTCAGGAGTTACCATTATGCAGATTTATATAAACCCAAACTAACTGAATCTATATTACGAATTGTATCAGTTCAAAAAAACTTAGGTGTATCTTTTCAATTATAAAACAATTCCTTTTTTTATCAAAAATCTTACAACCTAGTGATATGTATCTAGGTTATATGTATTGCGATGATTTTGTGCTCTCAACAATTCTGCTTGCCAGTTGAGCTAGAATGCATTAAAATTCAAACCGAGGCACATAATTAATTATTTTAATTAGTGCAAGCTTAGCTTACTTTTATTGAGATAATGCACTGATGGGTGCAGCTGAATTTTACAATTTAAGGCAAAGGTAACATGAAAGGCTAGTTCAAAAGGGTTACGTTCTTGGGCTCAGATTTGACGAGGTTTTGGAAGTGCGGATGCAGTTAGATTGTACCTGACGATTATAGCATTAACGTTTGCAGTATTATGTTGTTAGTGTAGGAAATGGTTTGCACAAGTACCTACATAGTATGAGCATTATAGTGGTCAGAAAGCTAAGACAAGAATGGCAAAGTAACTGAAGGGTATAGCAATGCAGTACGAGGGTTAGAAACGTTGCAAGAAGCAACCGACAAGAAATGTTGCAAACGGGCAACCTACGAATAACATTGAAATAGAACGGAAGACGTTATAAAGTGCATAATAAAGAACAGAACATAACAGTACGGTTAAAAACACAGTGAAATAGCATAGTGTTCAGTGTAGTGCATTCTAACCTAAGAAAAGCTTTATTTAGCCTGTAAGAATTGAAAATGTTATCAAACCCTTATTCTGTAAGTTAATTTTATGTATCAAACTTTATTTCGGTTTAAACAATTGTGGTAGATGTTGCTAAGATACGAGATTTTTTTGTTTAACAACCACAGAAGAAAGCTTAAAAATTGCCTAAGCTGTTAACTGTTTCACATCAGCTCCCATAAAAAGTTTGAATTTTTTATTAAAACGTATCTAGTTTAGTACAAGTGTTGGTTTTATTTAACCACTAAAGTGTTGGGCACAATTTGAACCAGTTTTCCAGTCTTAAAGTGATGTAGTTGGTAAATATTAGTCTTCGACAAAACCAGGCAAGTGCCGATCCAAGTAAGGGCTGCGTTTGGGAGTCGATACCGCCTGCAGGAGCTAGATGGAGCTAAGTTTGGTTCCTTTAACGCTTAGAAGGGTTGTCCACGCAGAACATCACGCAGAGATCCCGCTCCCCAGGCAGTTAGCAGCGAATAAAACGAGTTGGCGTCTGCTGAGAGGTGTGAGCTGCATCGAAAGCTTCTAACAACCAGGTATTTGCGCAAATTCCATCGTCCAGAGCCTTTTTATATTGCTGGGGCCTGCAAGATTAAAGTTTATAATACGCATTTACGCAGTTTCCGGTTACCCACAGCACCTCAAATCCGAGAAATTTAGATAGAGTCCCTCAAAAATGCAGGATGACGCTGCATTTTTTACATTTGGCCGGATATGAAACAAATTAAAGTTGGCGTCAGTAATACTTCACGATAGAACAAAAGCCGTTAGTAGTGTTGCTATGCGAGGTTAAATATTGCCTACCTATGGTTTTTTGCCGATTTTGCATTGATTTATAAATATTATACACCAATGTTTATTCACGAAAAGATTTTGAGATCACGAGTAAGCAGTGCGAGTGAGATCATATGTTTAATTCACGTGGCGTATATATGTTTTTATTAAATATTGACGAAATTTTTAATAAAAAATTTAAAAATATTCAAATTTATTGCGCCTGCTGCTCTTAAATCACTTATCAAACAACAAATAAAACAGCACACTTACTGTGTGCCAAACGTCAAAGTGACGTCACCTGCTTACAGCTATACACAAAATTGGAAATAAATGACATTAGAAATATTCAAATTAAGATAATTATATATTACACACTACAAAGAGAAAGAACAATTGAATGTAAGTATTTGCAGAAATCATAAAAATATGTTGTTCTTCATTGAAACGTTTTTATTTCTCTTGTGAATCATAGTGTTTATGAAGGTTGTTATGGAGTTAATAATGTTACTTTAAACTGACAAAATTGAATAAAATAAATTATTGCTATTTGTACGGGGGCACACTGTTTCGAGTTTCATTCCAATTTTGACGTTAGCTACTTCAGATGTAGGTGTGGTGGGTTCACAATATACGTATAAGAATCCTAGTGGAATTGGAGCTACTAAAAGTTAGTTTGCTCTACTTAGAATTTCTAATTCAGCGCCCTAACCCCGAGACAGAGTTTTTATGTTCACCGGAGCAGCCGAATTTTATTGTAGATAATTAAAATAAAATAAGGGCACCAAAATCGTTCGATTTTGCAGTATAATATTTGTATTTCTAATAAGTCGAAGATCGTGCACTGGCAGCACTATTCATATTGCAGTACGTGAATTTAGGACCCCCCTTTCCCATCATTTTTCTTTTTTAAAATATAAAATTGGGGGCCTTAGTTCATAAAAGTATATATAGGTCAGTACAGTACCATGCCACTTTTCCTGGTCACTATAACACAGGTCCTGAGTCGACCTTCCATTTACTTGCCGACTAGTAGATCGTAGTTGGCCGCACCTAGTCGTCTAAACCTAATCCTGTAAATATAAGCTTCTTGCATTAGGACTACTCCCCTTCTGCCGGTCAGGGTTCTGATCAGGCTGAAGATTATGTTGACCTACTTGCAAAAGTCCATTACGGAGAGTTAATGGTGCTTGGTCTGCTTTGACCCGCTGGCCTCAGAGGGGTCCTGGCAAACTGCGCAACATCACTCCAGTGATAACTTACGGTATGAAAATAATCTTTCTAACTGTTAAGACTGCCAAGAAACTCAGAATAACAAAGCGAGTTATCTAAACAACGATGCTAGGGAAGAGCCTTAGAGTTCGCATGAAAAATAGAGCGATAAAAAAGAATGAAAAGAGATGAAGTGGTAACAGGATAGTAAGCTCCAAATGCAAGTGGGTAGGGCATGTTGCTTGACAGAAAGATCGCAGACGGAAAAACGCAATTATTATTGAAGCCAAAACTGAATTGATTGGTATTCTAATACGTCTTAACGCTATTCAATTTGGAAAAACAAAAAGGGGGGGTATATTTCGCATGCAAAAAGCGAGAAAAAATGGTGCCAAGACAGAGGCAAAATAAAAGACGACCAATGGCTATGGGTTGACGGTGGAATTCCCCTAAAGATTAAAAAAAAGTAAAAGAAGAAGAAACACTTTCAACCACTTCGAAACAATATTGAGCAAAACAAGGGTAAATCAATTTTCCACATGTCTCTGGCTTGGTAGTAGGGTTGGTTGCCTTGAGTGCAGTTATTGGTATCGTAAACAATATTATTTTGTTTAGTGATACATTTCTTAGTATTGCTCCTAGGTTTCTAATAATATTTCGTAGCTTTTGTTAGGTAGTTCGTGATTGAACCTACAAACAGTTTTTCGGGTGATGCAAAGGTCATGCCTAAGAATGCAAGTTTTTCCTGCAGAGAACTCCAATAATGTTCCAAATCCGGATTTTAATATTTGCTTTTCTACCGAATTTGTCTTTAAAGCTAATCAATATTCACTAAATATTATATTCTGTTGGAAGAAGTACGTTAGTGAGTACCTTAGTGGATGGCCATAAAGATTATATTTTTTGTAAGGAAAGCAATTTGTATTCTTTTTATCTTCACGGCCTGATTAATAATGAAGCAAACCGCTATACATTCTGAAATTCTTATTTTTAAAGCTATCAGAATTTCGACAGTAGGCTAAGCGTCTGCCCAGCAGGCATTTTACAAATTGTATCAATGGGTTTGGTACATATACCGCTTTAGGTTGTAGTCTACCTTGACATCTCATAAGATTACAAGTATAATAACCTAAATTTTGATATTAAACCTTAGATAACTCCTCTAAACCTACACATTTTTCAGAGTCACTGGGTGGAAAACGCGCAGTAAAAGATCTTTGAACTAATAAGAAAAGTTGTTCAAACTTACAATTTATAGACGACAACAAATGGAAGCAATATTACGAAACTTCCCAGTAGTTATTTTCTACAGGGTGTTCCATGGCATGATTGCAATTTTTAAAGGATACGTACACGAGTACCCTGCATTTGAATTCGCTATTATTATAAAAGTTAGGGTGGCTATGATTCATCAAGTGTTATTCAGGTCACGCGACCTTACTCCCCAGGATTTTTTCTTTGGGGAAGGCTGAAAAGTCTTGTTTATGCAGAAACTCCTGAAAACAGAGAACAACTTGTTGCTAGGATTATGGATGCCGCAGAAAATCTTCGTGCTAGTCCTGAGACTATTAACAGGGCTACCTCGTCTGTTCTGAGCAGGTTTCGAATGTGTATACAGCAGTTGGGTGGACATTTTGAACAATTACTGCAATAAAACAATTTTTCAACTTACTTTCAATGAGATTTTACCTGTTTGTATTAACAATTAAAATTACCGTAGCTTAGTTACGATTGAGTTTTGGGCATACGTTCATTAGTCGTTTTTGGCTTGAAGTTGATAGAGCAACATATCCTTTAACTATGGCAATCATGTCATGGGACACCCCGTATCACCTTATATAAAATTTTACTTTTTCATCGTTATTGATCTATTTTTTATTGAAAATTGTTTATCAAATGTAACATTATCTATCTTATTTAAACCAAATAGCCATTTATTTCTTTTTTAAATATCAAATCATAGTTGGAATTCCTTTTTCAAAATTGTTTTCAATTGCTAAGCCTAAATCAACTCAATGCCGTATTTTACTAAATTTTAATAAAATTTCTTATTAATGCAGTATGAATATATTAACCTAATTAATTAATAACAATGCCAATTCTGTTCTCTGATCTTATTCAAATTCGCACAAAATACAAATACAGTACAACTAACGTTGAAGTATGATACCATATCAATATATATTATATTTACGTTGTAAAGCTCTAGATATATTTGAAAGTGTGGATTCATGCAGCGTTAAATTAATGAAAGTCAAAGTCAAGCGCACGTTAATAGGAGCTTATATAACTAGCGAAGGTCAACTTCGTGCTTGCCTTGAAAATGAACCTGTGGAATAAATAGTTCATAAAAAGCAGTTATTTTTCAGGTTTATGTCGTCACCTTAATGTACTTGCGTTAGTCTGTGTCAAAACTAACGCAAAACCTAACCTTCAACCTCGAATTTGACATACTTACAATTCCACCAACATAGTATTCATACAACAATTATTTCAAAGGCAACTTGATGGAAAAGCATTTATAATCACTTCGTACATTTGACTTCTATACTGTAACAGAAAGAAAATTGACATTAGAGTGGCTTGGTAGATTTTGGCAAGCAGCGCAGAGCTACCAAATCTTCTTAAAGCTGCGTAAACGTGTTGTTAATAATTTTAGTTTAGAAAATTAACTTTCACAAAATATTTGTTTAGGTAGGATTGTAAGAACAAAATTGTATAGATTAGACTGACTTCGCTCAATTGCGTAAAACCTAAATTCACTCAACTGCCGAATTAATTTGCTCAGTTGCAGTATTGGCCAAATTCATTTTGGCAATTGGGCAAATTTGGCATCTGAGTCACATTGAATATAGTAGAATATAAATTATACTTGCATAAAATCACCAGTATACTTACCATACACAACTAATGCACCTCAGATTGCGAAAACAGCGTCTACTATGATAGCGGGGTCTGAATTTGCTGAGGAAATTTCATCTTTAATGTCAGTGTCAAGACTTTCTTTACTTTCTTGTTCTGGTTCATCTTGAACATAGTCTTTAGCTTTAGCTGTCTCATAAACGTTTTCAAAATTTCTTGTTGGTAATTGAGGCCACAGTTTGGCAAACGTCATTAACCTTTCCTTGAATATTTTTTAGAGGGCTGAAATAACTTCACAAATTCTGTTGAAGCAGTTTATCGGCATACTTTCAGAAATTTCAGGAAATCTAGAAGTATCGAAGCATTCTAAATTACCATAAAATAATCCATGATCCACAAATGTGGTTTCTAAACTGACTGTAATTTGGTCCATCACGACATTATTAATGTGGTCAAAGGAAAGTGATCTTCATTTTGGTACCATTATAAGAATAGTCCCAGGGCTGGGCAACTCAGGGCCTACCGGTAAGTGCCCGGTAACCTGGCCCGCGCCTGATAAAATATACGAACAGGTCGAAGGAGCGTCTATGGGCTCACCGATATATCCTGTAATCGCTAATATCTACATAGAGACATTTGAAACAAAGACTCTCCAACTATCACAATTGAAACCGAAATACTGGTTTAGATATGTAGAGGATACCTTTGTCATGTGGTTACACGGACGCCAGACATTGGATGTGTTTCTAAAACACTTGAATTCTGTACATCAGAACATACAATTCACAACGGAAGTGGAGGAAAATGTCAGTATTCCATTCCTGGATGTTCTGGTAAAACGTAAATCAGAGGGTAGTTTATGATATGCTGTCTATCTAAAAAAAACACACACGGACAGATATCTAAATGCTGACTTACACCATCATCCAATGCAAAAAGCAACAGTTCTTAAGACTTTGGCGACCAGAGCGGTTCGTATCTCAGATGCAGAGAACTTAGAGAAAGAAAAGAAAGACACAAGCACTAAACAAAACTATGACACAAAAGGCTAAATAGGAATCAGCACCTCTAGAAGGTTTAGCCCTCCTATCTTACAGTAAAGGCTCAACTGATAAGATAGGACATGTTCTGCAACGATGCAACATCAAAACTGTGTTCACGAGCAAGGAAACTTTGGGTAACGATTTCAAATCAGTAAAAGACAAAATATCAAGTTTAAAAACAGCTGGCGATAATCACATTCCTTGTTCTTGCGGCTCGAGTTACATTGGACAGACTGGTCGTTCCATTGATCTAAGACTTCAAAAACATAAAGACGATTGCAAACACAAACGTATTACCAAATCAGCCGTAGCTGAGCATACTTTTACAAATGGGCACACCTTAGAATTCGAACAGGCCAGAGTACTTGCCAGAGTACTCCACTACTTCTCAAGAATGATACGTGAACCCTTAGAAATAGAAAAACATCCAAATAATATAAACAGGGAAGATGGTTTTAGACTTAGTTAAACTTGGACTCCTGTCATTCACGGTCTAAAGCATTATAATCATCGATCGTCAGCCGGTCACGCACAGCTGCCGAGAAGTGCAATGGAATTGAACGACCAATCAACGTTACCCCGTTATGCACAGCTGGCAAAGAGGACTATAAATATATCCATGCTGCACAGTCGCAGTCTAAGGCACTTGAGCGTGTTGCATGCCTCGAGCCTAATTCTTAGACCGTCCGTTAATTTCGGCTTTTAGTGCGCGCAAGAGTGAGGAACCCCATACTCGCCGCTGATAAGGCCATTTGTGCCTATGTGTTTAATATTTATTCAGTGTAATTAATAAATTTTACATTTTCAGCTCTCTCCATCCATTCTGTTGCCAGTGTGAGTGGTTTAGATATACCACCTTCTATTAAAAGTAGTGATGGGATAACCGGACAATTTTCATAACCGAATTATTTGCATTCGAATGATATTAATAACCGAATGATTATTTGAATAATCATTCGAATAAATTTTGGCTCTCGATTCGTTTCGATTTCGCCGTCATCTGCAGTCTGCATCGGCACCGTAACTTGCAGATAGCAGAGGAACTCAGTTAATCGTTAATTATAATAATTGTATAAATGATTTTTATTTGATTTCTAAGGAGTTTAAACCATTGAGAATAGCTATATCAATACTAATCATAAAGAAATTATAAATATGCGAATACAAAGTATCTATTGAATCTATTCTTAGTTCCTAAAATTCTCTAGTAGCCACCCTTCCCTTTTCGCTTGCACATCCTGCCGGAATATTTTAGAATCCATAATTTATCTACGTTCAGCCTTCCGCGGTTCTAAGGGCGCACACTTAAAATTTTAAACATCGAAATCCACTTCTTGTCCCACGTTCATACCATATTTATTAAAAATTAGATATAAATCTGTTACGATATTGGAAAATCTTATTTCGCTTTCTGTTTATCCCTAATAGGCATAATCAACGCCGTTTCGAAGCAAAAATTTAGGCCGTTATAAATTAATACCAACACAGCTTCGGCAAATTTCATACTCAGCAGAGCGTTATCTTTAATAGGAACGGCCCCATAAATTTAAATCGTCGACTGGGAGTCTGAAATGTTTTAATAACATCAACAAGCAGCCGCGAGCCTCACTTGGGTCAATCTAAGTACATACGTAGAATAGGTCTTGTCAACTTGCCATATCTCAGCGACCACAAATGCGCAGTGAAGCAAGGGAGAAAACTGTAGAGCGAGACGCTCAAATGGTGTTTTGAGTTTAATCTGCCTTGCTTATGGTTATGACGTTATGAGTTATGAATGACTTATTATTTACAGAATTTCGATCACTCGCAGGTCGCTGAGATACGGCACGTAGTCCGTATCACGATGAGGTTATTTTTCATTCGAATACTTGGAACGAAAACAGAGTTACACAGGTTATTTCAATAACCGGATAACCGGTTCTTTTTCATTCGAATAAGCCCATCACTAATTAAAAGCAGTCGGTACCTGTGATGCAATACCGTTATCAAGAGTTGTTTCAGGTGCTCTTCGTCCCCATCTCAAGCCTGCACCGCGCAGCGTAGACGGAAGTCCAATTTCCAAGATGCCGCCCACACCCCCGGCCTAGCCGAGGGAATCTTCATCGATCCCCCGACCGCTGCTACCCTTCCGATAAAGCAGCGAACAAGAGTTCAGCAAAACCCGCCACTGTCGCCTCACAGCGAGCCCCGCCTACCTTTCCCACCGCAATATCCTTCAGGCAAACCCGCTCTAGAGTCACTCTATTCGACGAGGATTCCAGGTCTCCGGTTTCCTCTTCTGCTAAAGTCAGCGCATCTTCTCCTGCCTAGATCGAAGACGCCTCCTTTTAATAAAATATTGAAACAACAAGATGTTTGATGGTGCCATTGTAAGTCTATGTCAAATTTGAGGTTAGCAGGTTAGGTTTTGCGTCAGTTTTGACACAAACTAAGGCAAAACCTAAATTCTACCTTGGCTAGGGTTTGCTCTAAGTGACCATACACCTCTCTTAACTCGTTAACTGATCTCGCTATCATAACCGCGTCGCGTCGTTTGCATATGCGAGGATATGAACCATTCCATTTATGATTACACCTCTCGTATTAATGTGGGGTCTCGTTAATATTCCCCCTACGGTAGAAAGAGGATCACGCTGCCTCAGGCATTCGTTTATTCCATAACCTTCTGATAACTGGTCATGTACTTTCACTATTGCGTTGGCATCTTTAAAACACGTCTTTACCATGTTTATTATTATATACATTTTTTCTCTTATAACATTGTCATAGGCTTTGCTGAGGTCAATAAAAATAAGAAAGAGGGTGATATATTTTTCATAACTTTTTTCTAATATCTGCCTCATCGTAAAGATATGCTCAAAAGTTGATCTGTCACTTCTAAAGCAGCACTGGTACTAGCCTACCTTTTTTTCCATGATTAATTCTAGCCTTTTCGCTATTGTTGCACTTAAAATATTGTACCCTGCGTTTAACAGTGCCATTCCTCTGTAATTTTGTAGTACACTTTTGTCTGCTTTTTTATGCAAGGGACAAATTCAAGCTCTTCTCTAGCTGTGTGGCATATCTTCTTCTTGCCACACCCTTATAATCATCCGGTACATTTCTTTTTCCAGATCTGTTGCCCCGTATTTTATCATTTCCTCTGCTACTTGATTTGTTTCTGGCGCTTTGTTATTTTTTTGCTTATGAATTATTTCTCTCGCCTCGTCTTCTGTTGGCAACTCTATTTATTCTTCATTTGACTTTTCCTGTTCGGGTTCTCTTGTTACCGGTTCTTCACCATGATTTCCTTTAGAGTTGAAGAGAGATTCCAAATATTCTTTCCATAGCTTCATATATTGCTGTTTACTTCCTACCAGGTTTCCTTCGGTATCCTTATATCAATTTGCTATGGGTTGGTAAAAATTTTTGCGTCTTTATTGTTTTATATGATTCTCTTTTTTCCTACGACGAATATTTTTTTGCTTTCTCTCTACTTTTTTATATGCTTCTTTATTTTCTTCATTTACTAGGTTTATCATATTAATCCGCACTTCATCTCTTTCTTTAATCGCTTCACAGCAATCTTCATCATAGCATTTAATTAATACGTTCTGTACTTGTTCCCATTCTTCCTCTATGCTCCATTCACCTTCATTCTCTATTGTTTCGCCACACCTTTTAAATTTGTCTGATATTTTCTGTGTATACATTGCTGCTATGGTTTCATCTTGTTTCAGTTTGTCTGTTTCGTACTTTTCCCTTACTTGCCTCGTTGTTCTTTCCTAATTGCTACATTCTGTTTATATTTGACGCGTACCAGAAAATGGTCTGTATCATAATCAACCCCTCTGCAGCTTCTTACATCTTGCACATCTGATATATGTCTCGCGTTTATTATTATATGATCAATCTGATTCCTTGATACCTCATCGGTGTGCATCCATGTTTTTCTATAGATTCTTTTGTGCTGCAATATAGTGCTACAGATGACCATATCATTACTTCCCCTAAATCTATCACTTGTGTTCCGTTTTCATTACTGTCCTCGTGCAAACTGTGTCTTCCAGTTATTGTTTGGTAATACGCCGCTTTGCCAATTTTCGCATTAAAGCCTCCTAATAGTATTCTAACATCATGCTGTGGGATTTTGTTTAATATTTCTTGCATCTGTGCATAAATGTCATCCTTCACTACATCTTTCTTCTCCTCTGTAGGAGTATGTACATTACAAATTTATATGTCATTGTCCTTATCATTGCGGTCCGTCATCCTTTCTTTTGTTCTCCTTGCTGTATTTGTGATAGTCCTGAACTCTTCATCTTCTGTATTTCCTGGCGATCTCATACTTAATGTTCCTCCTCTTAAAGCATTATCGCCTTCATAAGTCTCCTTATCTGCTGTGTTCGCCTGTATTTCGTCAAGTGTATAACCCTTCCCGTTTACTATAAATTTATTGTACTTTATTTATACTTTGTGGTTTTTTTTGCGGACTTGCTTCGCGAAAGGGGTAAGCTTTTTGCGCTGCTCACGTATTTCCTTTGGGTAATCCTCTGAAATCCATATGTCTGTCCCTTTTAAGTTCTTAGTTGTTCTTAAGATCTTCATTTTCTTGTTCCAAACTGACAGTTTCACTAATATCGGCCTGTCTCTCTGTTCTTTCGTTTATATCCATTTTCTTGAAAACTTCACCTAGTTTTCCTTTCACTACTTCGTTCGTCTCGTCTTCTGAGTTTACTGACCCCTATTTTCCATCCTTTCGTTCAAGCTATTCATTTGCGTCTTCATGTCTTCTAACTGTCCCTAACATTGCCAATATTTGGCTATTACGTAAACGATAAAAAAGTGTGACAAGTAAAATAAGAACCTTATTTTCAAAACAGTTTGTATGTAAGTAACGTATTTAGGCAGATAGAATATTAGAAACAAAAACACATCAATCAAGAATAATTCAGGACTGTATAAATTACGTAAATATACAGTTGCCGTAAATTAACACAGTCAAACAATTACAATGTCGAAAATACTATAAATAAGTGATTAAGTGATTAAAGAATAAATATTAACTAAATACTACCTAACAACTTAATAACAATATTGTTGAAACATATGCATTTTAAGATAATTTCAAATAAATTAATTTAGAATAAATTTAGATTTCTAAACTGGTATCTTCAAATACTAAAAGTCTATATAAGTTTAAGAATTTGTAGATAAATGAAAGAACAGTAATTACCTGATGTATTTTAGCCATTTTGGTGTAAAAATTAAATTTTGCGCCAAACTTGCACTCGCAAACCAGTTTGTTTAGTAGCACTGAATTTTAAGGTTATTAATCTGTCACAGCGAATTGAACAATTGTCCTAATTATTGAGATAAATTGTCATACAGTGAAGTTGTTTGTTATACAAAGTTTTGCATAAATTTTATGAACCTTCTCCCCTCAGGTAAGATTGTTAAAATAAAATAAAGAAAGAGCTATAAATTTGACCCTGAGTTTTTGGCTAATTATTCAACTATTGAGACCCAGTAAAACTAATAAAAGTGTGGTAACTTGCCCTGAGTTTTATTTTTATGCCAATAATAATTAGCAACAGAGAGGCTAATTTATCACTACAATATAAAGGAAATGACTAGTAAAAACACAGTTTATTTTTATGTCGCCGTTATGAAACTGACAAGTGGATTTTGATATACATATTATCAAATGGTCGAAATTTGGTATACATCTTTTGGTAGATTTACATGATTTTTTTCATAAATTGAGACATCACGCTTGCAAAGTTACACAAACAAAATTCGTATTGACTCAATAAATTTGTATATTCAACAAGAATACTTTGTAAGTACTGAAATGTGAAATCTGTGTTTATTTACCAAATAAATATCATTGTTTCAAAAACAATTTTGTTAAAAGGAGTTTAACTAACCAAAATTTACAAAAATGTATTGAACAAAATCAGAAAAACTTGAATATTTTTTAATGCACTTCAGAAGCTGTTTAACCGTAATCATAGAGTATAGTTGGTATGCAGCAACGTATGACAACATAATTATTAATGCGAAACACTATCCTCTACATTCTTTTAATAGGCATCAATTTTGTTATTAAAATTATTAACAGAAGAGGTACTAACAACACGCTGTCTACCTCAGCGTGTTGTTAGTACCTCTTCTCCATTTTTCCGCAATTGTATTATAGGAAATATTTTCTAGCATTGATTTTAAAGCTGCCTTTACTCAAATGCATTCCATATGTACTAGGGTGGTCTTTGTCTATATAGAATTCTTTTTAACATTTTTCCAAATTGAAAAATAAGAGCCCTGTAAAATTTAAAACTAATTGGATAACCGTAGAAGGTACCTCAATGATTTTGTCTTGAAGACTTAGAGGGGAATAAAAAAATATGTATTATAACATGTTCATAAATTTATTAAAATATACAACAAAGATATGGAATAGATTGGTATTAAACTGGGAAAACAATATAAAGAATTCGTGACTTCACAATAACTTCATAAAGTAAAATGTAAACGTTTGATAAAAGCCTCTTTTTACTACTGTCTGGAAATTTCTTAAATAGTCCTTTACTACTTGTAACAGAAACTGTTTTTGATAATCTTTCTTAGTTAAAACGCTGTTGAACTCGTCTATGACCTTTAACACCTATTTCAGCCGAGTCCTTAACAACATTATTTTGAAGGGCCAACAATCATTTTTGAAATCCTTCGAAACAGTCCCAAGTAGGAAGATGCTGGAGATTGAAAATTTGTTGATCATCAAATCAACACGGTGACCGAGCGCTTCTGCAACATTTTGACCCACTAACAAGTTTTGGTTAATGTCATTTAACACTCTGTTGTTCCTTCTTAACTTTATATTTGAATGTTCAGTTCTATGTACAATTTTTCGCCAATTTCAACTGCTCTTCACACTCTTCCTTTGCTAAAGTTACTTTTCTCTGTGCCTCTTCCAACATCCTTTTCAACATTTCAAATTCACATTCTTCGGAAGGCACATTACTTACAGTTGCTACAAATAGAAATTATCAGCATTTAGTAGTTATATAACACTCACATACTCACATTGACTGAAATCCCCAAATCCTGCAAGACACAGTTGACACATTCGCCATTTTGGGGAAACCGCAGTCAACATTTCGCTAGGGGAATTTAGATACTTCCGCTAAATGGCCAGTCTCTCATTTCTAGGGTCTCTAATGCAACACATTTTTGCTACATCTGTTGGTGTGTCTTCATCAGAAGCCTCTTCCTATGGTAACAGTTCTATTGACATAATTCATTACAATATGAGGCAATGCTTTAAACATTTCAAATGTTGTGAGGATAGTAGATTCATCTTTCGTTTCGTTTTCTGCAGAGCACTTGTGACTACAAATTTCCGAGAAATATTTTAGAGCATCCTCTTCTAGCAGTGCTAAGACCTCTGTTGTGCGTTTATATAAATTCTCGTACTATCTATATTGTGGTTTTCTCAAGTTGTCTCTTTTTCTAACTACTGTTTTTTACTGATATTATGTTCAGGTAGGTTATTACTATTGTCGAAATATTATTTTTAAATTTGTGCGGATTTTGGTGAAATTCCAAAAATTTTAATGGAATAATTTTGACTCTAAAGCTTTGAAAAGTCCTTTAAACTTACAATTTTGAAACTAAATATGTATATCATTCTATGTCTCAATTAAATTACTGGAAGCATCTGAATCTTCTTTATCATTACCCTCTGACTTTGAGTCGGATTCTCTGAATAAAGTAATAAGAGGTGAAATATTTTCAGTCAGAAAATCTCCCATGTATTTAGTCCAGTCTGTCAAAATTAGTTCTGCATAATGTTTACAGTAATTTTGCTACATGTTCTTTACCTATCCTTGAAGGTTGAGAATTTATGTGCTTGCTGTAGTAAGACTTACAGTGTCCCCGTACCATTTCAATTCGGTTATATTAGCAATGATGTGGGAGCAATCTAATTACTTCTTTGACATGCTCTTTCAATATTTAGTCAATTGAATACCGTTTTTGAGGTAATTTCGAAAAGCTTTAACTAAATACCAAAGTTTCGATTTGCTCTCAATTTTGACATCGTGATTAATCAGCCATTCCCGTATTTCACCTACTTTAGAAGAACATGTGGGCGGTTTGTCTATCTCCATCGAATGATATGATGCATTATCCATAACCACTACACATGTTCCCGGTAATTTGGCTAGAGCAAGAATTAAGTGATTGATCACTTTTTTCAAAATTTCGCCATTCATAGTTTTATGGTAGTTGTGGTCGTTGTTCGCTGCGTCCAGTTACAAGTCAAATCCTTCTAAAAAACCAAAAGCAGTAGCTGCATCTAAAACTGTTAATCTTTTCCCCTCAATTTTAATTTTGGTCGAGTTACTTTTCAATCAGTTTCGTGTAGCCAACGATGGACACTGCTGCCATTCTGATACACGTCGTGGTACGCGAACGTCACATCGCCTAAATTTTGAAGTTGTAGCGCATAAAGCACCAGCCTCTACACCGCAAGGTAAATGAGGTTACAGATTATACATACATACATAAATGTCTTAAAAACTTTAATTTTGGCTCCAACTACATGTCCTGGTTCACATAAAAGTAACGTGTTTGGATTTGTAACGATTGCTTTTAAAATGTTGTATAATTTTGTACGTCCATCCTTTTTATTCCAACTGGTCCTTAGTGTACCTATATCAGTAGATTATTCATAGTAAAGTATTCATTGTTTGAATTGTATTAGCAAATTTCTTGTCGTTATGACATCTGCCAGAAGTTGTTTCTAAACATTTAATCACTGAGAAGTATACTGCAAGTATAGATAAATATTAATATTGGGAGTTTGTTTGAATATGAACATTATTACCACAAAAATTAAGGCCACTACAGGTTGGGACTATTTTCTGAATCGTATCCAATGTTCGTTTTGCACGAAGCTTCGTTTTGCAATAAATTAATTTTGGAATTTTGATTTTAATTACAAAATGGCAGGTGTAATGTAGCATGCTGTGAGAATGCTTAATTATTTTGAATTAATATCCAGATATCTAAAGAGTATCATGTGATAACAAGTGTAAGTGAATAGCTGGTGGCAGTAAATATTACCAACCAGAGGGTTGTTTACTGCAACTGAAAAAAGTTTCTATATTTTGAGTAATCTCAGTCTAATTAGTCACGTTAAAGGTCTAATATCCCTTTAATTGTGAGAATAATATTAAAGTTTGGTAAGTGTTAGCAAGAATAGCCTTCTGCACGATCAAAGTCTGACCAAGGAGTCACAATTATTATTCGCATAGCGATTTGGAGATTAATAGAAACCATTTCAAGTGGTTATTGGTGTTTAAGTCATCAGTTAGTGCGAGTGTTAGTGTTTGTGGCATGCTGCACTACCGTTTAACAAAATATTAAACGGTCACGACAGCTACAACGAGTTTTTATGGGTCTTCGACATCTTCAAGGAGATGCTTGACGACTGTGATCAGTTTGGAGCTGATATAGCAGCACACTTCAGGTACGAGTTTATCTTTGAGAAGGTTAGTGTATTTTAATAACAGTTTGGTACGGCAAAATAAAACATTGTATTTTAGATTTAGCGAACATTTAGAATATTAAGTTTTTCAAATTTTAATGGAATTTGAGTACTCGACGTTTTCGGCTTTTATACCTATTTAGAAATTGTATTATTTTTGGTCTAGTTATCTTTAATAAAGTTTAACCTCACATTTTTTGGAACAAGTAATTTAATTAAATATTTTGACAACCTTTAGTTTGATTATTAAATGTAATGTCAAGCCAAACATATTAATACACTATAACTGAATTATAAGGTTCAATTTTAAGTACTAGATAGTGTGATTTAAAAAGCAAGTCAAATTGATAATAATTTGATAATTCAAAATACAATTCTAAAGATATAATTTATATTAACAATAACTCATTCAGTTGAGAAGGAAATAGAGTTCTTAATTGCTAAATAAGCTGGCTAGCCGAGGTACATTTAAAAAGATTTAAACGACATAATTTCAATGTCATATATTTATTGATGAGATATGTCAATTTAGAATTCATTTGAAAGTAACAAGGTAAGTGCGAAATATATTATTATTGATACTACTTCTGTTCAATAAGCAAATAGGTTAGATATCTTAATTTAATTATTATACATAAAAAACCCGGAAGAGGGGTGGTATAATACAGGTGAAACAAAAAAAAACTCAAACTTTCAAAAACTTATTAAAATAACTAGACCACTTGACAACACTGTTTTATTGTTCATTATGACAGTTTGTTATTTTAAGGTTATATTGGGTTTTTACATGATAACAATCATTACAGCTGACTTTACAAGCCACGAATCAAAGCCACCTCTACTGAAAATAAGGTGTGAAAACATTATAATACCATATATAATATAAAAGCCTTTGTCCATAACATAAAAATTAAATTCACTCTTATTTAACAAATGAAATACAGCAGTATCTAACATATTTAGAAAAATTAAAACAATCAAAATTACTTTATATGTCCATATACAATTTAAATAATATTTAGCCTAATATAATTAATACAATTTGTTGATTATAAAATTATGCAACATATCTGAACAGATCTTCAATAACCTCTTCCATATGGGGATTTCCTCCAAGTCTCTGCAATTCTTGCATGGCGTCACTTCGAAGCTGCTTTAATTTCTTTTTAGTGTAATCGAAGCTTCCAGATTTTTCCAAAAGAGACACACAGTACTTTATAACGTTAACGTCTTTAGTGCGCTTTCGAAGGATACCTGCTTACGGTTAAGGAAAGTCATGAACTGTATATTATGCTTGCAATTTCACAAATGTTGAAAATTTTTTAATGAAGTTACCCAGATCGAAAAGTCACAATTTCCATTATGAAAACTGTATACAAAAACATTTTTACGATTTGTATGTACAAAAGCAAGCCAATAGAAGATGTTTAATAAAGGATACGTATAATTTGGTCGTCCTTTGGATTACTCTGAATGGCGTGGATAATCGGAAAACTAAACTCTCCGTAGACGATGTCTTCACAGTAATTTTCCTTCTAAATAAGGATAAAATTAGAAACACCTTATTACGTACGGTTTGGTAAAATTTTCCTGAACTTGACTTTACATATAATTAAAAATCCAATAGTTATTAGGGAACAATATATGTAAAACTGCATAGCAAAATTTCCAATAACTTACTATTTACATTTTGACATCATAAAGCGTAAGTTATGCTAAATTTGAATACAAAGGCTACTTACGACATCAGAATGAAAATTTTTATAGTCGTTAATGATGTGGTAGGCCGCACTAAGAATTTCGGAGAGTTTTGTAAGGTCTCTCTTGTTGCCACTGTAAGTTTGCATCAACCTCACAGCTAGCAGGAACAAGGATGCTGTTCCTGGAAAATTTCCAAAATTAGATGAGTGAAGGGTTGGAGTAAATATAATACTTTTTTTAGTCATATCGAAGTACTCTTCCTCGGTGGGGCATATGTAGCTATTCTGCCAATACGACTTCATTCCATAACCTCTGTAGATGTCGGCTGTTTGTTCAGAATATGCTCTTAGTTGTTCCTATAAACATAATACAGATATTACTGTTTCATATATATAGTGTGTCCCTGTATAGTGTGCACACTCTTGTAAACCTTCTCATATTTGGTCTTCAAGAAGAAGTCATTCTTGATAAAAAGTTGTGTTTATTTTGAAAAGTCACAAATAGTGCTCAAACTTAAAACTAAAAATTATAAAACATATGAAATCGACCTAAGTAAAGTGCCCTTATCTTTAACTTTAGTGAAAAATGTCATTTCACATAATGTGCCTTCTACAGGGTGACTCAGATGAAAATACAGCAGTAATTTACTATTGCGGCTCGGCAAGTACCAATTGATATTTTCAAAATACACCAAAAATTTGCCAAAATAAAAATAGTCATCCCGCTCCACTATCCGCGGTACTCGACATTTGGGCGCCACCGGTTGGGCGACGGCGTTTGGGTGCTGGAATAAAATGTTTCCAAAGAACTTTCAAAACGATGCTTTAGAATTCAGTGATTCCCAAAGTGGGCGATATCGCCCCCTGGGGGGCGCTGGAACGATCCAGGGGGGCGATAGTAGCCTCGGGTGCATTTGGGGGGCGGTGAATAAAATAAGGGGGCGGTGAAAGCTTAAAGAATGAAGAGAAGATAAGAAGATTTAGAAAAACCATTCGTACATATTTCATCTGTTGTGTAACATAGTGTAACATTATTTTCCAAATAAACACACAAAATGCAAGTTACAGATTTATTTATTCCATGAAGACTATTTACCATTATTAAATGTTCTTATTCTTCTTCATACTATTTATTACTTTATTTATTCAGTCTGTTTATTCACCGTTTTTTTAATTTTACTTTATCACAGCCATTAATACACCATCCAGAAAGTAAATACTATTATAATAAAGGGCTTTTGTTATTCTAATTTGCTTTTACTCAAAATACTGGTTACAAATTCAGAAAAAATTTGTTTATTTTAAAAATACCATTTTCTCTAGCAATAATAATCTATAAAAAAATTTTATATGGTATATTTTATTGTAACATTTCATAATTGACTTTTTCAGATAATCATTTGAGTTTGCCTTTCACTTTAGCTATTCCGATTGTCAGTTAATACCTACAAATTAAAATCTAAACTCTGATGTTATCAAACAACTATCCCAACTAAATCAACTTATATGCTGGAACCTTTTTAACAAACTATTCGCAATTTAACAGTAACTGTATCTAATGTATCATTCATTAAACAATTTTCAAATATTTATGTTGTGCTTTTAATGTATAAATCCTTCCTTGTACTTTTTAATTGCTAATTAATTTATTCTTTCAAAATAATTTCCTACCTAGAAATACTCGTATAGATAATTATCAGTCTCAAGAAGCTACCACTACAAAGTCTTTCTGTTTGTTCGCTTAAAGAATGTAGATTTCCAGGGGGCGCTGAGTAATTTTTTTTTCTGAAAAGGGGGCGGTAGGCCAAATAAGTTTGGGAACCACTGCTTTAGATTAATTTTTAAGAATTTGAATATTTAAAGTAAATTTTGCAATATTGGTATTTTCTTAATTGATGTACAATTAATCTCGAAAATATTTTAATTATTATTGTTTTTCTCATGGTAATACCCCTAAACTTTGTAATCCTGATAATTGAATTCATTAGGCATCCATTAATATTTGCAAGCGCTTGCTGTGTACTCAGAAAGCAATTAAGGAGACAAATCATTAATGTATACTGAGTAATATGATGCACAAGAAATTTTGAGCATAATTTGTTATTATTTCTAATCGCCCTAAATATAATTTACTACAACTTATGTTTGAACATAATCAATAATCATGAAGAAATCAGCTAAAAACAAAGCTATATTGACGCTTTTATTTAACCGCTAACGCGCTCGATATTTGACTTATTTAGCAAAAAAGTTAAACAAAAGTTGTAGAAAATTATGTCTTCTATAATATTAATCATAACTACTTTCATCCTAGAATATACTGCTAAGGTGAGCGCCATTTTTTCAGGATGGCGGCTCGAGCGGAAGCATTTTTATTAAGACCGCGTATATGTTTTATATGTTTACCAGATATAAAACATGTACAAAAATGTAAACTACTCCTTTTGCAGGGCAGGGCTTCTTTTTTGTACCCTGCTATTGGACTATAATACAATATACATACACTTTTGAACTGGCCCCTGTTGGACTCAAAAAGTTGGCTCGATAACATAAGAATCTCATTTCATTTTTAGTCCATTAAACATGTTTCTAGCGCCGAAACGCCTGGCGCCCAAAAGCCTGGCGTCCAAATGCCTGGCGTCCAAATTCATGGCGCCCAAATGCCTGACCCCCAAATGTTCTGTTCAACACTAATGGGCACTGCAATGAGTCTATTTGGGAAGTTGCATTGATAAAAATATTTTTTAAATTTTCACCGATCTTTATGTTTTTAAGATACCTACTACATTTATCAGTTTGCGCAATCTGGTCAGGACAAGAATTCGAAAAAGTGAAGTTCTAGAAGCAAATCATATTACTTTTGAGTTAAAGGTGTTTTCTAGCTAATTCGACCCATCTGAATCCGAAAATGTCTGTTACCAACTCGAAATCTCGACCGTAAGTGAGATATTCGAGATGGCGACCAAAAACCGGAAATCGACACATTTTCCGCCTTCTAAGACGTATAAACGTAATTTAAGAAAATAACATTTGGAGTCAGTAATAATTTATTAATTAAGTAAAACACGACTTCCGGGTTTAGACCGTGTCATCATTGAGGTCGAAGGACTCAACGTTTCGGCCACTTTTGTAAGGGGCTTCATCAGGAGGAAAAAGCAAAAGAGCACTGTAATTCAACGTGTTAACCACGCCAGAGGCGAAACTCTTTGCAAGGGAGGGGATAGAAGAGCACGGTAACTCAACGTGAGAACCACGTCAGAGGCGAAACTGGACTAACGATCTGATGGATAAATGCGAGAATTTATAGTCAAGCGCCGTCGCGGTTAGAAAATTCCGTCGCTGTTCCATGGCGGTGGGCGAGGCTTAGGAATTAGCACTCTCCACATAGAAGGAAGGGGAAAGCCTTCGTCCCGATTCAGATTGTTAGGATGTTTGTAAATCTCAATGGCTTCGCGAATCTTTCTGCTAAAGAAGAATGGGTATTTGCAGATGATGAAAGGTTTATCAAAAAGAATCTTATGGCCAGTATCACGCTGGTGTTCGGCGATAGCTGATGCTGAAACGAGACCCAACTTGAGACAGCGCTGGTGCTCAGAGATGCGCGTTTTTACTGAACGTCCTGTTTCACCAATGTATACAGCTATACACGAGCAAGGGACTCTGTAAACACCTTTAGAGGACATAATGTTTAGTTTGTCTTTAGGTAAAGAAAGAACCTGTGAGATTTTGCTCGGGGGTTTGAATACTGTTTTAATGTTTTGTTTTAGAAGAAGCTTTCCTACGCGGTCGGTGATTTGGTTCGTATAGTGAAGAAAAACTATTGCTGCAGGAGAATCGGTTTTAGGAGGTTTGGGTGACCGTGGATTAAGATGGCGATTGATGGCACACTGTATATCCTTAGCACGGTAACCGTTGTTCCTAAGAACTTTCCGAATGTGGTTTAATTCAGCGTGGACATTATCGGGTTGCGATATGGAAACAGCCCGGTGTACAAGCGAATTGATGATGGAAAGTTTTTGTGTAGGATGATGGTGGGAATCGGCATACAGATAGCGATCAGTGTGAGTGGGTTTGCGATATACAGAATGACCAACTTTGCCATTGGGTTGGCAAGAGACCTGTACATCTAAGAAAGGAAGAAAGCCGTTACTTTCTATATCCATGGTAAAGTTAATGTATGGATGTTGACTATTGAGATGATTTAAGAAGACGGGTAACGTGTCTTTATTATGTGGCCAAATAATAAAGGTATCGTCGACGTATCGGAACCAAACCTTGGGCTTCCATTCTGAAGATTCCAGAGCTACGGTTTCGAAAACTTCCATGAAGATATTGGAAACAACAGGTGAAAGAGGAGAACCTATGGCCGTACCCGAAATTTGTTTAAAGAGCTGGCCTTGAAATAGGAAATAAGTGGAAGAGAGGCATTTTTACATAAGGGCAGATAGACTTGAAGACGTCTACCCATGCTCTGATAACAACTGTTGCATTATGACTATGGAATCGGGAATAGGAACTTTAGTAAAAAGGGAAGTGACATCAAAACTTACAAGTAAATCCTCAGGTTCAACGCTTATATTGGATATAAGTTCAACGAAATAGGCTGAATTGCGAACATACGAGGAAGATTTACCAGTGAACTTTCTGAGCATAGTGGTTAAGTATTTAACTAATAAGTAAGTAGGGGAATCTATAGTACTGACAATGGGCTTCAGTTGGATGTCTGGTTAATGAATTTTGGGAAGACCATAGAGCTGAGGAGACTTTGAAGCGCGAAGAGTCAACCTCTGTTGAATATCAGTGGGTAAATCTGAAGATTTTATGAAAGAAGTGACTTCCCATTCGATTTTGGAAGTTGTGTCGCGAGAAAGTGGTAAGAAAAATCTTGGAGTAAAGACTTAACCTTAGTGGTGTACTCTGTTCGATCCATAACTACCGTAACATTACCTTTATCAGCGGACAAAATTGAGATGTCGCAATTGGAACGTTAAGGTGTTGAGAGCATTCCTTTCGCCTTTTGTAATGTTACTTTTAGGAGGTTTAGATGATCGTAAACACCTGACAGTTTCGAAGCGGATAAGATCGGCAACGTCTTTCGGAAGCGTTCTCACAGAAGATTCTACCGAACTAAGAATCTCTTCCATAGAAATGCTTTTGGGGACTAACAAAAAATACAAACCTTTAGAAAGTATAGAATTTTCGCTAGGAGAAAGGGCATAAGAAGAAAGCTTTATAACCTTCTTAGAACCATTTTTATCTGTAGAGACCTTAAGCGATGACGTCAAAAAATGAAACTTACGAAGACTAGTCGCAGTTGTCATTTCTAATGATTTTTGGGCCTTTGTGTGGGTGATTCAATGGAAGAGAGACCAGTCACGAAAGCTAAGAGTATTGGACAAAATGTTTTTAAGACTATCTTTTCTTGGCTTAAAAATTGATTAAAAATTAATAAATTATTTTACTAACTCCAAATGCTATTTTCATGTATACGGGTGTGTTCCTTGCCCTCAAAAACTTATAATTTGAGGTTTAAATTACGTATATACGTCTTATGAGGTGGAAAATATGTCGATTTCCGGTTTTTGGCCGCCATCTTGAATATCTCACTTACCGTCGAGATCTCGAGTTGGTAACAGGCATTTTCGGATTCAGCGGGGTCAAATTAGATAGAAAACAGCTTTAACTCGAAAGTAATATGATTTGCTTCTAGACTCGTAACGGAAGCCTTTTTCTCAAATCTAGTCCTGACTAATATCCTTATTTTTCTTTGAAGAGCAAATATAAAATAAAAAAGTATTTTGTCAAAAGAAAGATTTGGTAAAGATATTTACAATTTAATAATTAAATCAACTTTAGTGGAAACGAAGTTGTACTTATGAAAACCACAAGTTTCACTTTATGACCACAAAATTTAATATGGAGGGTGTACACAGAGACAATAATGCATTCAAGGCCAAGCTATCCTTGTTTTTCTTTGAAGAGCAAATGTAAAATAAAAAAGTATTTTGTCAAAAGAAAGATTTGGTAAAGGTATTTACAATTTAATAATTAAATCATTTTTATTTATAGTTTTTGTATTTTAATTTCCATCCTGACATATAAGAGCATTGTTGGTTCGGGAAAATATCAAAAACTGAAACTAATTTTAAACTCTCAAATTTGAAATACCTTTACGAAATTTTGTATGTTTCATAATAACCCAGAAACACTTTTTATTTGGCATTCTGATTTAATATAAAAGATAG
This sequence comes from Agriotes lineatus, assembly GCA_940337035.1. Lineage (NCBI taxonomy): Eukaryota > Metazoa > Arthropoda > Insecta > Coleoptera > Elateridae > Agriotes > Agriotes lineatus. The sequence goes on along the minus strand of OW679201.1, from coordinate 43,779,150 downwards.
GGGAACTTTGCTTGTAAATTTATTTTATTTTTATTAATTTTTTAATACCCCGCACAGTAAATTTTTCTCTTAAAATCTGATTCTTATTACTTCGATAAGGACAAGTTCCTATTTCTACAGCGTAAGGTAATAAACATTTTCTTGACTAATTTTGAATAGATTACATTGTGTGAAATGGAAAATGCAGCTCCGTGAAGGCGAAATCGTCTGAGATAGAATATTATTTGAGAAGGCATAGCATAGAAATCTGCAGAAATTTTGAATTAAGCGCCATTTTTCGAGAAAAATATAAAGAGCAGCAGTTTCTGACGATCCTCAGCTTTGGAAGTAGGGACGTTGCCTCAGAAAATAGCGATGACAGTTAAATGTGCATTGGTGGGTATAAAAAGTTTTCGATCATACGTTTTAGAAATGTTATATTACCCTAGGATGTGTTACAAAGTACAGATGGGGCCATAACAGCAATGAGATAACATCAACAACCAAATAGAATGCTTGAGTAAGAAAGAGATGACCATTAAAAAAATTATTTTAGTAGGCATGTTTAAAATGAGCGTCAAGCCTTCTTGAATATTTGCTACTATCTTCATCTCTTCCTTACTCAAGCAATACATTTCTTGTTCATGTTATCTCATTGCTGTTATATAAAGGGTGTCTCAAAACTGCCTCCCCACCTATTAGTCATAGATTCCTTAGATTATAATAAATCGGTTAAACCTAATATACCTCAGTACCAAGTCCCTCCAGTAAGTTATAGGGACTTGAAGTTCAATTTTTGATTTGTTTTTATGTTAATTTCCACAAATGTAAAGATACCGATTTGAATTCTGATATACAGAGCATTATTATGTACTGCACTAGTAAAAAATGTTTAATAGGCTAGACTTCACTGTAAGAGGCACTTTATCTATATCCAAACTCTCTTTTTAACTATAACTTTGTTACTTATAACATTTACTTAAATTTTAAGTTATCCATCAACGACCTCACTAATTGATTTATTATGGTTGTTTACTAGAGCACAATCATTATCCATTGTTTTTGTGATCATGGCTACTTGATAATTCCAAGTCTTAATGACAACCAAAAACCTTTGATAAGCATTTTAAGGTAATGGGTTGCTTTCCCGCTTATGAACTAAGAATACTTAATTTTACGTGTATATGTTTGGTCCAAAATATGCTCATTTTTATTAAGAGTAAAAACCAGAACTATGTGCAAGATGTTATTTTGAGTGCAAGATGGTACTTTGATTTAAGTAATAGTTATGAATTAAAACAAAAATACAAAAACATTGTTTTTTAAGGTGCTCACACTGTATATATTTACAAAAATGTTATCGTCTCATGCCAGGAAGATGAAATATCATGTTTCTACAATAAATAATTTAAATCGGCAACAGTCAGACAAGGAGACGGAATTGAAAACACCTGTTTTTCGTTATATGAAGAAATCTCGAAAAGTAATTTTTCGCAATAACAATACTTCCTTCGCCTGTTATATGAGGGAAGTAAAAATTGAAATAAAGCTGCACGTATTTAGTTTATTAACAACCACGACGATAACCTTGTTTTATATACGACAGTGTGTAAAATTGACTTTAAGTTGGCAGTTTTAAGTTAGTAAAACGACTATTTAATAAAATGTTTATATTAGTTCACGTCGTCAGTAGCAACGTGTTTTAAAATTTTTAACCACGCAAAATGACGGGCGGTTGCTACTAATCTTAATTTACATTTAAATATTTATCGTGTTTTCTAGATTCTATCATAGGTAGATAAAATATTGTACGATGCATATGGGCAAAGTATCGCGGGGCATAAATCGCTGGCTCACTCTCGTTTCAATTACACCCAACTCGTGACTAAACACTAGTTTTACGCACATGTATCGTAAATTACTATTAATGAATTTTTTGCTAATGGCGGATGACTCAAATTTACATTTCCCAGGTTAAATAAATTATGAGATTTGCGTCATAGAAAATTCAAGGCCACTGCACGAACGTCCATTACATACTGAAAAAGTGGTGGTCCCTACTTTTTCTAATATAACGTAAGATATGTTTTTAAAGTTAATTTCGCCAACTAGTCAAATACGCTGCTGACATTCCTGATAGAACTACAGTAACATATAGATATCCAGAATAAATATATCTGGTATCAATGTCTTGCTAAATGTGTTTTTTCACCCTACGATTGGAGCAATGTTTCCGTAACTCGGGAGTACATGCTTGCTTTTATTCATAAAAGGAAAGTAGTTGATTATAAATAGCAATAATGTTACTTAGGTTGAAAATACATACATCTTACCGACGACTAGGCAACATATTTAGCACGTTGAAGATTTTCACAGGTATTCTTGTTTGTTACGAACAAGATCTAGGCATATGGAGTGAAACTACCCATTTTCCGAATTTATAATAGTATATTATGATAGTAGAGTATAAATACGCCTTTAAAGCACGTGCGACGAGTTTAAGAGCACGACGCAAAGCGGAGTGCTTTTAACGTCGCTAGTGCTTTAATGGCACTTATACGCTATTTTTTCTTCGACCCTAACAGAAATATAAACACTTAGTTCGGTGACACTTTTCCCGTCAGATTGTGTTAATAGCCAATGCTCCTAGATACGTCCCTAATTGGCTACTACAACAAGATCTACCTGTTTCTTCAGTTAAGGAAGAAATTCTACGCGCCAGCACCAACTACCAAGCAAAACTTAGTGCCCACCCCAATGATTTAGCTGCTGCTCTTCTAGAAAGACAATTTGACAAACGACTCGAAAGATTCGACCCGCTAGACCTAGTTAATAGATTTACCTAAGATTAGTTTTAGAATTTCTAAGTTTAAGTTAATTTCGAGCTAATGCAATCATAATTTATTATAAGATAAAGAAGTAGTGCTCAAGGGTATTACTTCCTCATGTTATGTAAAAATACAAATCATATACTGAATGTTAATGTAATTAACAGATTGTAAATATTCAGAGCAATAAACACGTGAAAAAAAAGATTGTGTTAGACATTTTAGGTTATGTTGACATTCAAACTTACGGCAGAGCGTGTTTTGATATAGTATTAAAACACGCCACTAATGGCAACGTGCAAAAAACACGTAATTCGGGCGCTAATATTAAGAGTGCTACAAACTCACTTTTGACACTAGAAACTGCAAAAAGTGGTCATTTTGACACGATCGTCGAAAAAATTATTTTGAAAATTAAGAGTTACCTGCGAAACAGCATGAGCTTGTTAAATGTGTTTTCTACCTAGTTGACACACGATAAAATGCTTTTGCATTCACAATCTTCATTTAAAAACCATTAAACATTAAATGGCAAATTCCATATATGTAGAACTAATATAATCTAGATAATTTTGACAAGTAATGTTAGTTTTCAATTGGGGTTTTGTCAAGTACTACGTCTGTGTATTATTAAAAACAGTCCAGATTGCCAGCACTTTTATATTCTGAATAATTTAATTTTGTGCAATTAAGGGGAACATCAACATGCTTGCCAGTGAAACTAGCTTGAATAGTAGAAAATGAGTTTTTTTAACGCAGTGTAGAGATATGTAATGCAATAATGTGTGACAACCAATATGAATTAAATATTATTAACTTACAGATACTGGTAGAGGCTTCTACATATAAAAATATCCACCACAGCCCTCATACAACTTAGAAGTGGTGCACTAAAGCATTACCTTAGAGTCATCCAACCTAGCAATTCTTTCTAGTGCAATGAAAGTAGCATAGTGGGCTGCGTTGATTGCACAAGTAGGCATTCCACTGCTGCAATATAAATCGGGTGCCCCGTTGGTTACAGTGCCCGTATCCTTCACATCTTCAAATCTGGAAAACACCAGTACACAATATATTAAATGCGAGGAGGTAAAAAGTGCAGCTTACAAAAGATTGGCGTAGTGGAGTATTTCAATAACGTCTTCTATCTGGGCCAGCTGGTGGTCTTGGATGTTCATCCAAAAATTCAACGCTTTCAGTATCTTAGACCAATTAATTTTTTTATCGCAAATTTTTGTAAATGCAGTAAACGTCTCGAGCAGTATCTGAAGTTAAAGGAATCTGTTACGGAATCGTCAGAAACAGTTTTGTAACAAACCTCGTCTTGCGTTTGCTTCCCATTCTTACTGTAGACATGGACTGCCACTCCATTATTTAGTAGTTCCGCCATATTCTAGAACAAAATCTCATTAACCTTAAAAAAATGCACCTCTACTGGTATAGCCTACACTATAATAGATTATTACACACAACTGTCACATGACTGATATCATCCAATGAGAATCATGCATTTTCAGAAAATCGACCAATCCTGAAACGATTAGCTGATAAGCGCCCGAGGGCTGCTTACCAAGCGATAAGCTTCCTAGGGATGATTATCGACCCCGTGGATGGTGTCATAATTAGAAATAGAAATGCAAGAAACAAGCAATTTGAATTTTTTGGCATTATTAGATCAATCTTAAATCATAATTCGTATACGGGTTTTGTGTAATAATCTTCAAAATATAAACGCGGGCAACACACTTACATATAATTTTTCCCGTGCCAAGAGTCATTGTGCTGGTTGCCCTTAGAAAACTGCACTCGGGCAAGCCCTCGGGACAGTTTTCATTGCAACCAGCACTCGACCCATAGCGTGTGGAAAATTATCGGTAAGTATGTCTCGCCCTTGTTATATTATTATTGAACATCAATGTATTTCATAAATAGATTTTTTTTAGAATTTCTGAACAAATTGTCTAAGCAGATGTACCGTTTGTGCAACAAAACACCTTTCCACTCAGAAATTATCATAAAAATAGCAAGAATTTATCACTGAAATTCTACTACGTAGCGATCTGCAACACATCTTTAAACGAGGCAGTTCGACTTACCCTTGAGAGATTAAAACAGATACTAAAACAAAGCGGTGCTTGAAAGCAAGTTATATGCGTCAGCAAGCTCAAGACTGGTTGTGCATTCTGTCAGAAATTCGAATGACGCTCAAGCCAAAGTTATTGTTTTTTGTTCGTGCTGTCATGTCGTATCCATATAAGAAATAAGTGCGTAAATATTCAACCTAAATTATTCATATTGAGAAGGCTAATTAAAAGTTAAGGACGTAGTGTTCATCGAAAACGCTTCGAAAATAAACTGGATTATTTTTTAAACGGTCCTATCAGCCAATAGTAATGAGAAAAAATTCAAATCGACCAATAGCACCAAAATTACGCTATTTGTTAGTAGCTGATTACAGCGACTATTTTTTCACAAACCATTCAAATCGCTCTTCTGCTGTAACACAGCTAGCTAAAAGTGGAGTACGTAAGCAGCAGTTGTTAAAAAATAACAGGAGACTCATTTGGAAACTCTATCAAACTCTATCTACAACTTGGACTGTTTAAAAGATAATCACGCCGAATTACATTCGCGGTAATATTTTTTTAATAATTTTAACTAGGTTAGCACTCATCTTGTTGCTATTAAAAAAAACCACTCGTGGACTTCTTCCACTCGTGAGATATCTTAATAGCAATAAAGATTCGTGAATCTAGTTAAAATTATAAAAAAAGTATCACCACTTATGTAATTACTGTTGATAATTCTAACAAGGGGTTAAAACGATTCATAATGAAAAACGCCAAATTATAAATTAAAAACTAGCTGAACAAGATATAATCTGGTAAATAAGTAAGCCTCTAATGCAAGGGAAAACGTAAAACATGTCCGTCCTCGAGAACTAACAATGCTTTAATTCTGAAATTTTAATAGTTATTTAACAAACAAGTGTGTTAATGGGAGCGATTAATAATCGAGATATTTTAACGTGTGAGCGCTATGGAACATGTTAATTGTTGAGATTATGAACCGCCGATTAACACACGAGTTATTTTTTTGTTGATGGTATCTTATTAAATTGGAGACAATTTTATTTTATTGCGTGACAAAAATTTGACACTTAAAAATGTTTACATTCATGGTAGCTTTGATTTCCTATACTAAAATCATTTATTAATAGAATTTTTTTTAAATTAATACCAAATCAAACCAATGTTATCTTTTCAACTCCATACATTTACAATTTCACGTAAGAATCAAGTTTGCTAAGAAACCTAGTTACCATGGAAAAATATGACATGCGAATTATAATAAAAAAGATTGTCAATGTCGAAATAGATATTTATGCATTAAGGGAGATATGAATATGTTTTTTTCCCAGCCGGTTAGAATAGTAGGCATTGCTCAGCTCATCTGAGGTAAGAAAGTTCGTTTTTCTCACGTAGGTAAGAAAGTAAATCATGCAATTTTTATGAAGAGACTGTACCGCATGTTAGCAGCTGCCTTCTGACGCGTGCTGATTCTGACAGCTGACATATTGATAGTTGACGGATAATTGACTTTATGACTTGTGTTACAGTCTGTTTATACCAAGAATTAGGAATGCATTCTGTGAGTGTTCACATCCTTTTGATGCAGGTAAGTACGAAACCTTAAGTGGCCCCGTGAGTGGCCCTTCATTCGAAGGAATTAAATTAACATCTCGCGCATGCGTACTCACGACAGGAGAGGCTAAAAATCACCGTGCGCGCCCGCGCTTTATTTTTTAATCCAACCAAAACTGCTTTGACAGTTTGACCTCAGTGGACCTAACCTCAAAAAGTATAAATAGGAAAGCGATTTTTTAACGACAAAATTTTTAAGTTTTCAGAGTTACTTAGGAATAAAACTGTTTAGAAACATTTTGAGAACAGCATAAAATCGGAAAACATGCTGCATATTTTGCAGGATATTGTCACCTTTAACAACTATAACAGTCTGTTGAATTATTTTTATAGTGTCAAACTTTGCTCCACTGAGGCCGGCTGGGAAAAAATAGTATTCAAACTTCGTTAAGAAAGTGCTTTTGCATACCTTGCGCAATTACAAACCTCGCCTTCGGCTCGGTTTATAAACTTTGCGATCGGTATGCAAGACTGCACTTTCTCAGCTTGGTTTCAAATACACTATTTCCCTGAGGTTGACATGTGTTACAGACCGAGGGCTTCTGGCCGAAGGTAAAGAACATGAATATCTCCCGTGGTGCATACAATATTTTATCTACTAGCATATTCGTAAAAATTGTATGAATTTTCAAAATGTCGTAATGACATTTAAATTTAGAATATGTAAGTAACATTGGATTGCCTCATTGTATGGTTGCTAAGACGTTAATTATTGTAGTTGCATTGTTACCATGAGTTTGAGAGAGAAATAATTTGACAAGTCCCTTGGGAGTTATGAGAAGCTTTTCATATTTTGTTTCTATGACGAAAATGTACAATATCATGTTGCTAGTAGATAAAGTGAATTTAAAAATGTGAATTCGTAATTGTTTAGTAACGGAGTTAGAAAGCATTGTTGCGCTACCTGCTGCAGTGTTGGCAAGTGCAAATAATTCATGTTCCAGTTTGTTACCAGCTAAAAGTCGATATCTTTACAAAAAACGTATAATGAATTTGATACCTGGTGTACTGAACAACATATAACCAATTACACGGAGCCTGTTTTCCTGGCATACTTTTTAAACATTGCTCAAAAAGTCTTAATAGCGAGCCTCTGGCCAAAATTCTCAATGTTGAAATCAACTCTTCGTGTGAAGAAAAATATTGATACTGGAAAATTTTACAAATTTATAATGTATATCAAAGCACAAACTGAAGGGGTTTTAGGAAAAGAACAGGTGCAAACATTCATTCTTGACGCTCCTAATAATTTGTTCTTAATGAGGTAAGCAAAGCATTTAAATTAAAATTTGTAATAACACACCACTTTATAGGTCGTACTAATTGTTGGAATAGCTGGAGCGTTAAGGAAGCATGAATTACTGGAGTTAGACCTAAAATCAAAATTTCTAATGGCTATCTCAAGATCAAAAACAAAAACAAAGGAGAAAAGGGTTTTTATGGGTGTGAATGATGATCAAAATACATTCTTACAATTGATCAGACAATATATAACACTGAGAGCACAGCATACAAAACACACGATTCTTTGTACATTATACAGGGTGTTTCAAAACAAATGCGAAAAACTTAAGGGGCTGATTCTTTGTGCAAAATAAAGGATAGTTTATTATATAAACATTCGGTCAAAGGTCAACTATTAGGGAGATATCGCACTGCACTCTTATTACTGAATAATTAAATGATCAGATAATTAGTCGTATTTTGTATTCAAACTAAGTGAGCAATGTCAAATAAAACAACAAAAAGAAACGTCTTAAAAAGTGATAACAGCCAACTAGATTATTTTTCAAAAATTTTCTTTTTCTCGACATGCAATGCTTTACGTTTTATTTTTTTATTTGGAACGGTAAGTTTTATGAAAAAATTGCAAGAGACAAAAAAGTTTCTAAATAAACCAGGCTATCAATTGATATTTTTCCATGTCATTGCGTAAGTTTTTCTTACATTTAGTTAAGAAGAATGATAGCGGTAGTCTAATTCAATCCCCTCTACTCTTTTTAAAAAAGTTGAGAAATATGCAAAAAGTGTGTTTTTATAATAGTAATAATTCCATAAAATGTTATTGTTCTACCTCTTTTCGTTTTTAGGATCACAAATAAAAACGTTATTTTTCCGCCATATTTGCAGTGCGATATCTCCCTAATGGTTGACTTTTGACTTAATGTTTATATAATAAACTATCTTTTATTTTGAACAAGGAATCAGCCCCTTAAGTTTTTCGCATTTGTTTTGAAACACCCTGTATGTACTACAAACCCTGTGGGCATCAACACATTTGCCAAAATACCATGTACAGTTGCACAAAACTGGATCATCCACAGCTATATACAGGACATTGCTTCCGTAGATCTTCTGCTTCAATATTGTAAAATTCAGAGGCAGATTTTGCAGCAATAAAGAGACTCGAGGGGTGGAAATCAAGCAGTGTTGCGGAGGCATACATTGAGGATTCAATCCAAAATAAAGTAAACATTGCGAAACAATTATTGTGCACAAACGAGACAGCACCTTCTTCCAAACCCCCAGCTTAAATCAACATAACCTCAAACAACTTTGAAAACGTGCAAAATGATTTGAAGCTGAATATAAATCCTGATGTTCATAACACAAATACTTTATCTGTTCCTTTCTTAACTTTGAACAATTGTAGTATTAATAATTTTCTTGTGAATAATAATATAAAATAATTATATCAAGTACTTTAATAAATTTGATTAATACAACTAACCTCCATAAAAAATATCATCAAAACGTCAAAATCACAAAAACAGTTAATTATTGAAAAATACTGTATTAATCAACAATAGTGCATTAATGACATCTATTAATCCATCCTTTTTTAGAACAAATAATTCATTAATATTGAAATTAACAAGCGGTCAACGAAAAACATATTAAAGGTTCTCTCTATGTAGTCATTTGCTAAATCGCCGCGCTTGGCACATCAACGTTTCAGCTTCATAACCCCTTCCTTATCGAAGTTCGCACTTTGACCTTCTACACATGAAGCCCACTTTCGCAGATTTTGAAGTCACTCCTATCACGTTCGTCTACGGTGATTAATCTTGTCTCGCAGTTTGGTCAGAAGGTCGCAACAATACCCGTCATAGATGGTACGACCATTATCACGAAGGGTCATAATCAACACGATCGCGAGAATCCCAGAAAGCCGACCGTCTCCTTTTGAACTTTTTTGGAAGCGGGAAGTTGGAATACCGCCATATATCCAATTTCTCGTCTTTACAGTTTAGCTACTGGTTTAACAGTAGTTCACATATCAATTATTAACTTTTTTACTTTGGCCACAAATTTAGAGTTCTGAGACCTTGTAGTTTTTCCATCTGTAACGGACCTGATTCGTCGCACCAGAGCATTTCAAAATATAAACCCGCTAGCATAAAAGTGATCTGTGCCTTTTGTGCTAGATTAATTAGATTAAGTACTGCGCCTAGGTGCATTTCTGCGTTTACCGCTAATCAACGCCGGATGGAACTAAAAATAGACGGGAGAAAGCCGTTTCGGGGACCTTTGTGGGGGCTAAAGACATTAGTGGATTAACAGTAGCCGCAGGCGGGAACAACCCAAGTGCAGCTGTCAACGCCTGGTTCTTGGGGGCGACATCCGAGCCCAGAAGTGTTGCACACTTTTGGGGAACGGCTTCGAGGACCATATATTGCTATGATCACATTTTAATAGCCTCTTTAAAATTATAATTGTTAATAATTTGTAATATAACCAACAATACACATATTTATTGTAAACATGTCCAGAAAATGTAATAATTTAGATTTCAGATTTGCCATAAATAGCAAACATTGTAAATAATTGACAGTAGGATCTCTTTAGAATAACATTGTTTTGTATAAAAACAAATTAAAATCAAAGTAGGCTTAGCATTGCATGCCACTAAAATAAAACACTGTAAACAAAATAAAAGACGTTGGAGGGCTAGCTTCTTTTAAGAGTCAGTTGTGTTTTCGCGAAGCTCTCCAATAAACTACATTTATGTGCAATTAAACATACTCAAGTTTACCAAAAATTGCGTTTTAATTAATAGTGTGCCCAGGGTGATTTCTAAAAGTTTTACAATTGTATTGAGCTTCCACAAGTGGTAGAACGAATCATCAATTGGTCAGAGTGCATCCCAGAGTATTTAAAAGTGGGTTTACGGAGGTTCAGACAGTTTTGTAAGTGCCTGCTCAGTCGCATAAGCGATCAGTGAACGTGTGGTGCAGCCCAACTCTTCAGTGGGGCCCCTAGCTTCAGAAAAAACCATCCAAAGGTCATTCAAGTGCAAGCCAATACCCAGGCGCTGTTCGATTCCGATTCCTGACTTGCTAACAGCGGGCTGGTTACGATTTTCCTGTAGTGAGCATCGTGGGACATAATGCGAGACTCCAAGTACACCGAGAAACATCTTAAAATCGAAAAAAGGTCAAATTTTGCCACCTGAAAAGTGTCTTTAGTGAATGTGTTTGTTTTGCGTGAGTTTTGCAATCAACTTCCGAAACCGCAGCGCCAGTGAAAGGCAATTTTTTGTGAAGCGATGTACTTACAGTCAATTGTTCTCGCATAGCAGCAGCGGTCACAGGGTGCACATAAACAATTTAAATAAAACACATAGTTGTTTACGTTTTTTCAACATTAGGCGTCCATCTTGGAATTAATGTGAATGACGCCAGGTACAGATACCGTGCATGAAAATTTCCGTATTCTACATATCGTAGCATACAGAATACGTACAAATGATTGTATTAGAACTTTAAATAATTAATAGCAAATTATTAATTTGAATTTGGATGTAGCGACCTAACCCTGAGATAGAGTTACTTTAATTAATAATTAGAATAGAATATGAAATTTATTAGCCTGGCAAATTTAGAGTAAATTATTCATTTAAAACCCCAGCAAAAGCATAACGATATCTAGTAGTGGTAAGCTTTTACAGCTTTCACACTACAAGGTGAAATCATTCGTTTTCCGTACCGAGCGCGATAGTTGTAAATTTGAGCAACGCCGCCATTAAGAAACTGAGAGCCAGGGTCTCGCTGGCAGCGAAAGTAAAACCATATTAGTTTATTTACGACCAATGTTTTGATCAAATCCAAAATCAAGTGCTAAGTCGCATCATACTTCAAATTCAGAGTACATTATTGCATCATTCTTTAACGCGGAATTCGGAAGACGGCTTCGAAGCGTCTAAATCAACAATTACCTGCGAGCGGCTACGTGCGACGCAGGACCGGCCTAAAGTGAACTGGTAGAGTGGCTGAAATATATTTTTGCAAACTTCCATGGTAGCGCTAACGTTTGACATTTTGTTAGCTGCATCTTGTACAAACTCCAAATTCGAGTAGAACTTAGCCGTTAGCTCGTAGCACTGCAAATCCAACTCCAATCTTTGTTCATTCGTAGCATAGGTTAATGTCCAACTGTAAATGCGAGAAGCATTTAGCTCTTAGCTCGCAGCAATTCAAATATATACTAATCTTTATTATTTACGGCTTATATTATTTGCGTACTGTGGTTTTGTATTTCTTTTATTTGTATCTATCTAAAGAATTATTAGTGTTTCGCGAGAGACGAGAGTTTTCTCGCTCTCGCTCTCGTTCTCGCACCGGGAACGAGACCGAGACCGAGAACGAGAGCGAAAATGTAAGCCGAGAACGAGAATGAGAGGTAGGGTGACCGAGAGCGAGAATTTTGTCTTAACTCTCGCTTTCGGTTTAAAAAATACAAAAGCAGATAAAAAATATTTTAAAGTATTTTATTAGTTACATGAAAACGAAATAAAATAATACGATTAAATAATTAACGATTAAATAACTAACAATGAAATAATTATAAACATAAGATAATATTACATATTAAACCCAAATTCGATCTTTCAGACCACATTTAGCCCAAGAATTTAGGCAGAAAAGATATTTAATTACTTGAGTCATCCTTAAGCCGAATTCTGTGTTTTCTGATGATTAGTAAAGCTTGCAAAAACAATCTTTCAACGGGAGCCGAAGTAGAATTTATTGCGAGAAGATCTCTCTCCATTCTTGTCAAATTGGAATAAGTACCGCTATATTTTTTCCAGCATGCCAAAATACTTTGATCGTTTGGAGATCTTTTTAGTGCTAAATATTCATCAATTCCAATTTCCAGTTGTTTTTTAAAATAGGGACGTGAAATTCAGATCATCATCGTGATGAGTTTTCTTCGTTAATGTTTCATGTTCTTATGCAGCAACTTCTATTTTTTTGTCTTCAGCAGGTACTTGATATTTTGTTTTAAAAATATTTTCAAACATAGAATACAAATAATCCTTCATTTGTTTTCTTCAAGTCGTTAAATTAAATGTACACAATAAATCCAGTTACTCTTATTATAATGTTTCATCAATTTGTTTTTTACGGCCAAGTAAGCTGATAATATAACTGTAATATATCTGTTATTATATTATCAATTCTGTCCAATAGTATGTTAAATGCATAGTTAGGCAGTGTTGCCCACATAAAATCTGTGAACATTGTTTAAAAGGTCTCAAGTATTTATAAATTGTGGCCATACGCTCCCACTCACTATCGAAAAGTTAAAATTTTTGACTTATTCTGCATTGCAATATAGCAATTCTAGGGGTTTCTTCAAGTTAAGTGCGCTTTTCGACATGTCATGAGTACTGCTCCATCTGGTTTTAATATCCAAACATAGTTTTATACAAGGTACTTCTACCGTATTGCAGCAATTTTTCAGTTTAATCTGAAGTTGCTCCGATTTTTTATTTTAATAAAGGTTTTTCTAACCTTGGCGATTACTGTAGAAAAAGCAAAGGTACCCTCGTTATAGTCAATTTATTCCTCGCAATTAGCTTGATCTTCTTCAAAGTCTTCTTTGGGGGTTTCGCCATCTGAATTATTTTCATCGACCTCACTGCTGTCTTATTCCATTCTGCTCTTTCAGCGATTAACGAGAACGAGAGTAAACCGAGAACGAGACCGAGAAGTAGACAACTCTCGTCCTCGCTCTCGTAATCGAGAGCGAGATCGAGAACCGATTTTTCAGGATTTACGAGAGCGAGAACGAGAGAGACCACTTCTCGCTCTCGTTCACACTAAGAATTATAGATAGTATATTAGGTTTATGTGAGCAGTTTAGCAGGGTTGGCGCATTTATTTTCAGAACTAAAGGTGACCTACCTGACTTACGACAAGATATGGAATGATGGTTAACAGTATATTGTTTTTCAAGGCAAACTACTGCTCTTTACCTAGTAGTAGGACACATTCAAGCAAAACCTGTAAATAGTAAACCTACAATACCGTGGACAACTAGTAACCATCACATAGGATCATCCGCATCAGCTCCAGATAGGGAAAAATAAAGCCAAATCAGTCACATAACAATAGAAGAGAAGGAAGGAAACTGTCTATTTGGTTAGAGCAATAAGCAACACTTTTGAAGCCAACTCAAGGACAATGCAAAGACGTCCATGAATGACAATAGCTGTGAAAAGAGCAATATTGCCATGAATGCCTGGAAATACATGGGAAATAATTGAAGAAAGGGGAAAATCAAACAAAACTACCCAAGAAGACTTGAAAGAGTTGTACTACTTCAAAAACAAACGAATAGAAAATACTAAAAACAGAAAAACAAGAGAGCATCATCAAGAGAAGCTGATAAAAGAGCCGAAAGAAACAGCATTATGGCTAAAGAAAAAGTCATTACTACAGAAGTTTCAATATACAACATAAAAGATAGATGTGGCCATATGCTAAAGTCAGAGACAGTTATAGCGATTGAAACAGTCCAGTGCTTATCTTATAAGATATGGAGGGAAAACCAAAGCTGAATGGAATGGACAAAATGTACAGCGCGATACCACTTTTTAGATAGACTCATAGCTCAGGTTAATTCAAAACCTCGGAGAATGTGGCCGTGAGTCAGAATTAGATAAATAACTTTTCCGTCTACTAAACAAAAACAAAATGGCTCTAGTTTCGACCTAGCTATTCATGCAATCTAACCACCAGTCCAAACCAATTTTACTTAGCGTGAAAAGGATCTATATCACACAACTCTAATCGAAAAAAATGTATCGATAAGGTATCGGTGGTTCACATAAGAGAAAATACCAAAAGTACAGGTATATATTTTCTCATTCCATGTTACTAATAGAAAACGTTGTAATTGAGGCACCGACGTGGTTTCAACTGCTGCATTAATTAGATTTCTGACAATCAGCGCAACTTTTAGATAGTCTAGCCACCTACTCCTTGTTCTACACTAAACCATTGCGGGGGGTAATCTCATCATTGGACCATTGCAGTCAGCGAGACCATTCAAAAACACTTCTTTTATTTCTTGTCTTTTCTGGGCGTGTATAAGAATCTCTGTTTCATCAAAGAGGCACTACTGCCCATCGACATCTGTTTCTAACTAAATGCACCGCTGTACTTCCAGAGCTTATTGAATGTATTTTTACTTTCCTCGTCTAAAAGACGAACGTAGTGTTGTAATCACGACCTTTCGAGATTTCTTCCGATCTTCACGTTTCAGGGTCCGTAGATGACGAAAAACAGGTTTTCTCAATTTCGTCTGTCTGTCTGTCTGTACGCTATTTCTTGGAGGAAAACGATATTTTGCATGCATATTATATGTTTACTTGAAATGAAACCGAGAAAATTTCTGAGAAATATATACAGGGTGAGCAGCGTAAAAATTGTTTTTTTATTTTTTTTTGTTCCTAAGAACTAAATACAAGTAATAACTTGCACATAGCTTTATCATTGGCGAAGGTAAGGCGTAAAAGATACAGGTTAAATATTACAAATTGGACAGAATAGCATGGTGCTTTCTAATGCAGCAGAAACTCGTCCACTTTGAGCCCATCCGTAGTTTTAGTTATTCTAGCGGCAGAGCACGGAGTCCGCAACCCAGCGGTCTACATTTTTACTTTCATCGTCTAAAAGACGAAACAAAATTTAATTTGCAAAAAAAAACTTTTGACAGTTATCAGCAGAATTGACCATTAAAACACCTAAGAAGTGAGATACGCTTAAACGATGCGGTCACAATTTTAAAAAAGATTGTAGGATTGTAGCTAAAAATCCCTGCTCTAAGAGAGCAGGATTAGAACTGAACATGAGAAAAACAAAAATTATGATAAATGACGAAATAAAAGGCACAGACCGGTTTATAATCAACAATGAGGAAATAGAGGTTGTCGAACAGTATACATACTTGGGGCACAACTTAACACTCGGCAAAGGATATCAAGAAGCGGATATTCAACGAAGAATAAAATTAGGTTGGGTGGCATTCGGTAAACTGGCAAGTATACTAAAATCAACAAAATTCACCAAACGCCAAAAAGCAAAAATATACAATACATGTGTCCTACCGGTACTTACATATGGTCTTGAAACTAATGCAATCACAAAGAAAATAGCAGACAAAATGGCAAAATCCCAAAGAGCTATGGAAAGACAAATGCTGGGCATAACTCTTCGGGAAAGAAAAATAAATGAATGGATTAGAAAGCAAACCGGAGTGGAGGATGTAGTAAAAAGAATAGCCCAACTGAAGTGGAGTTGGGCAGGACATGTGGCTAGAAGGACAGATGATAGATGGGCTACAAGACTGCTACAGTGGAGACCAAGAACAACGAGACGAAGCGTAGGAAGACCAGTAACCAGATGGTCGGATGACATCCGGAAGGTGGCCGGTAAAAAGTGGATCAGACTGGCAAATCAGAGAGAAGAATGAGACCGAATCGGGGAGGACTATGTCCAATATTGGACCAACAATGTCTTAAGAAGAGAGATAGAGAGAGAGCTAAAAATTATGAGAGAAGGGATTAAAATATTAGTGAGAACAAACCAACCAAAATGTAGGTCAATAGGATTCTGCCTAGATCGCCTAGGTATGCTAGGACGAAAAGAGCTACATGAGAAAAACTTTGCAAATGCTTAAGAATTACGGAATACCTAATCAAGCTATTGTATGAAACTTTTTTTGCGCCTAACCTCCTACCGTTGCTTCCAAGGAACCGCTTTCGCGTTACTTCAGGAGAATCGGGAGTCACTTAACCCAATCTTACTTAAGGAAAACCTGGACCTTCCGAGCCGTGAGTGGAACCCTCGCCAGCACGGTTCAAATTTTGCTCTGACCTCGACTGCAAGCGGCGGGACTACCCGCCCATTGAGGCCCCATTGTATGAAACCTAGTGGGACTAAGTGGAATAAAATGGCAAACATGCGTCATTTAGTCGCTGTTGTCCCTTATAGTCATGGATTGGGTACAATGTCTCGTAGTTACAGTCACTATACGGTTTACGTAAAGAACTATTGAGAACTGACTATGCTTTATGAAAATTTATGCTTTCGTTCAGCCGTTTAGATTTAGAAGTAAAGGAGCAAAGATTTCCAAAAGGTTGGCGCTGTCTTATCCTTCCTGTACTAAATTCTCACCTTACAAGTAAAGTAGCATTAAAGATGAGTGCAATGAAGTGAGACTTCAGCATGATACTATTACTCATATACACCAATTATCAGTGAAAAATGGACATGATCCGCGCTCTAGGTTATCGGGATGATCCAAAAGGAACAAAAATAAGACTAAATTAAAATAAGAAAATTATAGCCCAGTTTATATGATTATTGTATTGAGAATTGACAAAAACGAAGAACGTTTTTATCAAGTAACGTACTTAACAATGTTAACCACTGCTTTATTTTATTTTGGTATTACATTTTTTACAGCAATAATAAATTAGTTAGAACTTCTTCATATTGCTTAAACAGAAATAATAAACAAGATGAGACGGTGCTATTTGTATAACAAATGTAATAATAATAATGTGTAGGTTGTGACGTTTCAACTCTTTGCTAAGGGCGCCAAAATCTATACCTCGGTTAGCTCTAGTCGGAGAATTACTTTTGGCTCAAATATAGAATAGATAAGTAATAACACAGGAAAGTATCATAATCAAATGTAATGTGTTTAAATAGATACATTAATAACTCAAAATGAATTGTATTTCAATAAATACATGAATAATAACGAGGGCGCTGTTTGCTTTCCTGGATGGGGCTGCAACCACAGTCGCATGGGAGTACTGCCGGCCTGCTGGTGATGGCTCGCTATAACGCACTCCGGATTTTCTAACGGCGAGCCCAACGCACTTCGGTTCTACTGGGAGCAGTTGTAGCTCTTTTGGAACAGTGGTGATAACGAGTTGTTTACAGGAGATGGCTACTGCAAATATTCCGGATTAAATAGCAAGCTGGTAAAGGTTACCTGCATCCGGAGCTAGCTTCATAAACAGTAGGGCAATCCGTCATAATTTCCGGCGTTTCACTTGGGAATTTAGCGGCCGGTGCAGCCCAAATTTTCAATACAGCGGGGTCCTTGAAATTTCTGCTTTTTAAATGGTTGCGTACTGGAACTGGGATGCCTTCGCCTGCGGGCTTTTGGACAGCTTTCAGGGCATTGGCGGTTGGTTTTATAGGTGAGCGCTTTATCTAGTGATCTTCAGGTGGCGGTTTCTGGTATGCGGTTGCGGCGGTAGAAATCTCGGAATGCTTTAATGTCAACAAAATTAAGTTCGTTGAAATGCGGCCTTGAATACAATGAAAATTTACGCTCTGGATTCAAGCGAATACAGACAAAATATCAACGGCGGTCTGGTTCCGCAGATTACAGAAAATGTTACTTGCATGGGTCGCGGTCTCGATTTGCAATTAATCGGCAGTCTGGCGCATTACAGAAAGTTAAATACAATTGTAGGCTGACAGATACGCTGTCATCTTCCTAAGGGCTTATTATAACTAATTGTATTTCACTAGATAGATACGCTGTCAGGATAAAGTAAAATCAGATCAGGATCGGAAGCAAGGTTCCGAGCGTTCTTATCGGCACACGGGCTCTCTACTTCCTGGGAGGGAAAAACACTCCTTCGGTCCTTTCGCTCGATTCGCGTATCGGCACTAGGATTCTGTTATCGTTTTTTGTCGCGGCGGCTAGATGTAAACGCTTGATAACGCGATGTATTAAATTCCAATACTTTTTAGGTATCATTAGAATTTTAATTCAAGAGCAAACGTTACAAGGTAAGTGAACCCGATTTGGAAACTGCCTTCATAGTCAATCACAGTGCACATGATCTAGTGAAAGAAATAGATCGATTGATACAACTCATTAGAGTGTATGGCAAAACATCATTTTGATAGGTTTTGTCATTCTCAAGTTGTCGTGTTTATATTCATCAGGCGTGATATATTCGACTTTTCGCAATTTTCCGCTTTCGTTTAACGCCAAAGCGGTTTTATGAGATCTTTCATATTGTTGGTCGCGATTGATAATAAATTTGTCTAAAATTGTCGAGGTCGACAAACAGGTAATAATAGTTTGCTTTTTGGATAACTATTGATGTCAAACGTTTTAGCTAGAGCGCAATTAAATGTGCATAATTGAAGACTGTCTAGCGCGAAAAGTGAATAAGTTGAATATCTAATTTTTATCCTTATAAACCTTTGCACGTTACAGAGTTCGGGATAGCGTCGTTAATTATTTCCGGTGCTTACTACACTTTTACTCCTTTACTACAGTTTCTATCAAGCAATTATGCAAATGATCTAGAATGTTTTCTTCTACAAACAAGGGGAAACAAATTCACACACAATTGTAAACCATTTTCCTGATTGTCTCATACGCACATGGCACCAGAAAGCAAATTTTGCCACTATATAAGCGAAGACTTTACAACTGTCGTTGTTCATCCCCCAATATTTCCATCGTAATAGGCATCTTGTTCGAGACCTGTAGCCTTCATTACTTTGTGAATATCGTCTTTCGAGCTTCTTCTTTTTCTTATATTTGCGTTTTCGGGTGGACTTCTTTTTAATACCTGTCGTGGCCATTCGGCTTCGCCTATCCAGTTAAGGTATCCATGCACCTCGTCCACGATATGTTTGTTCGTTTCTACAATCTCTCCAATTGTGTCGTTACGTACCCTGTCCAGCCTGGCCTTTCGGCTCTTAAACATTCCATCCCAGTAGCCAGTAAGTTACTTCTCTTTCATTTGTTGTATGGACAGACGAACAGACGGACAGACTCACAGACGGACCGACGAACAGGCGGACAGACCGACAAATGGGCAGCCGAACGGACGAACTGAATTTTACACAACAGGTAAAACATTTCTGTATGGATCTGATACCAGGACGCTAACGAAGAATGATAAATGATTTATCTCAACGTCAGAAATGCGTTTCCTGAAAGCGGTGAAGTAGAACATCAGTAGTACTAAAAAAAGATGATCTGAGCATCTTAGTGTACCGCAGCAGGCCGAATAGGTCTATTCCTTGAACAAGAAGAAGAAGGAGAAGACAACTTTATTGTATAGAATTAATTGTTTTATGTCCATTGAGATAAGTATTTACAAAACAACTATATTTTACGTGACAGGTAAACTCATGTCACTTTTAACATTTCCATTGTATGGAAGACTTAAAGAACCATTCCTTAGATCAGTAGGAAATGCTATTATAAATTTGAAGGTGAAAGTTCAGTAAGAGAACTGAAGAAAAGATGATCTGACTATCGCAATATGCCGCAACATGCCGCAAAGGTCTAACCTGCGAATAGAAGGAGAAGAAAAAAGAGAAGAAGAATCTAACGCAAAGCACTGATTTACTGATTCAGTCGAACTGAAAGCTGTATTTAAGTGAATCTGGGAGAACCAAGAATCCTATCAGAATATCTCTACCTGTGAGCCATAATAAATCTAGACAATAATAATCAGACGGCCTAAGAAAAAAAAGAATAATTATGCTGATTTAAATCTCAGCGAAAACAGTATAGAGGAAACAACAGCGGAAGAAGTTAGAAATACAATTAATATACTACAGCCAAGCGCCTGGACTGCAAGGGGGGAATTCAGAACTAATCAAGGCTGCGCCAATCATTGTGTTCGAACGACTTTCAAAACTTTACAATTGATGTTTGTGCTGGAATGATATACCAACTGATTTCAGGACAGACATTATTACCAATGTGTACAATAAAGGAAATAAAGGCGACTGCAAAAACTATTGAGGAATAACTATATTAAGCTCAATTGGTCGAATTTTTGGAAAGATCTTAAATTATAAATTAGAAAAAACCATGCAAGAACTAGAAGAACACAGTGGTTTTCAAGCAGGTAGATAACAGTACAGATAACATTTTCAGTATAAGACAATTGACAGACAAACGGTTAGCACATAATCCTTAAACCCATCTTGTGTATATTAACATTATTTAACAAATTGGAAGTCTGACGGTAATACGGGGCTCCAGTAGCGACTTGTGTGACGCTTGGAAAGTGAGCAGTTTTCTCGAAGTTTTGCAAGTTGTACATATTGCAGATGAATGTTGTTGGTGTAATTTTCAATATTTCATTAAGGGCGAACTTTCTGGAAGGGTTGTGAAAATGTAAAATTCGAGGGGGTTAAATAGGAGGGTTAAAACGATTTTTTGGACACGAAAGCGTTCGGCGCTTTTACATCGCATATTTCTTCAACAATCCAAATGTAATTTGGAGCTAGCTGAAAAAAGGATGAACCAACGCTCATCGCACTGGTTCTTTTTTTGAGTCTGCGATGCAAGGGGGCGAAGTGACAGGGGTGTATAGGTGAGGTGCGTTTGTAGCTAATTGGATGTTCGAATAAACAGGAGGAAAATTTCCAATTTGGTTTTTGGCGGTATGTGGCTGAGTCTGTGGGTTTTTAAGAATTTTGCGGCCCAGGTGGATTTGGAGGTTGCAAAATGGGGAAAATTATCAGCAAAACCTTAAAATCAATATTTGTGTGAAATTAGCTGTTTGGAGACTTTCTACTGGTTGATTGCATATTTTAAGAGAATTCGGGATGGGGGAATTTTGGGGCCCAGGTGAATTTGGGATTGAAAAATGGGGAAAATGTTATAATTATCATTAAAACCTTAAAATCAATATTTGTGTGAAATTCGTTGTTTGGAGACTTTCTACTGGTCCATTGTATTTTTTAAGAGAATTCGGGATGTGGGAATTTTGCGGCCCAATTGGATTTGGGAGTTCCAAAATAGGGAAAACGTTATAGCTATCAGAGGAACCCTAAAACTAATATGTGTGTGAAAGTCGCTATTTTAAGGGTTTCTACTGGTCGATTGTATTTTTAAGGAAACTCAGGATGCGGTTGTTGGGGGAGTCGATTTTTTGGCTTATTTTCTCATTTTTAAATAAGGAAAATGTGCAATGTTGTTTTATTCTGGCTCTTTGTGAAATTGTAAATTTGCAAGTAAACACTACTAAGTAGATACTAACAGAATGTTGGATTGTATTTGTCTCTAACATGAATAATATTTCGTTAAGGACACTTTCGCGCTGTAGTGGTTGGCAGATGGTGATAGAATATCTACGTAAAAACTTCCCAAACAACAAATCCTTTTAAAATGTATTCATTGAACAATTAACACAAAACTAAAGATAACTAAAGACTAAACAACTTAAAGATATATTCGCATCTAATCCCTGTTTCACACTGCCCCATTCCTTCTAATAAAAGCGGTAACATCTTTGCTCCAGTTGTTATATTTGCTATTAAAGCACGTTACCTGAGTAAACAAAAAAAAACATGAAGAATAATATGTGGAGTCGCCGAGCGGATGTCTTATAATTCTCAGGATTCTTTCAAAACAGCTATAACATGTAATGAAAAATGATTTATGTAAGCAATACGTCTTCTAAAGTTACATAAAAAAATTTGAATATAATACCGAATTCAACATCTTTATCTTGGAAGAGCGTTCAAATATAAATTATAATTTCATATTTATATAAAAATAAACACAAGAACTCTAATGTATATCATGTCATTTTTCTACTCAGTCTCCCTCTCTTGTAATAATCTGGTACAATCTTTCCTAAAGTTTCTGTATTCCACAAGAAAACAATTTTTTTTTGTATTTTTCCCCTACAAACCCTTTTAAAGGTCCAAACAAATAAAAAAAACTGCTAGCAGCAAGGTTCAAAATATATGGTCCATTTCAATTTTTGAATCGTAGTCAGCGTGTGAATAACAAAATGGGGTCGAGCATTATCTTGTAAGGCGCAGAGGAAGAACTCGCGTTTTTTTTTCAAGTTACCCCTACTGATATGTAATGCAGAAGGAATATTCTTCACTGTAATTCGACGATAGTTTCAAATAAGTGCATTTTACCATCTTTAAACGTTTTACTCCTTTTGTAAACGCTTATGTCTGATAGCGAAGAATGAATTGTGACGACTTAACGACTGAATGAAGTTAGGACTTGTTCCAGAGCATTAATTAATGTATACAACTTCTGTACATGTATGTCTTTGTATTTTGGCGCGCAATTCAAATTATAATTCATATTTGAACGCTCCTCGTAATTGCAGATTAATACCGTGAGATCATTTAGATTTATAATTATAGCACTGAAACTGTTGACAGCTTGATTTGAATTGTCAAAGTGGCGCTTCAAAATGTTTAATTTATATCATAAAATCCCTTACATAGAGCTACTTTAAGAACGCTGAACGGCACGAGAATGATTGTCAATAAAACTGTATTACGTTCTAGTGCTTTCTTGCAAGTAAAACGATTGAACATGAAAACCCTAAATGTTAAAATGTTTATTCGCAACCATATATGTAATGTTAACATTCCTGATCTCATTTGAGTGGGGGAAGTCGTACATTTCAGCCCGCTACTTCCCGCACTCACTTCCCGCTCAAGTGCGGGAAGTGAGTGCGGGAAGTACATTCCCGACCGCTGAGTAGTTAGGAATACTGGGAATCTTGTTGATCCATTCATGCGCGTCGCAACCTGTGGTATCATAATATAACAATTTTTCCAATTATTGTTTAGAATAAAGTGGTTGCGAATAAAATAGTATACAAACTTCGACAGGAAGTTTCCTTAGTCTCGAGATAATAGCTGATTTCGACGCTTCGCGTCTCAATCAGCTAACTAATCTCTCGACAGTAATGGAACACTTCCCATTTCGGGCTGTAATATACTATTATATAACTTCTAATTTACACATCAAGTCAACTGGCAGGATCTGCAACAGTATAAAAAAACGCTTACTTATTTATAACCTATAAGTGATCTTACGGTATCAAATTGTACAAGATGCTGAGAAGGTTCAAAATTTGTGTAGGTACGTATTATTTATTAAGGATCTGCTATGTAGTAGAATTACGCAGTAACGTTTCGCGTGGCGTATAATAAACAATAATAATAAAGATGTGAAAAATTCTAAAACTCTTCTTTATTTCTATCCTAGTAAATTTTTCAGATTTTGCAAAATTTTATGCCACACTTGAAAACTAGCCAAGTTCATTTTCAATGCATTAACGATGGTTGGTCAATTGAAACTTCTGTAAATTTTGACTTATATAAATCCTCCGATAGCGTTTCTTTCTCAAAGCTTTGGGAAGCAATGAAAAAGCAAAACATTAAACACATATCAGATATGTTTGAAAGTGAAAATTCTTACAGAGCTAAATGAGCATCAGAGTCAATGTGCTCAATTATACATCTAGCGAAGGTCAACTTGGTGCTTGCCTTGCAAATCAACTTGTTTTTAATTAATATTTTATAAAAAGCAGGTAGTTTTCAGGTTTATAACGTCATCATGATAAAAGTACGTAAATTTAGGAAAATTACAGGCACGCGAATGGCTCGATGAGGTTATATGTTTGATCACAACAAACCCGATTTCTTTGAATCCATCAGAGTTTGTTTACTTTTTTTGTGTTACTTCTTGTTGCTCCTAGTGTAAGGAGATAGTGCAACAAACAAGTAGATTTTATTGAAAAAGCTTTTTTATTGCAAAAAGTTTGAAAAATTTGAAAGAATAATTAGAATTCTACTTGAATACAGTTTGGTGTAACCACTGCTCTTACTATTATCTAAGTTTTTTTAACAGTGTATTCAACTAACTCACAGACGTAGAATGTAGTTTTTCACTATACGCAATACATTTTTGTGCATGTTAGCTGGTGTCTGGATAATAAGGAAGAAGGTAGGTAGAAAAAGGTAGTTCCAGGACCACATCAGTCCCCAGGTTTAAATCTATAGGCGAATAATATACTTTTATTAGTAAGAAAACGTGGAAAATGTGGTAATGGAAGCTGGCGGGTATTTTCTAGTGATGGGAAAATATGGGATCATTTAAAATATGTATTCCATAGAATCGTTTCGGAAAACTTTCCTTAAAGTTTTCACATATAATATCATAAGAGCATTAATTCTTTCCGGAAATTTTTTTGAGTGCGTTCCAACAACGTCGTATTAATTTGCCCGAGCGGGACGCGAGGGCAAATTAGGACGTTGTTGGAATGCACGAAAATTTATTTCCGGATATGAATTAATGCTCAAATGCAGATTCGGTAAGAAAATCGTAACGACACAAACCCTAAAAAGAAGTAATGTCTACCTACAAAAAATTTCCAAGAAATTTTTGTTGTTGTCTTGGTTACGACTCGTGAACTAATTTTTCTATTGGTCATTAATGAGTGTCGTACGATTTTCTACATAATTTTTGGTTAACATGAAAAGCAGAAATGGATGTATTTTTACGATATCCAATATATGTATGTTAATATTATTTAGGTTGAATTGTTTCTTAATATTTGTTTCGTTCAATTTTTAAATTCTTGGTCAACAGAGAGTACTACTCGATAGAAATACATAAGAAATGTTTTAATACCCAGCGTTAGCTAAAGCCAACTTTAAAAAAATGTTAATTATGCTAACCACCAAAGTAAGAAAGTGCTGGTTATACGTACAGGGTGCCCTGTTTTCGATGGGAATTTCGCTATTATTAGATCAAGGAAAATAAACTACCGGAAAAATTAGGGTATATAAAAAAATACTATTATTATTATTATTAAAGAGATAAAATACAAGGCGCCGGGGTCGGTAGCTCAGTGGTAAGCATCCTGACTACTGATCTAAGGGTCGCGAGTTCGATTCCCGATCCCGGTGAGGTTTTCAAAAATAAAAAAATGCAGATGAAAGCTTCTACAGAATGCCATCATTCGGAAGTGATGTAAAGCCGTGGGTCCCATGTTACTACGATGTGTAGCATGTAAAAGATCCCTTGCTAGGGTTGGAACTCCTTAGTCTCGGCAAAATTCTAAGTAGGACTTTGACCATATGACCATAGCAGTTGATGTATAAGGTACCTGGTACTCTGCATGCCTAGACCTTGTCCATTAACAAACAAACAAACAAAATACAAGGCATCAACGACACTGGCTATTAGCCCCGGGAACTAGATTTATATTTATTTTTGTTTTGTTTTTGTTTGTTAATGGACAAGGTCTAGGCATGCAGAGTACCAGGTACCTTAGACACCGACTGCTATGGTCATATGGTCAAAGTCCTACTTAGAATGTTGCCGAGACTAAGGAGTTCCAACCCTAGCAAGGGATCTTTTACATGCTACACATCGTAGTAGCATGGGACCCACGGCTTTACATCACTTCCGAATGATGGCATTCTGTAGAGGCTTTCATCTGCATTTTTTATTTTTGAAAACCTCACCGGGACCGGGAATCGAACTCGCGACCCTACGATCAGTAGCCAGGATGCTTTATATTTATTATTTGACATTTTAGTGACACTTAGGTAACACATAAGTTTTTGCACATTTTGATAGTCATTATTTAGGATAACACTGAGGTCATTGGACGTTATCTCAGCTGCTCTTCTTGCCTGGTTGTATTTTGTACACTCAACGAGTAAATGTCGAACGGCGATTCGCGTATTGCAGACTCCGCAAATTGGTGGGTCCTCATGACGAAGAAGGTGAACATGGGTGATCTGGGTATGTCCAATTCTCAATCGGGTTAACAGCACTGGATGGCGACTGATTGAGCAAGGTCAGGGTTTCACTCTCGGTTTTAATGTCTCTTAATTTATTGTTGGTGACGTTGGTCCACTCGATCTCCCATCGTTCCCTGAGGGGATTTTTAATTATGGTTTTTGCGTCATCATAAAATATGCTTGTGGTTGCGAATTCGTCTTTCCCGATGGCAGATTTAGCTAGACGATCGACTTTTTCGTTACCAGCTATACCGATGTGAGAGGGAATCCAGATTAGTTGTACGTCTTTGCTTTGTCTCGATATGATGTGTCGTTGTTTTAAAATGTTTGAGATAAGTGGATGTTTTGAGGGATGTTGTAGGCTAGTTAGTACACTATTAGTGAGTCTGAGAGGATTACAAATTTGTTGTGAACGTTTGTGGATATGTGGATGAGGCTTTGCATGATACTAAAAGCTTCAGCTGTGAATATGCTCGTTTCATTAGGTAGATGGTATTCGTAGCTATTTTGTTCGAACACATAAGCCGCTCCTGCGCCATTTTCTATTTTTGAAGCATCTGTAAAGATATGTTTGTGCAACGGTAGTGAGTTAATTAATTCCTGATATTTGATTTTGTATATATCTGGGTGTGTCTCATGTTCCGAAAATTTTGCTAGGTCTAATATGATTTTTGGTGGCATCATTGTCCAGGGGGGAATTTTGTTGGCCGTAGACGGTGTAATAGGTGGAAGTGTTAGGTTATGGTATTTAGATTTTAAGCACTTAATTCGATTGCAAAGGGATTTTTGGGAGATTGCGTTTAGGATTGAGTTCAGCTGGACAAATTGGTGAACGGGGTTTGTGGGATGTGCGGCTAATTTTGCAGCGTGAGTAATTATTGCGTTATCTCTTCTAAGTTCTAGTGATGGTTCTTGACTTTCTGCTAATATGCTCTTTACGGGGCTGCTTCTAAATGGTCCAATGGCAATGCGAATACCTGTGTGGTGGACAGAATCGATGATTTTGAGTGTACTTCGTGCAGCAGAGGAATACACAATAGAGCCGTAGTCGATTTTAGATCTTATGATTGTTCGATACAAACGCAGCATAACCTCTTTTTCTGATCCTCAGCTAGTGTGAGCTAAACATTTAATTATATTCATCCGTTTTGTACATTTATTTTTCAGATTTATTATGTGCTCTTTCCAAGTTAATTTTCTATCAAATATTAGTCCAATATACTTTAAAGAGGATACGTATTGTATTTCGTTGTTATACAACATTAGTTTCTGGTTTAAATTGCACCCCTGTAGTTTGCAGAAATGCATACACCTTGTTTTGTGGCTAGAAAACTGAAAACCTATCTCCTCCGACCATGCTTGTAATTTGTTAACAGTTGTTTGCAGATACAACAAATACTGTAACGGCTGAGAAAATGGGAGTTTTAGAAATCTAAATTATTACAGTACTACATAACACACATCTTGATCAAGGTGGTAGACCAATATATTTTGTTGTTGATCATACAATATCGGCCTGTCATCAAACTTTAATTCGGTTGCCGTTTATTTTACATACTAATTAGATGCAAGCACGTTTAAGAACTGGTTGTCCTAAAAATATGATTTGTAAAACGCCATAAAGGTTGATAAACAGGAATATGTAGTTTGTATATTTCAAATGTAGTTATATCCAAGGTTTTGGCGAAAATTATAAAATAATAAGAAGAAAAAATTGTGTCTAAAAATAAAATTTTAATGGCACCAGTTTACAAATTAAACTAATGATATAAAAATTCAATTTTACTTATATAAATACTGGAATTTACCAATAAGAACTGTAATACGAATAAATGTGGTCTTAAAGAAGAAAGTTAGTGTAACACTAATGAAGATGTTAATTGTGCGTGCTGGAAGTCTAGTGTAAGAGGTTGCTGAAGACGTTACGAAAAAGACTCAGGATGTAGCGGGTGCAAAGTCCATTTTGCGGACTAATAAATGGATATGAGCCCGAAGAAATGAAATTTCATTATGTAACTGTACGTACACCAAATTTAAATAAATAAATAACAAATCGGAGAACAAAAGTAGAAAGTTTAAACTACTAATTTTAAGAAGTATAGAATTGATCATAATTAAGTAACGACAAATAAATTTAATAAAATAATAGTGTTCAAGAAATGAAATTTTGATAAACCATATAAGATTAAATATTACTTACACAATAAAAATAGCTTTTATGTTAACATAGAGTAGGTATTACTTTCATAAAATTGAGTTTAATACAAAATTGTAGCCTACAATAATATTTAAAGAAATTTTATTAATATTAAAAGTACAGAGATAAAGAGTCGACCGATTTATTTTGTTACAATTGCATGTTCGAGCTGTGCACAGAAAAATTAAGAAGTAGGATAAAACTTGATACAACCCTGACAATAATAATCACTTCAATTAAAATAAATTAAAGTCATAAGGACCATAGCAGTATATTGTTATACAGTGCCTTTAATAAAACAGGGAATACTCAATAACTTTTTATCTAACAGTTTGTAGTTCGGACTCATGTTTGCTAGTTGGCAGTACTTTCAAATGCAAGTATACATTTCGTTGACATTTTTCAATTGTACATCTTTTTCTCGTTGCGTGTGAATAAAATTTCAATAGAACGTATAAAAACGTTTTCCGAAAATTGCGTTTCAATATCGGTAACCAGTCGAACAACACACCCAAAAAATAAAGGCTCTAAAACAAAAACTGTAAGTATTAATTGAATTTGTTTTGACTTGTTAAAACTGTCCTTATTACGTATATATGAAATGTTAAAGGGGTTGCATAACCCAGTCCTTAAAAAAAGTTACAACAAAATGAGAAGTTTTTGATTGTTATTTACATTACGAGTGTTGTCAAATGATTAATGCACCGAGTATTGTATTACATTTTTGGCCAACATATTTTGTGTAACATTTTCTATAAACTCGAGACTTTGCTTTCGAAAATCAAAACCACCATCAAGGAAGCTACCTTCAGTAAATTTTGTAGTTGGCGCTTTGATACGTCAAAAATCAAAGTCGTAAATATCATTTTTTTTACTTCTCGACAACTCAACTGAACAAAGAATTGCATAACTACTGTATCTGTAAATACCCTTTATTACTACAAAGCAACTTTTTACTTCCCTCGTCTGAAAGACGAAGGAAGTATTGTAATCACGAAAAAATCACCTTCCGAGATTTTTTCAGATCTTCACGTTTCAAGGTCCCTAGATGACGAAAAAGAGGTTTTCTCAATTCCGCCAGTCTGTCCGTTTGTCTGTCTGTTTGTTGGCAGTATAGCTCAAAAACTATTTGTCGGAGGAAGACGATATGTTGCATACCTATTATATATCTACCTCGCATGAAACCGGTACAATTTCATACAAATATATACGGGGTGAGCACCTTAAAAAAATTAAATTTTGTTTACTTTTGTGTTAATTTTGAAATAACAGGAAGTAGTAACTTTCACATAGGTCAGGCTTTACATTTTCCGAAAATAAGACTCAACCGATAAAGGATAATTTATTTATTTATTTATTTATTTATTATCAGCATCTTCCAACAGGTTAAACCTAATTATAGGAAGAGTATACTTATAGTCTGTTCAACAAAAAAGGCCCCGCCTTCTAGCTACTTTATTATTTATGTTAGACCCAATAAACCTTATATCAAATCAAATGGCACATAAAAACCTACATTTTAACACTATCAAAAAATTTTTATCTTCAATTGTTTCAGAGTGGTGACGTCACATGCAATTTTTTTAAATGACACTGTATATATTTTTTTACATTTTCTGGTAGAGGTTTTTTTTCTCTTTTCAACAATATAAGTATTATATGCCCTTACATAAGAAAATTTTCGAGAAAAATTAAAAAACTTTTTTATCGGTGGGAGGCCACGATACAAAACTACAAACAAAAGTGTAACTTTGAAAAACAAAACAATAAACACTTTAGATTATTCTGAAATCTGATAGTTAAAGCGTTTGGCTACCCCTAATCCCTTTCGGAGTATTTGGTTTGTTGCTCTGCTTTTCTCACAGGCTATAACTGGGCCCATACCAACCTGATTTTATTTAATAAATCATCTAGATTTCGAGGAGCATCTGCATATACTAACCGTCTTAAGGCGGCCCCATAAAAAAATCAACGGTATGAGATCAGGTGATCTCGGAGGTTATTTCACAGCTGCATTGTTTGCAAGCAAAGACTCATTAAATATTACATTCAGTTATTCTCTTCTTATTATAAAAGCGGAACGGAGGTTCAGTGAAATCATGCCGGTAAAATCTCGTAAACTGGATTATCACACAAGATTTTTTCAAAGCGATAGTGTGACATAGTAGAAGATAAAAGAAGCGACAAAGAAAACAGAAATTTAAGTTAAAATAACACAAAATGAAATAAAAGTGGACGTGAGCATGTGTAAGTGATATCAGCAGAGAGCTGCGCTGGGCAGCGAATTTAAAGAATATGACGTAACCACATCAAAGTGTTTAGATCTTTAGATGATGAGCGAAAGAAGGAAAAAGGGACAGAGAGTTGGATACCACTACTGCAAAGCAAATTTTCGGAAGGAGTGAGAAGATAATCAGGTCATTAGACCAAAATAGATAACCAAACCAAGAAAACGAAGTAAAGATGGGTGATTGAGAAGCCATAGCAAATATGATTAAGGAAATGATGAAAAACATTTGAAAAAAATATGCAAGAAGATAAAGAATTGAGAGAAAAGTTAGGCAAAGAGAGATGAGATGGGGAAAAAACTGCAATTAACAGAAATGATAAAAAAGTTACAGAATAAAATTGGAGTAAGCGATAAAGGAAAGAGAAAGTGCAATATTATAATCAAAAGAATAACTGTGAATGAAGAGAAAGAGTGAGCAATCAATCAGTTTTTTCTAATCAGAGAATTAGGGATACAATCAAATGTTAGAAAAAGTGAACATCATAAACAAGAAAAATCAAGCGGAAACAATTCGTGTACATATGGAATACTGGACAAACAACAACAGGTTTTACAAAATAGAAATTAGCTAAAAGGGAAGAAGCTATACGTCGATCACATGACCTTAGCAACAAGAAATATGCAGACGCAAATTATCAGTAGGTAGAAAAGAAAGAGCAAAAGCAAAACAAATCGAAGTAGGATACAAGAATATAATAAATAGGGTTTTATTTGACAGGGACGACAAGAAGAACTAAGATGTAGCAGCCAGTATTCTAAAAAAGCTATTAAGAAAGCCAAACCGAAAATATAAATTTTGTCACAAACCCAGTGAAAAATCTTCGAACATTGTAAATAACTCGTTCTTAAAATATCAAGATATACATTCAGATTACTATCATAAAAATAAGGCTGTAACTACCGATCTCCTACTAAACCGCAGTAGACGTTATTATCCCAAACCACTTGAAGATGCGCCGCTCTCTCTCTCTCTTTCTCTTTCTCTTTCTCTCTTTCTCTTTCTCTCTCTCTCTCTCTCTATATATATAAATGATATCTATTGGGGTAACATTCTGCATAAAGTGCGGCGACTCTTCTTGAATTACGATTAGACTCGTCCAAAATTAACAACATATCTACTTCTTTGCTATAAGCACGTGCGTATCACTTAATCAAGGTACGAAGTGTGCCATTTAACGGCAACAGAAGTGCCAGAATTGTGAAGTGTTAGCCTGCAATTATCGCCGCCGACAGAGTCTCCTAAGTGGGAATACCGAATACGAAAGTATCAAATACTTGGGCACCACCAAAAGCTGCTGCCGCTGCCAGAAGGAAGCCGGCAGTTCCGTAGAAGCGTCGTCCTTGGGAGCAACCGAATGCCATGATACGAAATAAGAAGGGATTGCTTCACTGAATGATTGCGTATCAAAGATAACGGGGTTTACCTAAAAGTCGACGCGAATTTATTGCGTCACCAGCTCACTCAGCGGGCCGCTCGAATTGAATATGCCCAGGCAGCGTTTCCAACGACAAGCGCATTTCAAGGATAGACAACTTCGCCGAGTGCATTTGTGCTAGGAATTCAATTACATTTCGCGCTTTCGGTGTTTGGCTTTGCGTACACAGTTGAACATTAGCGCACTATTCAAGGGGTTTTCATGGATGTAGCATATAAGTATTGTGTACTTTCCATGTACTTTTATGCAATAATGGAAGTAGAAACAGCTGTCGCGCATAGATAATTAAACTAATAATAACACCTTTACTGTATGTTTGGACGTCGTTCATTCTTGTTGTTTTATGTACCTGTATTCTTTTTTGTTTTTCTTACAGATTATATATCTTGTTATGTAAACTTTTTATTTTTATTACTGGCAGTGTTTGCATGCATCATTTCAGCATTACAGATGACAACGAGCAACTCTAAAATAATATTAGCTTCCTTTAGCCGGAGTGACGATGTTAATAGGGCCTTATAGCTCTCCGACTGTTTGAGCTAGCGAACCCAGGGCAATACAAATTAATAGTACAGAACAGTACAGGGCTTAGTAAAAAGCCACATTTTAGTTATGGTGCCCACCGTAAGGGCTATTTAAAAGTGCCATTTCACATGTACTTTCGGTTAAACTTAAAGTAATTTCTTTGAAGCGCAGCTGAATAGACGATTTCTTCCTGAAAGCAAACTATTAAACTTTTTTTGATAAACCGTCTTCTTCCTCTTGTTATAGGCCAGTCGCCTGTTTTTACCACAAAGTTGTTTTATGACCCCTCTTTGCCCTTAGACCGGGTAGGTGGCTAGCCTTGCCCGTCGAAAGTGATTTTTGGTAAATCATAAAGTAAAATAAGTTGTCGGTTATTTCCTCTTGCGTTGAAGGCACTGTACTATACCGCGTTTAATAACAATTTGTAATTAAAATACCAAGAGAACACTAAGAGATCTTTTTGATTTCGAGATAATTTTTATAAATTTTCAAAAAGACTTTCTTATTCCAAGTGAATATTTCGTTTCCCGGAGACCTTCCAAATGAAAACATTCAACGATAAAGATTTTCAAGCCGCCTATCACTAGTATTTTTATTTGGACAAAGTAACAAATTATTATTTAACTATTAAAAACATAGCCACCATATTATAAAACTAGGAAATGCAACGTTTTATTTTCTTTTGGTTCTCAAAATGGAGAAAATTTCAGAGTTCAGTATTTGGGAATAGGCTAGTACGTCGTCTTTGTGAGGCAGCTGTGAATTTTCGTTGTGTTGTGATTTCTATGAAGATTGTTGATGTTGCTATATTAAATTGTTGGTGTATGTTATATTGCCTATTAACTTTATATGCCCTCGGGCCACAACTTTACTGTAGTCTACATATTAAAATAATAAAAGGCTCTTACAACTACTTTTTTTATGAGTGTTATATACGAATACCTTAATTTGTACTCAGGTCTCCTCCTTAAAACAATGTGAAAATGTGAATGATCTCGCATCATCAGGCGTTCTGATTTCTTTTTGCGAAATTTCATTTCTAATAGGCTTCAACATAACGGACTTCTGCTGTTCGTTCCACTGCTAAAATACTTACATGCATAAGCAAACCTTTTCTCGTTCATGTATTTCCTATTTTGCTTCCTTATCCAAGAGGTATGACAACCTTGCTGGACCTCATCTTATGCTTATCAGTTTATACTCCTCCGGACCTCTACTTGTATTTTTTTTTAAAGATCTCATTTTTTTCTAAATTATATCACGAATGAATCAGGTACTGAAATTGCTTCCTCTCTGTATGGTTATAGATTAAGTAACGTATTAGGCAATCGTTTGTCAAAAATATACTCAACAAAGTCGGTCTGTTGTGGCGGATCACGGGTTGTCCAACATTTATATATCCAGAATTTTAAAAGCATACGACACCAGGTACGCAACTGCTGAGAAAGAAATGTTAGTAATAATCTTTGCAGTTATTAAGCTGAAAATATATTTAACTGGGAATAATTCATCAATTTCGTTTCTAAAGAAGAAAATATTTCATAATGATAGGTTCTATGGACGAACATTGTATTTGCAACAGTTTGACTTTGAAATACCACATCGACCAGGAAAAAGACCTTCGTGGCTGATATTCTGAGCAGAAAAAAATTAGAGAATTTAAAAGGAACCAAGCAAATTTGAATTGGAATGGAAAGGATTTATCAGCAGGAAAGATTTTCGAAAGAGGGCATGTTAAGCAAACAAGCAGCAGAGAAAATTCATCACATCAGAAATTTAGTACTGAAAAGCGAGAACCAAGAATATAAGCGATACGAGATCAAAGAAAACATGCTAATAAAATTAATACTTGGAAAATATTGTTGGTACTTAAAGAATATACGAGTGCAATTGTAAGAGAGGTACACATAACATCTGGCCATTATGGAGCTAGAAAGACATAGTTAATGTTCAAGGAATGTTTTTGTCCAAAAAACGACATTAAAATTATAAAGCACCTGGTTAACATATGTCAAGCAAAGAAAAGAACTAAAAGAACCAAAATCCTGTTCAAAGTATCAGAGTGCAAAAATCATTTGAGTTAGTAACAGTCGATTACTTCAGCAACTGAATCACGGAGCAATACGCACATAAACATATGATAGTAATGGTAGATCTTTTCTCTAAGTTCGTCACATTATATCCAGTACCAACACTGAACATGTAATTAGATCAATAGCAAGTTTTCGGGAGAATATTCGCATACAGCATAGAATTATTGCAGATTATTGCAGGCTGATTAAGGATCTAGAAAAACAAGAAATGAAAGTTTGCTTTTTGTAGTATTTGTCATCCGCAAAGTAATGTAGCTGAGCATTACATCAATAAAGTTATAAAGTATCTGAAAATTGTAACACATGAACAGCGTAGAAAGATTGATTAATGATGTGCCGAACTCAGTAACGCAAGTAAGTGCAGTATCTTTGTGTAAGCAAGTGGTACTAGCAAGGTCTTTGAGAGATTGAGAAGAAAATATAGAAATCAGGCAGCTGTTAGAAAAAGTTACAAAATTAATTGGGAAAAGTCAGGTGCGATATCAACAAAAAAAAATAAAATCAAGAAGATTAACCAATTCAAGCTGGGTAATTTGGTCATCGTTACAAACCTAAAGATAACAAATAGGAAAGAGGAAATTTGTGCAAAATTGCAAAGGGTACATGAAGGACCGTATAGAATAAATCAGATATTTAGCGACTGCAACACATATGAGCAAAAAATGAACACAATGATTTGATAAGCGGGAGTTTTCGTATTTCAATAATATACGCATTTAAACCGAATTAAATATAACTGAAAACTATATAATTAAATAATAAAATGAAGAACTTGTAGTCTTCCCCACAAATTTAATTAGGTGATAAACGAAGTTACAGAATGTGTGCGTGACTAGTTTCGACAGTTGTCATCCTCAGACGCAACATTTCCAATGGCTAAAACGATTAATGTTAGGACAAACCCTAATAGTACAAAAATAGACTTACCTAAAGGGTAATCATAGTAACACTATGTGAAAAGAACAAGTAACATTTTGGGCCTGATGGGCAAATTCAAAATTTGAAGGTTATAAACTTTGGATGGTACAAAGGACAAATGTCTGTAAAAAATTTAACGCTAAATACAAGATAACTTAATCGAAAGTAATATCTTACCATGACATGGATAAAACTAAATAAGACGATTAACATCTCAGGCAACCATTATAACATGTGTAAAAAATTAGGTATTAAATTTGCTAAAAACAAACAAGCGAAAATTAGACAAATGACAGGTTACAATCAAAATATATACTTACAGAGGAAGAACAATATTTATAAATCAAAATGTTAACATAGATTTAAATTTAAATTTCCCCTACAGGGTGATGAA
The DNA here is from genome assembly GCA_940337035.1 of Agriotes lineatus. Classification (NCBI taxonomy): domain Eukaryota; kingdom Metazoa; phylum Arthropoda; class Insecta; order Coleoptera; family Elateridae; genus Agriotes; species Agriotes lineatus. The sequence goes on along the minus strand of OW679201.1, from coordinate 43,742,909 downwards.
TTAATAGTAAAACACGAGGCCAACGGCCCACATCTTTCAACCGACTCCATTAAAGAGGAAGTAAACAAATAATTAATCGAATTCAAAACGGAAATAGTTTTGAAAAGTAACGCCCACTATTGAAAACTTCTAAAAGCAGAGCTGAAGGCTTTGCATACATGTGAAAGAGGTTGCCTATATGCCAGAGTAAGGTAAACCAAACGTGTGAGAAAACCGTAATAAATATTTAAAACCTAATTTAAACTAATTGTAATTAAGATATTTCAAATGTATACAAAAACCACTAAGTAAAATATAAAACTATAGCAATGATATAATCAAAAAGATAAAATTTCAACCAACGGCTAGTGAACTACAATCCGGAAGGAGGATAATTGATAATTAAATGTAATAAGTGAAAATTGTTATCCAAGTAACTTAACTCATTAAGGCAATTATCCGAATCAGATTTAGATCTCTTAGAAATTTCAAAAATTTCCAGCAGATTCCAAAAAAGAAATGGATTTTTTTTTTTTGGACCTTCTTATTACTAAATCTCATGACAAGTTAGACATTAATATTTATAGAAAACCTACCACCACGGATAACATCATTCCTTTTCAATCTTTTCATCCTTTTTCACATAAATTAGCTTCTTTCAGGTATTATTTAAATAGATTGTTAACTTATCCTTTAAATAAAGATAATTTCAATAACGAGTTGAATATCATAAAACAACTAGCTCAAAATAATGGGTATCCACCTCATTTCGTCGATATTTTATTCAATAAACTAAAAATTAAATTTTTGACCACCTTAACAAATTTTTCTCAACCTAATGGTTCCGCAACCATTTATCATTCAATACCTTTTATAGGTACTCTTTCTTATTCTATTCAGAAGATTTTTAAGAGATTTAACGTTGACATTTCATTCTCTGGTTCTCATAGTTTACAGAACATTCTTGTTTCCAATAAAGATCCTATTGATAAATTTGATAAATCTGGAGTATATCTCCTTTCTTGCAATTCTTGCCCCAAATTTTATGTAGGCCAAACTGGCAGGAGCTTTAAAACTAGAATCAACGAACACCTTTCCATTATAGCTAAAAATAAATTTGATAATAGCCCTATTCCTAAGTCAGCCTTTGCGAACCACATAATACTTTATAACCATGATTTTAACCCCCATATTAATTTTTCTCTATTACATTTACAAAATAAAGGCTCAAAACTTAATCTGCTGGAAATTTTTGAAATTTCCAAGAGATCTAAATCTGATTCGGATAATTGCCTTAATGAGTTAAGTTACTTGGATAACAATTTTCACTTATTACATTTAATTATCAATTATCCTCCTTCCGGATTGTAGTTCACTAGCCGTTGATTGAAATTTTATCTTTTTGATTATATCATTGCTATAGTTTTATATTTTACTTAGTGGTTTTTGTATACATTTGAGATATCTTAATTACAATTAGTTTAAATTAGGTTTTAAATATTTATTACGGTTTTCTCACACGTTTGGTTTACCTTACTCTGGCATATATGCAACCTCTTTCACATGTATGCAAAGCCTTCAGCTCTGCTTTTAGAAGTTTTCAATAGTGGGCGTTACTTTTCAAAACTATTTCCGTTTTGCATTCGATTAATTATTTGTTTACTTCCTCTTTAATGGAGTCGGTTGAAAGATGTGGGCCGTTGGCCTCGTGTTTTACTATTAATTCATCACCCTGTAGGGGAAATTTAAATTTAAATCTATGTTAACATTTTGATTTATAAATATTGTTCTTCCTCTGTAAGTATATATTTTGATTGTAACCTGTCATTTGTCTAATTTTCGCTTGTTTGTTTTTAGCAAATTGAATACCTAATTTTTACACATGTTATAATGGTTGCCTGAGATGTTAATCGTCTTATTTAGTTTTATCCATGTCATGGTAAGATATTACTTTCGATTAAGTTATCTTGTATTTAGCGTTAAATTTTTTACAGACATTTGTCCTTTGTACCATCCAAAGTTTATAACCTTCAAATTTTGAATTTGCCCATCAGGCCCAAAATGTTACTTGTTCTTTTCACATAGTGTTACTATGATTACCCTTTAGGTAAGTCTATTTTTGTACTATTAGGGTTTGTCCTAACATTAATCGTTTTAGCCATTGGAAATGTTGCGTCTGAGGATGACAACTGTCGAAACTAGTCACGCACACATTCTGTAACTTCGTTTATCACCTAATTAAATTTGTGGGGAAGACTACAAGTTCTTCATTTTATTATTTAAAATCCTACCCCACTTTAAGCAACAATGGATCAACACCACATTAACTATATAATTTTGTTTTATCAAAATGTTTTACAAGTTTAGTAAATAGAATACTGTGACGTTAGCTCCAAAACAAATGTGTAATTTTCACATTAAGTTTCTGCCCATTTGCCCAGCTCTAATTTCCGTCCCTATCATAAACTTGCATCAGCTTTACGCTTGAAAAAACAATTCCACCAGGGGTGCTTCTAGTCGTGTGCAAATACGCAAGGCGCAGCTTTACCTAAACTTACCTGGAGCGAAGCACAAATAAGAAAGGGGTCGAAGAGTATAAAATCAACTTTCGCCGTCATTTCGAGGAACTTGAGCCCTGAGTATTCAATCCTCAACTCCCCTCCTGATCAGCAGGCTCTTTGGAGCCTGGCCCCGCTTTCCTGATCAACAATAACTTTTTCCCCGGATCTCTCTCAGTCTACTATCCTCCACTATCATCGGTCAAGTCTATCGACCTTTGCTAGACATTCCAATTAAAATCCCGGGAATTTCTAACTCCAGTCAGGTCTATCGATCTTAACTAGAAATCCCCGCGTCAACCGAAAGTTTGTGACTCTGGTTAGGTCTATCAATCTTATTCAGAAACTACGTTTAACTTCCGGCACCAGCTGAAAATTATCCCAATACATGCATCAAAATTGAATAATCAAATCGACTTACGTACGTACTAAGAGAAATTTCCAGATCAACACGATCCAGGTGCCTTCGCCGCAGGTAAATTAATTCACCGGCCGATACTCAAGATTGACCGCAAAGGCCTCCAGCTCTGCCCGACGTTTTCAACGGCCAAACGTGGGCTTTGCGAAAAGTAACACTGCTCATCCAAACCACTTCGCCAAGTCACCGATTTTTGCAGAAAGGACGTGCTACGTCCAGCCAGGTTTGGTACTCTCTTGGTAAACATCGCAGCCACCAGGTAAAACACTTACATTCAATTGAAACAGACCGCTTGATAAAATAAATAACCAGTCCTCGTCATCCTACATGACGTTAGATTAATTTTAGATCTCTTGACCCCCGTTCATTTGAACTACCCAACACAACGACGCCTACTAAGTGGATCCAGGACTAGCCAATCCAGCGCAGTGTGGATTGCTGAACGTTCCCGAAATAATCGAACTCCGAAGATATTTTATTTTATTAATTTATGTACATGGTATTTTATTAAAATTACCATTTCATTTGTATGCCTATCTAAAAACATAGTTTATTACACCACTGTGTTCTTTTCCTGGTAAATATTTACTTGAGTCTAAACCCATGGCATTTGAGCTTTGCCTAAGGCAAACGAGTTTAAAAATAAAAATGCACTAAATTTTTGTCGAACTGAGAATAAGCAATTTTAGTAAGAAAACAAAAATTGAAATTACCGGAACAATTCTGGTACGTTATAATACAATGGTGTGATTAGTATAAGTTAGACTTGTTCAAGGAGGGTAGTGAAGTTAGCTAGTATTGTAAATGGCAGGTTAGATTAATTACATTTCATGGTATTGTTAGTGTTATTTTCTAGAATTAAAAATAAATAATGTACTATTCTAAAAAAATAAGACATTACTTTTTTTAACTTTTAAAATAAGCAATTATGCAATGAACACTTTTAAAGCCTCGCAAATTATGATAACAATTAATAACATTTCAAGCATTTGAAATACTATCTTTCAAAATATTCTGTAAATGTGCTAGTTTAATTTTTGCAAATTGTATAAATAGCATTGACTTAGAGTTAATAATTTGTAACCACGGCATTAAAAATAGTATTAGGCTTAGAAATAATGAACACCGATGTAAGATCAATGTAAAACAAAAAAAAAGGAAACAAAGCCAAGCTGTGAGGTGTTATTTTGGTTTCCCCACAAATAATCCATTTAAAAGCAAATAAATGCCCATTTTTCCCAATTCAGTGTTGTATAATTACTGCAGTGTCTTTTTGGTAAGCAATAGAAGGATTGTTTTAATTTGTTGCAGTGCGGAGTACTAGGACTGGAACAAATGTTGTAAGCAGCTTTGGAGTGATGCAAGCTCCAGATAGTGTTCAACGAGTCATCTAGCTTGCTACAGCAGGCTAACGGAAAAAAAGAAGAACCCTATCGTCGTGGGAGTTGCTGTGGGAACGCCTTGCGTTCTATTTTGCACCAGGAAAGCCAAATAATGTTAGAAAGTTATCCTAAAAATTGAATTTGATAAAATTTTTAAAGGGGCGTACGTTTTTGCACATTTCCGGAAGAACCCAATGGTGAGTGTTTTGTTGTGGCGTCTATTTACTTACGATTGTTAAATCACTTAGGCAACGCAATCTTATGTCATCACTGATGTAATTATCAATACGAATCCAACTTGTTTCGATAAATTGTGAGGTTGGAGCGCCATGTTTTTAAAGTTGTTCCCATCAGTTGAGATATCTAATTTTGTAGCGGATAAACAAGCGGTGGCTAAAGCGATTACTTTTAAAAATCCTAAAAAGCATGATAATTATCTTAACAGCAAATCTATTGCCTACAATTATACACTCAATCATATTTGCTAGGATGTATAAAAACCAACTCTAGGAGATGATAGGGTCATTTATTTAACAAAAAACCTAATAATAATAATATCAAATCGTACACACATTATAACAATATACTTAGGATTTATTTTACAAGAGGTGAGATGAACTAAAAATGTTTGAATTTTATTTTAAGATTGTGGGACTAAGCCCTTCTTTGTCTGAATTTTAAGAATATTTATAGTTTTTGAAAAACAAGTCTGCCTTGACAGTGAAGCGAAAACTATTTTCTTTTCAGGTAAAGTACCCGTTTTGTTCATGACAGGGCAAATTTTTACCAAGAAAAGTTGTTCAGAATGAGTAATTATACAAAATTTCAGGAAGATCTACCTACATAGATTAAACTGTAATTTTATTAAATTGAGCAACACTAAAATTGTATTTATTAAAATTGATGGTTTAATCTAAGTAGGTAGATCCTTCTGACATTTTGTATAAGGCCATAATTTCTCATTCTGAACAACTTTTTATGGTAAAAAAATTTTGTCATATCATCAACAAAAAATGCAAAGAAATGAAAATAAAATAGTTTTCACTTTACTGTCAAAACCGACCTGTTTTTCAAAAAGTAGACAATTGAAATCGGCAAATAATTTAATGTTTTTACTAAATAGAAATTATCAAACATCGAAATTTGTAAACAACCGCCAAATTGGCAAGGTTTTGTCATCTAAGCGTAACATTTGAGGTCTAAAGTATTTAATGTTATGCATGCTTATAAACAATTCAATGTTAGTATTATTTACACATCCTTTATTTGAAATTTTCTGTACATTGCTTTTTAAATAATAAATTGTCTACTCTGTCTACTTTATATTATTTAACTACCACCAATAAATTAAAGTTATAATACGTCTTTGAAAATATGTGCAATAACAGCCTCCATATATGGATTGCTCCCAAGCCTTTTAACTTCTTGCAATGCTTGTTCCCGGAGGTCTGCGATTTTCCCTCTGGTGTATTCGAAACTGCCATAGTTTGTAAGAAGAGTCACGCAGCGATGCTTAACTTCATTGTCAGTTGTGCGTAGACGAAGTATGTCTGTTACCAGAAAAAAATGCCAATAAAATGCATTTCAAATAAAATCTTGCGAAGAGTACGTACCCAAAATCTCATTGTCTTCTGGATGACTATGAACAGCATGGATGATGGGGAAACTGAATTTGCCTTCGGTAATATCTTCACAGTAGGTTTTACTTTTGAAGTACTAGAAAAAAGATATGTTATTTCGTCCTTGTATAATTTCCGGAATTCTCCCCGTGAGTGGAGAGGTGGGTATGGATGTAAGAGAAGGATGGGAATGCGTGTGTTCGTGGCCACTTCCAATTACTTATTAAGTTTTGACGCCATGTGATAGTGGTTGAAGCAATAATTGTTACTATGGAGGCTTTTCTACGCTACTTAAACCTGTTGGAGGCTCAGTTGCTGTTAATAAGAGTGGTCGAACCCTAACAATCGACTTTAGGTCGAACCCGTTCTTAGCATCACCCGAAATGAGAATACAATTCGGGGGATTTTTCGTCCACTTCCGTCGAATTATCATCTTCATGGGTTTGCTTCGTTTGTGAGGTTCCAACTTGTATGCAATCCAAACCACCTTCTTTGTGAGCCAACCCTTCCCTATGTAAGATTACAGATACTGTCATTGTTTGTCTTATCATCTCTGAAATTTGCTTTGGAGTGGCATTTGCCATCACAGCTAAGATTCTAGTCGCTGATTGATTATCGCAAAGAAGAGCTTGCTTGCATGTTTTCACAGTTTTGTTGTGTATTGATACAGCTCGGTCATTTGATCACCGATCTGTTGTCCAGACTCTATACATTTTGACTACGTACACCACCTTCGGACATGATACTATTAATTCCTGGTTGCTTTCAAAGTTGCTTCTGCTTGCTGGCTGCTCTCGTTTTGTCTTTTAGTACGCAAGACCCCTTTTCGATATAGTGTTGCTCGAGGTTAGTTTATTTCCACTCTTTCACACGTTTTACACTAAAAAGTGCCACACAGTTAAATTTTCAAACTTCCAGGATTTTCTGTACATTTATCGTCTTCCTGACATTAATAGCATTGTTAGTATGAAGCTCCATGCTCCGAGGAGGTAAATTATTTTGCCGAAGTTAATTCGAGAGAAACATGGAAAATCAATAATAATAAGCTTAAGGTCGCAACTGGGTTATCGAATGTTGGCTAAAGTAATGATGACAATCTCTAACTCAGAAGAAAAGAATTTTGGTGTTAAACGTTAAATGTACTTCTAAAATTGCTTCCATGTCGTGTTATTTAATTTAAACTAATAGCAACGTTATTGAACTCATAAGCTACAGAGGAAAATGTTGTATCGGAACTGGTCCTGCCGATGACGTCACCTAATTACAAGTTATTACTGACAAAACCTATTAGGCTGGACACAAACCACCTTGCATTAACGACAAGATTCACGGCCTGCCCTGGTTGCGGAGGGCCCACCCACAATAATCTCTAATATTAAAACAGGTAAGCATGTATTACAAGAGGCACAGGTTTCAACGTGCTGAATGTACAGCCCTATTCATAGTTAAGCAACGTGCAGCGTTCACAATATCTAAAAAGGAAACGCTGAAACCGAAGTGTCCATTTGCAGCTGTGGAAGGTGGACTCCTGCTTTCCGCAGAATTATGCGGGTACACTGGTAGGGCTAAGAAGGTGATTTATGTTGAAATCCAAGTAGCTTTAGGCGCGGCGGCGAGATTTAATCCAACGGAGCATCGGATGCGACATTTTTCTTAATGGGGCTTAGCTGACGGTAAGGAACTCTTCACGAAAAAACACGTGCAGCTCGAAGATGCTTTAATTTGCGACATGTTAGCTTGGCTAGCCGTATAGTTCTCAACTTCAATTTCATTTTCCGCATTTACAAATGTCCAAAACCCAGAAACAATAAACGGCCAGAATTCTCCAAGGAGTCAAATAGCCACGCCCATGTCGCTGAAGCAGCTTATCGACTTCGAGTGGGGTTATGGACTAAAAAAGCAAAGGAAGTATTTTCTGGTTACCACTAGGTGTTCTGCACCACCATCCCCGCTTATGGTGGCGAGATCATAGGCGTGCTGTGATAACTATCTCTTATTTATCTAGTAAAAATTTCTTTTTATATAAAAATAATTATGTTTAACGAAAACGTTGGGAGTATTTAGTTATAACCTAAATTTCTATAAGGCGATAGATAAATATAATGTACTTACTTCTTCAGAATTTAAATTCTTGTAGTCATCGATAATTTGAAAAGAGAGACCCAGAATGTTAATAAGTTGCGAGAAGTCATTCTTGTTTGTGCTGTACAGCTGCATCAGTCTGATAGCTAACAGGAACAATCCGCCTGTTTCTGAGGAATAAATATGTAAGTTAAAAGGATTCTTACAATGACAATAGAGATTATCTATAGTTACATTATATTGTTCCGATAATAAACAAAACATACCACCAACTATCTACGAAGATTCGATCGGGGTTGACTTACTTTGGAAAAAAAAACTAAATTAAAACGCGCCAAGTGGTTCTAACTGGCACGTTTCCTGCTGATTCCTTGTGGTACTGAACCACAAATTGGATCAATCGTAGCAAACGAAAATATATCACAAGTGAAACCCAAGTTTTAACAAAAATCATATAACGTTAATAATTCGTACCTTTGAGGTAATAACGAGTAACGTAAAATAACAATTTGTAATTACTTGTAGTAATTCTTGCCATAAACAAACTGCCAAGAACACTTAATTGTTTAACCAACCATGCAAGGATTGGTTTATATCTAACATGTAAGCCTCGCTCCCGGGACTTACTCAAAATTACACAGAGCAATCGGTGCCGAGTAAACATAATATGTATAACCGTAGGTTATTTATTCAAGTACCTGCATATTCTCGCAAGCCACTGAATTGTGCTAACTGCTGGAATATAACAAAAACTAGCATATAATATAACAAGAAGCTCCTGAAGATTTAACAACTTTGTAAAATATGTAAGGTTGATGTTTTTGTTCAGCTTTTCAGTTATTCTAACTGCACAGCTTTTATTTCTGACCTGAAAACTAATCTCTCCGCACCGGCATTTGTTCCGTGAACTAAACAATGTAAATGGGTAAAACCTAAGTACTTATAGAAAGTGAACGAACATGAATGAAACAATATCTCCTTTTGCGCCGTCTTAAGTAGGCATTTGTAGCCTGTGTTTTGTCAAGATTATTATGGGATCGAAACTACTCGTCGCTTCTAGTCCCAGATCAGAGACACCCGAATTTACCCCAAATATCCACAAGTTATCTTGGCAGCTTCCTAATAAACTCCGAGGCGGAAACTACTGATATCAAGAGAACGACAGCTATCAACTAAATGACTAAAAAAACTGCTAAGATTAGAATTTAATTTTACACTGAGCGGTTTGTTAAACTAAAATAAAATAAAACGCTATAAATCCGGAAGAATACAAAGGTCGGTTGCCCCAAACTATGTTACACACAATGTACAGTAACAGTTTCTCGACTAATTTCAGTGAGAGGAAGGGTTTAGTATGATACTATTAATTAGGGCAACGAACTGTTATTCAGAATAAAGATGTTAGTTGCCTTAAACCCCACCAACTTTTAAATCGGTAAATTCTGGAACGCTCACTGAAAAGTGGAATTGGGGACCAAACCTTTCAAATTTGACTTCGGCAGTGTTCGGGCCACGCAATAAGCATACAACCTCGGTGAACCTTTCCTTATTTCATTTCTTCAGCTTACTAAATTCCTTATAAAGAAACAAACACATCACAAAATACAAATTCCCATGCAACATCCTACATGAAATAATAATGCACGTTAATCTACATCTAGATATACTAACAATGAATATAGGTCACACAGACCTTTTCCAAATTGAGCTGTCACAATTACATTACGTCACACAATGTCACTACGCAGCATCACTATACGGTTTAAAATTCACTGTATTATCATAGGTATCATTTGTAATCAGAGCTTCATATGGTCTGTCGTCTGCTCTGCGTTTATAATAATAATAATAATAATAATAATAATAATTGTTTTGAGAATTCGAGAGCCTCTAATTAATGTCCATAGAGACTTTTACCATCAGCGACTTCAGCACCTGCCCGAATAATTTAACAACATGGGGGAGTATGTGCTACTATCTGCGAAGGGTTGGAACATTATTAATCCGCAGAGGGTGACTGGACGACGTATATGCCACTTTCAATGTTCAACATACACCTTTCTTAAGGAAGAACTGGCACAAATGAGAATCCTGAATTAAAATCCGCTAACGCGTAATTAAAGCTAGCCAAATTTCTCTACAAGAATACTTCGGCCTCTTTTACTTCACTAACGTGCCTCGTACAATTTAAACCTTAACAAATTCAACACTTCTGCTAAAGGTAATTTAGGAAGACACTTTATTAAACGCAGACATCGACGGGCACAAAGTAATGGCTTAAAGGTACAAAGACTACGGCTTCAGAAGACACACAATTGGTCCTAACTTTTTCAAAAGGCATTGCAGCAACGCGGGACCGCCGGGGCGCGGAACCGCCATGTCGCGAATTCAAAACTGCTGTCAACTCTCGTAAAGCGGTAGCGTGAGTGAAACGAAAGGCGGGGAAATTTCCAAAGGCTTGGAATCGACACTTTCGCATTTCTCCCATACATCCACATTCAATTCTCCTGTTTCAACAAATTGCATCAGATTTTGCAACGATCTTCGTGCGATCCATCACAAGGCTTCCAGAAAAGCTGAAACATGTTGGTAAGACAGGGATAATGAGGCGCCAGCTGAATTAATTCTAAAGGCTACATGTGTTGGACTTTTTAGGCAATTAATCGAAGCACATAAAGAAAATAAAGAGTGAGGCAGTAAAACAGAAAATTGCATATCTATAGAACTCTACAGCTGGACGACGGCTGAAGACGATAAGATGTCACTAGGCTTTGAAATCTTGAGAGAAGTGCGGCTAGTTCGAAAGGTAAGTAAATCGTCAAGTTGTCGTAACAGCCAAAAATTGTCCAAATAGCCAAAGGTTCAAGATGCAAGTGTGTCAAAGCAACCAAAAAATTATAAAAACGGGGAATAGACGAACAAACTTCAAAACCCAACGCGCAAACAGCATCCTAGATATTGCAAGGGGAAGAACAAGATATTATCGCTCCCCAATAGTTGCTGTGTGCCCAACCAACCACTCCACTAATGAGTAATTGTTAGCAACAACTCAACCTATCTACCAAAATATAGAAAAAAGACAACACGAAAAGGAATCCAGTGAAAAAGACAACAAAAATCCTCATGCACGACTATTAACACCGACTCGTCTAAGTTTCGGCTAGGCAGACAAATTGAATTCCGGGTTTACGGCAAAATCCGCACGCTTGAAGACCAAAACCCTTCTAGCTAAAACACACCGAAACAATCGGCATTTATAATACTTCACCAAACTGCTACGCAACCTGAGAAGATGCAATCAAAATCTTGCTGTACCTGAATGTCCAAAGCCAAATCTCCAAAAGATCTAAATATCCAACTACATGAACTAGTAATGCCAAAATGCCACATACGAGATAACTAAGATGCAAACGTAGCAAATACCTAATATTTCACATTTCTGCCAGCCTTCAATTCCTCTCTTCTGGATGCCTCCACTGTGTCTTCTTCGGCTATATTTGAATTAGCTAGGTGTTGTTCGGTTAGCAGTTCTGTAAAGTGATCCATCCAAACCCTTTTATAACCCTTTGCCACTTTGGCTTTATTATTTTTTATATCCTTTATTTTACTTATATACCTTGTGTTGTGCTTCATTTTTCTTATAAAAGCTTTTTGCATTTTCCTTATTTTTTTTTAATTTCTTTTATTTTCCTATCCACTCCTGCTCTTGTCTTCCTTATTATTTTGCTTGATTCCTTTCTTATTCCTCGATGACGTTCTTTATTTTTACTTTTATTGGTTCTTATCCACTCTATTCTTGATTTTTTACTATTATTTGTTGGAAATTTTCTTTCAATCAGATTTTTTGTTTAATTTTCGTTCTTCACTATACCCAGCTGTGCTTTTGCGGACGTGTGGTATATTTCACTCTGTCTCCACTTCTTTGTCCTTGTTATCTTGCTCTATTAATTTAATGGTGTTTCCACATGTTCTTCCCTTCTAGCATTTAAGTTTCTCTATGTTCTACTTGGTGCTTGTACTTTTGCCTTTTGTTCTCTTGTATTTTTTTTCAAATTGTAGCTATCACCAAAAAATTGCTAGAATATGTGCAAGCTCCATTGTATGATCTTACATACGCTATTTTCTTTGACGATTCACACTATTTACGTATAGCCCTTTGTTCTGATGCTGTCCAAGTTACTTCATAGTGTTTCGGGTGTATACATTTTGCACTACATATAATCATATTCATCCTTAGTTGCTATTTTACATAGTCTTAGTCCATTACCGTTTGCTCTTTCATGATAGTATGCTTTCTGGCTACCTTGGTTACATAATCCTCTGTCTCTATTTGACCATTGAAGTCTTTTGGCATATCTTCCTCTTCCATTTTTTCAAAAATTATTCTCTTTCCTTGTACATTAGTAATTTCCGTTGCCGCTATACATTTAGTATTGCCGCTATATCATATTGCCCTCGTGCTTTGTCCCTTGAGTATTAAAGTGTGAAATACTTTCCATTGATGGCACTTGCGCTTTCCACATTATATCCTGAATTACGGCTATATCTATTCTGTATTTTTACAATTCTGCTGCTATTTCCTACGTTTTTCCTTATACTATCATTGCTATAATGCTTTATGTACTCATTTTAATGTCGCTACTTCGTTTCCTTTTTACTTTTCTCATCTAAACAAATCACAAAAAAAATCATCTTCCGAGATTTCTTCATATTTTTACGTTTCAGGGTCCCTAGATGACGAAAAACCGGTTTTCTCTATTCCGTCCGTCTGTGTGTTGGCGGTATGACTTAAAAACTATTTATTGGAGGAAGACGATATTTTGCATGCATATTATATGTTTACCTGAAATGAAACCATGACAATTTCGGAGAAATATATACAGGGTGAGCACCTTAAAAAATAAAATTTTGTTTAGCTTTACCTGAGAAATAGATACAAGTAATAATATGCACATAGCTCAGGCTTTACCATTGGCGAAAATATCCACCAAGAAATACAGGGTAAACGTCACAAATTGGCCAGAATAATATGTGCTTTATAATGCAGCAGAAACTCGTCAACTCTGAGCACGCCCGTGGCTCAGTTATTCTGGCGGCGCAGCGCAGAGTGCGAGTTCCAACGGACTACATTTTTACTTCCCTCGTCTAAAAAACTAAAGAGTTTTATATTTGCAAAAGATAAAAATAATAATTTGCACATAGCTCAGGCTTTATCATTGGTGGAAATGAGACCTAGCAGATACAGGGTAAACACCACAAATTGGACAGAATAGAAACTCGTCCAATTCAAACATGCCCGTGACTCAGTTATCCTAGCAGCGGACAAGAAAGTTGCTCAAAGTATTAGCCTCGGAGCGCGGAGTTCGAATCCCAGCGGACTACATGTTTTTATTTACAAATTGAGCAAATTCGAGCGAAAGAAGTTCCGTGTAAACACCTTTACAGATTTTTTGTACACTTTCTACGCGTTTTATCTCTTTGCCCTCTGCGTAGTCTATATTCATTAGTACATTCTTTCCTTGCTTATCTAGTTTTTTGGAGCTTTTTTCATCTTAATATTCATTTCTATTCTATCTTCAGCTCTTGCCAAGTTATCATTTATGTATATTCAGCTCTTCTAATTTTGATCAATTTTTTATATATTCTTTTTTGTTTTCAATCCTTTCTTCTACCCAGCAGATCTTCTACTAAACTGTTTACACTGCTTTGATATTACCAGTAACTCCTAAGTGTTGCTTCATAAAGTTAGTTATGTCCTATTCTCATTTTAGGATCGCTTGTGTACATACTTAAACCCTTTAATGCAATGCGTTTTTCTCTATTTACCCATTCCTTTGATGCTGGTTTTAATCTCTCACAATTCTTCATTAATTTTCTTATTTTTATTTTCAATCTCTTCAATTTCCTTTCTTGCGACTTCTTTTTGCTTTTTGAATTTCTTTAGTTCTTTGTTAAAAAATTTTTGCTGCTCCCGTATTTTCTGCACTTCTTCTATCTATTTATCAATGTTCATGTCCTTCATTATGGCTAATAGCCGATCTAATTTGTTCTTCTCTTTTTTTTTTGCCGTTTTTTGTGTCTTCTTTCTTCTTCTTAAGAATTCTTGCAAAGCATCTATAGTTCTTTTTTTTCTACTCTTCGGAAACTCGCTCCTATCATTCACAATACAAGTTAAAAAGCAATAAATATCTATAACCAATTAGTTTATTCGGTTTACGTTTTTAATCTACCCTTATCTTGTCGGTATGCCTGTACGTTACTTTTGACCACAACTTTGATTTGTAACACTCAAGATAAGATTGAGTTTTAGAGTTTTCTTCGAAACAATATTAAACACATCCTTTTGTACGTAAGCCAAAGCCGGCTCTCAGCAGTGAATTTTTCACCAAATGCTCTAAAACCGAAGACAAATAAGTATAAACATTTTTAAAGTGCAGAAAGATAAAAGAACTTGCTAAGACGTCGTATAATAAAAACTACAAAAAAGTTCGTACGACAAACGCTATCAATTCCTCCACGTTTTGCACTTCAAACGAAATATCTTCAAATAATCATTGACTTAGTCTGAACTATGTTATCTACTTACTTCTTATGACCATCTGATTGTACTCTTCTTCAGTAGGGCACACAAAGTAATCCCGCCAGTATATATCCATCCCTTGGCCTCTTTGCAGGTCTAATATTTGTTCGATAAACACTGTTGGCGCCTGTGCGAGTAGTGTTTAATGTAAGTATTCAACAAACTGATAGATTACGAAGGCGTTTATGAGTTTTCACAAGGTTGATATTTGGATCATTAGAGAGTCATACGAAGTTAAATACATGTAAACAACAGAAAGGAGTGAAAAGACAATGTGGGCTTAAACATAATACTGCAACCAGAAAAGGTCAAAAAAGAAATATGTTAGTATAGTATCGGTATTGAATGAGAATGGTTGATGAGGGACTTCCAATAAAATATATAGATAACTGCTATTTGAAAGAAAATTGCAAGGAAATACAAGAAATTAGAAAGCAAATGCATAGAGACATTAACACTGAATGTATACAATGTATTAAGTAACTAGACTGAACTATCTTCTGGACAGCAATTCAAGAAAAAAATGTGTTCATCGAAACCAATATTTCCAAAGGTATTCCTTTATCAAAGCAACTACAATAAAATTTACAGTTGTAGAGAAATTCATTAAAAAACAATTGTGTTTTACTTACAGAAAATTGAGGTTAGAAGAGCAGTTGTAAAGAAATCCATGAAAAAATTGTGTACAGCACAAAAACAGGTATTGCTAATTATGAAGTATTAACCTCAGTTTTTCTGTAAGTACCTAATTAAAGCACAATTGTTCTTAATGGATTTCTCTACAACTGTCAACTGTACTGCATTTACCTTGATAAAGAAATAGCGCTTACGGAAATATTGGCTAATTTTCTTATGAATTACTTTACTAAATATATACTTAGTTCAAAACTTACATCTGAGTGGTCCAAATTCAAAACCTTCTCCAAAGCAATGTTGGTGACGTAGATTGCTGAACCAATGGTACTTGGGCCTCCATATATGGTGTTTGCAACGGGAATTCCTCTGCGTAGAACAGAACTGTCTTGGATATCATCAAGCCTAAAATTGTTAGAATCCACTTGCGTAAGCATTGACGAAGGTGTCAAAAATAACTTACAAGAGACTGGCATTGTGAATTATCCGAACAATGTCTTCTATTATGGCCATCTTGTCATCAGAAATGTTGAGCCAGACGTTGAACGCACTCTGTATTTTCGCCCTGATATTCTTGCCGGGTACCTGGATGATGTAAGAGTAAGGTTGAAGCAGTATCTGATGACAAAAAGAACTGCTGGTGAGTTCTCTCTCGTCCCTTGACTTTTTTTCGGTCATTTTGTGAAATTCGTCATTTCTTGGCATGGCTGCAGTGTGTGTTTTCAACGTTTGGATGGACATGTTGCCGGACTCTTCTTGTTACCGTCCGTATAGCACTTAATCTAGAAATAAAACTTCCTAATACTAAAAATGTAGCGAATCTTAGTTTAACTTAAGTCAGCAACTGAAAAAAGTAAAGAAACATAGTTTCTTACAGATAATAATATTTACAACTATTTGCTTTAATAATTATTGTAAAATTCCTATGTTACTACAACCACAATATTTGTAACCTATCGATTAAATAAATGTAAGCGTTGGTTTACCACCCACTTAATTTTCTCTCGAGATACCAGTAGTCCTTTTCAAATTGTAGTGCAAAATCAATAGTAGTCGGTTTTTGTACAGTTTTTTAGAACCAGAAGAATTTTTAAAATTACCCTGCCCTGAAATGTTTTATGCCAATGGCGAGGAGACATACTAACAATTCAACATTTTTTTAACTACCACAGAAGACTGATTCAGATGTAGTCAACTTGCACAATAAAACCACCACACCTTGCTTACACAAATAGTAGTTATTGAATGGAACTCTTATCTTGAACTGCTTCCACTTGATTTAAACGAAATTAACACAAAAACTTGATTTAAACAGCCTCTGATGTCAGCAGCAGAAAAACGATATCTGTATAGCATATGTTGTGAATTCATCTGAATAAATTTAATATAGACGCTACTGTCAGTTTTCTAAGGTAAGTTCCTCAAAAATAAAATTGAATCTTTTATTCTAAATAACGAGCAAACTATCATAAAACGACCTAAATGAAAACACTAAATAGAAAAGGGCAAGTAGTAAATTTAATGTGTAACTACATTATTTGATCACTCTGGCATGTACAATTCGGTCATAAAAATTTCTACGGTAAGTTGTAACCATTTGTTTTAGTACGTTAAGGTACTAGTCTCAAAATTACTAAATAATTTATTAATATATTTATAATGTTTCCAAATTATTCAATCGTACTCTGAATTGAGATGAAATGACAAGACTTACTGACTATATTTTTAGGAAAGGCAAACATTCCAAATATAATTTATCGTTTTGAAAACTACAATTTTGAGGAGTTTAAAATCTACCTTTATACCGTGCAGTTATGCGTTATCACAGTAGCCGCTATATAGTAATCAGAAATCATTTATTTTAATGAAACAAGTAAAGTCATTTCTTTACGACCGACCAGAAAATATGCGGTTCCTGGAGAATTTTTTCGCCAGAACGTAACGTTTTGCCGGTCAAGATCGGAAAACGGGCATCGGTAAAAGTTTTTGCCGGTCCCTAATGCCTTCATTACTATGGAATCAAGTGTGTGTTATTGTTTGAATAAGTTAAATAATAGATAGTAATGTCATAATTTTTGAAAGTATGGACTCGGAAGTCGTAAAAAAATATTGTACGATACACGACCGGAAAGTGTTTTGCAGGTCTTGGAAGGTAAATTACTATTTCGTGATTAATCTTTTTGTAAATACCGGATTAACATATATTTCAACACTTCTCAGAAACCAATTTTTACGAAGGAGCTCTCGAAACAATAGCCAAAACTGTTTTAAATTTAATCACCCTGTATCACTGCATGTGGAATTTACGAATAAAAGCAAATGCATTCTTCAGTGCTTGAGATGTCAGCGCTACGGGCATAGGGGTAATGATTGCAAACTTAACCCCCGGTGCGTGCACAGGAAAATGGTATTACAAGGAGTGTCCTACATTGAAAAATATTTACGGTAATGTGTTAACTGAAGCTTAGAATATCCGGCTAATTATAATGAACGCGACTATTATGAAAGTGCGGACCTAGAAACCGCCTGTGTCCCAACAAACAACAGCAACCAAAAACCTGAGAAACCTGTAATCCGTTATAAACATTAGAAAACAAGTTTTGATGCGCTTTTGTTTATTTTAACAGCGAATTAAAGTTAACGTTAGATTAGTGGCCTTTATAAGACTGGCCGTAAGTGAATTAAAATCTACTTCGTGCGGAATTGGTAGTAAAAGTATTAGAATGATCGCACTCTGTCTTCTTTTTTTATTAAAATAACGCACATCGTGAATAGCTGTAAATTAGAGATTGTTTTTCCTGAAGCATGGAAGAAAGCACTGGTTGTACCCTTGCCTAAATGTGATCAACCCGATACCTATAAAGATCTTCGGCCAATTATTAGCATTCTGCCGGTTATTCCTAAAGTGCTACAAAAAATCATAAATGCTTAATTACGTAAGACTTACTAGCGAATTAATTTCAGAATGCCAGCCTGGATCTAGATGTGATCATAGTTGTACATCCACCTTGTTAAATGTAGTCGACGATATTTTAAACGCAACTGATTCGGGAAAAATTGCTAAGCTTAATAGATCTTAGTAAAGCGTTTGATATGACAAGTCATTGTCTTTTACTATCTATACTTTATTATACAGGTTTAGCTCCTGATGCAGTCGAATTTGGAAATAAGTACTTAAGTTTAAGTGGAAGAGCAGATGATAGCTTGTTGCCGATCTGAACTTTACCTTGGGATTTTTCCTATTGATAATTATTATTTTTTAATTTGATTTTGTAGCGTATTATTTGCTTATCTTTGTCGATAGAAAAAATAAAGATAATTATTAAAATTGTAAAAACATGGGTACCAAGTAGCAACTAAACCACGCAATTTGTTAAACAAAAAAGTGTACGTCGAAAGCGCTACTAAACCATTCCCTGTAGAAGAGAAAGGACAACAAAAGCACAAATACAATTCTTAGGCATAAATAACAAGGTAGTATAATTATATCAATCAAAGTATTCGGTAGTGCATACACAAAACATAACAATACCAGATCAAATATCACAGGAAATATCAGAATCGTGAAAGAGAGTCGTTTCAAAGGTCATAAATATAGTAATTGGAAGATGAATATCTAGGTAAAATAAGTGGTACAAAAAGCAAATTGACTGTAGAATTAGTAATTTACATTACCAAAGGCTACTAGGTACCCTACAGTGGGGTAACTATATTGTCTCATGGTCGGTAAGAGCGTATAACCACAACAGCGTTACTAAAAGTTATATTTTATATTCGGATTGAATTTGACCCTAAACCCACAAATGCAAGAACACTTTCATGTTATTAATAATCAACAGATAGGTGCAACCTACCCCAAGTACTTGGTTCAGAGTAGGGTACTACAAAACCCGGAATACGCTTGTAGCAGTACATATCGTAGCTTCTACAGGAATATCGTTCAATATTAATTAATCCTAATAGATAGGCAACTTTAAGCGCAAGACCAGTAGGAGGGGTTGCCTACCCTTTTTGAAATTTAATTTAGAAGGCACATGCTTACGTTAATAAAAGAACAATAAATAACAAAAAATATTACTTCCTGTTTAATTGAGAAAGCAAAAGGGCGCTTCTCTATGCAGAAGCGAAGCAAATTGAAAATCCTAGCTTAGAAAGGATACAAGCAGACAATAGTAAGCCTTTATTTAACTCATACAGCATAGTGTTAAAACATAATAATTTTTCAGGCAGATAGGATAAATTCCACAAACATTTTCTTTCTGAAAAGGGCAGTTATTATATAACTGGTAGGTAGACGGCAAACTAATACATACAAATCGTAATAGAGGGTTTTCCTTGATTTAGCTCTTAGTGTCACCTCTTTGACCACCAGCTCTTAGGGCTTCCTCTTTGACTACCAGCTCGTCGGTCTTTTTCATTTGACGCCAGTTCTGGTCAGTTGTATATTCGCCATGGAGAAGTGTGTCGATAAGTTACGAGCGATAAGGAAAAGAGAGGACGCAATTAGAAATCTATAACCAGTTAGGAGATCACTCACCAGTCAAGGGCAACTTCTTTGGTTCGATGAGGAGTTCTTCATAGTTAATGTTGGCAGATGGAGAGGTCCAGGTTCAAGGGTTCTCTGCATTAACCGTATGTTAGTCCTGAAAGGATTTAATATCGTTAGTTAGACTTAAACCCGCGTCATAGCTTAAATATAATTAAATTAGGGCGTAAGCCTTAAGAATATTCAATAACAGATTAGTTTCAAGTAAAAAGAATAGTTACTTACCAGGTGATGTGGCCTGAAGTGAGATTAAATCGTTCTGTGACTGTCAAGTTGGTTTTTGGGTCACTTGTCAAATAATAAGTTTTTTTTTCATAAAGGACCTTTCTTATACTACATGGAATGATACCAATTAAACTAAATACCGATCATTAATAGTAATTAAGACCTAGGAAAGAGAAATACGAGGGTATAGAGAGCTCTTTATATTTTCAACTTACGAACCGGAGGTTATTAATTAAATAGGTATAAGAAATCTCCTAGATACTGATAGATTCATTAATCCTAACGTTTTATTAGAACAAATTCTAACTTGTCAGAGAAGAATAAAACTTGCTAAATAATTACATAATGTGTATTAAAAGTAGAAAGGTATAAGCCTCTAATGCATAACAATTGATTTGTGGACTGTTAGAAAGAATACGTAACCTTTGTAAACTTATTGAATTTAAAACTTTTTAAATAAAGTTATGGCGCCCATTTCTTCTGATTAATGAACTTTTACCTTTATATGAAAGTGAAACGAACTAAAAATCCCACAATTGTTAAACCCTGATAAGAAACCGTATCTTGAGCTAGTCGGTGAAGTGTAAGCCTTCAAAGGTAAGTAAGGATGAGGGGAACACGAAGTGACGACGCAACGTGGAGGCTCGAGTAAAAGGGACCATTTCAATTAAAAGAAAATTTAACGCTTCACTATCATAAAAGGTATAGTTCCGGAATTTAACAATTACTAATAGGTTGCATTGTATTCGATCATACAGTTCATTAATTGCATAGTAATTAAATCAATATGATAAAAGTAAATTATTTAGCCTCAGATGAATTAGACTGGGAGTTGATTACTAGTAACGCAAACCTGGAAGTAAAGGTGAGGGTAAAAAAATGGCTTTGTTTGTTGATATGACGCTGAGATTTTATTTATACATTTTAGTATAGGACATTTATTCCATGCTAATTTTATTTTTACCTGACTAATTGGTAAAATTTTGAGTCTTTAACTGTTTGAGTTAATCAATAGAAATTGAACCTAGGAATATTAAGAATTAGGGGTCGTTTCGATTAATTACATTGGATTAGTAATGGTTTTACCAAGTACAATATTTGTGGTACTTAGCACTTAGCTTAGGTACGTTGTACGTTTTTCAAATGTCATGAGGAATTTTTTTTGGAGTTCAATGAATATTGAAGTCATGATGGTTTGATGAGCTTGAGATTTTTTTATTCAAGTCATTTTGTTGTAATATATGTGTAAAGTACTAAATTGAACTTTCTGTTCTTTACATTTAATTGTTTCATCACAATTAGGTTGAGAGTCTGAGTGAATCACTAGTATGGTAAATGATAATTTCTTTCCATAGGTACTCTAGATTTTTCATAAGTAATTTTTCTCATCTGTACTTGTGATCCCTCAGGAGTTCGAGACAATTTTTTTTTCATTGGTCGGAGTTGTTTAACTGTGTGTTGTTGTTATGCATTGTCAACGCGATAGAAATAATGGTTCCTCTTCTTTAAGCGTGTCTATGTTGCCGTAAACCCGCACCACAGCGTAGAATGGTAGACCTAACCAGTCGAAGCTTGGATGAGAGAATGTGGTTAAAAATGTGTTTTCCAGAATGTCAATTTTACTTGATTGAGTTTGCCTGTATCCTATGTGGTGCAGACTTAAAAGGCTTCTGTTCGATATAACAGAAGGTCTTTAGTAGTGTCCAATGAGGTGCTACATATAGGTTGTATAGCTGTGTCCTATGCGGCGCAGTCTAATAAGACTTCCGTTCGATATAACGGAGGGTCTAATTTTTTTGGTAGTGTCCAATGTGATACTGCATACTTGTAATAAAGCTAATTTATAAGGACTGTATTCCTGAGCTAATTCCAAACTTGTGCAAGGATTTCCTAGAACGTTTCGTTTCTTGGTAGTAGGAAAAATTCGTTGATGGCAATGCATAAAAATGATTCATAGTTGATACTGTTGATAGAATTTTGGAGACAATGATTCTATTGGACCATGTATATAGTTAGGTTAAAGTAGTTAGTTTTTTTATATTGCCAAAGATATTATTTCAAAAGGATTAGGTTGTATAACCGAACGACTTTTCTAACTTGATGTCATTGAGTTGTGGCATAGCACTCCTCAGCGAAACTGTGTCCTATGAGGTGCGGTTTATTATTTTAAAGACTCCAGTCTCGCATGACTGAAGATCTTGAATTTTAGGTAGTGTCCTATGAGGTGCTGTCCTTAGTTATCTATTAAATTACTTTACTCAAAGTGTAAAGTTAATAATTAGCTGTTAAATGCAAGAGGTTAACAATTACTTCTGCAGAAAAACAGACAAAATAAAAAGTAGCTTTATAGAATGGACTATGCCTCCAAAGCTAATTCCTTTTCTTAAAAAGAATTTACAGAAATGTTTCATATCTGGAAAGGAAATAAATGATGGAATTCTAGATACATTGGATTTCGTTATGGACAATTAAGATTAGAAAAGTAACTTGAAGTAACTTCAGTGGTAATAGTTAGAGTTCATAGATTGTAATAACTTAGTTTAAAAGATAGGGTATTAGTGTACATAGATAATGAATAATCAATGTTATTAAGAAAGATTGTTTAAAGTTAATGTATTAGCAAATATTAAAAAGGGTGTTATAATAACTTTAGCCAACTGTCTAAAGGGGAGGATTTCAATTTTCTTATTAATTCTAGAAGGGAGATAGTGTAGCAGTACATATCGTAGCTTCTACAGGAATATCGTTCAATATTAATTAATCCTAATAGATAGGCAACTTTAAGCGCAAGATCAGTAGGAGGGGTTGCCTACCCTTTTTGAAATTTAATTTAGAAGGCACATGGTTACGTTAATAAAAGAACAATAAATAACAAAAATTATTACTTCCTGTTTAATTGAGAAAGCAAAAAAGCGCTTCTCTATGCAGAAGCGAAGCAAATTGAAAATCCTAGCTTAGAAAGGATACAAGCAGACAATAGTAAGCCTTTATTTAACTCATACAGCATAGTGTTAAAACATAATAATTTTTCAGGCAGATAGGATAAATTCCACAAACATTTTCTTTCTGAAAAGGGCAGTTATTATATAACTGGTAGGTAGACGGCAAACTAATACATACAAATCGTAATAGAGGGTTTTCCTTGATTTAGCTCTTAGTGTCACCTCTTTGACCACCAGCTCTTAGGGCTTCCTCTTTGACTACCAGCTCGTCGGTCTTTTTCATTTGACGCCAGTTCTGGTCAGTTGTATATTCGCCATGGAGAAGTGTGTCGATAAGTTACGAGCGATAAGGAAAAGAGAGGACGCAATTAGAAATCTATAACCAGTTAGGAGATCACTCACCAGTCAAGGGCAACTTCTTTGGTTCGATGAGGAGTTCTTCATAGTTAATGTTGGCAGATGGAGAGGTCCAGGTTCAAGGGTTCTCTGCATTAACCGTATGTTAGTCCTGAAAGGGTTTAATATCGTTAGTTAGACTTAAACCCGCGTCATAGCTTAAATATAATTAAATTAGGGCGTAAGCCTTAAGAATATTCAATAACAGATTAGTTTCAAGTAAAAAGAATAGTTACTTACCAGGTGATGTGGCCTGAAGTGAGATTAAATCGTTCTGTGACTGTCAAGTTGGTTTTTGGGTCACTTGTCAAATAATAAGTTTTTTTTTCATAAAGGACCTTTTTTATACTACATGGAATGATACCAATTAAACTAAATACCGATCATTAATCGTAATTAAGACCTAGGAAAGAGAAATACGAGGGTATAGAGAGCTCTTTATATTTTCAACTTACGAACCGGAGGTTATTAATTAAATAGGTATAAGAAATCTCCTAGATACTGATAGATTCATTAATCCTAACGTTTTATTAGAACAAATTCTAACTTGTCAGAGAAGAATAAAACTTGCTAAATAATTACATAATGTGTATTAAAAGTAGATAGGTATAAGCCTCTAATGCATAACAATTGATTTATGGACTGTTAGAAAGAATACGTAACCTTTGTAAACTTATTGAATTTAAAACTTTTTAAATAAAGTTATGGCGCCCATTTCTTCTGATTAATGAACTTTTACCTTTATATGAAAGTGAAACGAACTAAAAATCCCACAATTGTTAAACCCTGATAAGAAACCGTATCTTGAGCTAGTCGGTGAAGTGTAAGCCTTCAAAGGTAAGTAAGGATTTGGTTTCAATTTGTAGGGCAGAGAGAATTATTAACCCAATATCTTGCAAATGCTGAATTGCTAATAAATTTGATGGTATATGAGACACTTCCAAAAAAATCGGAATATTTGCCGTGAATAGATAAGTTCTAAGATATACTATATTTATCTAAATATGAAGAAAATCTGGCATTTGCTGAAGAGATTAAAATTATTGCAAAACACGATCAATTACAAAGAATTCTATATTGCAAGTTATGTAGAGACCCAATGCCTTAGCGCAGGAAAAATAGAGTACATTAAATCAGACCTTCTATAGCTGATCAGCAGGCAGAAAGGGGCGTTCTAAAAGATGTTCACAACCATACCGCAAAGCTTCCGATAAGATAGAAGCGATGCAAGCGGGTAGTTGGTTAGTGCATGAGCAGCTGTTTCACCTTACAACCTTCGGCTGCCGGTGATGTATAGTTCTGTGATGGAGCCTCAAGAGTGAGCTGACATCGGACAGAAATGGAATCTTCCACACACAAATCCAAAGCGAACAGGCTGCGTTAGCTTATACAACAAAATGCCTTCACTCTTATCTAAGAAGATCTGAAAATTTTAGACTCTTAGAAACTGAACAAATAAAACAAGATAAACCTAGGGCCTACCGCTAAGATGTTCTGCTCCGTTTGCCAAAATCGTAACATGTTTCTGTTAGGTACAATTCTAGAAAATATCTGATTTTGAGAAAATTACGAAAAATTGTTCTTTCAGGCACATCATCCGATTCCCAGAAACAAAGCCGTAACACAATATTGATTTCTCAAATGGATGCAAACAAAAATTCACAAATAAACGAATTATATCACTTCACAAATATAGTTTACATTGCCACCCTTTCTCATTCAGCACAAATTGGCAAATAGTAGCGAAGATACGCAACTGGCCAAAAATTTTGGAAAGTCTTCGAAATTCAGGATAGGTAACCAAAATACCTCCGAGTTCGAAGTGTTGTAAAAAGTAGCTATTAAGAAATAATTATACACCCAAATAATAAACATGACTAATTGTTTAAATATATTGCAGGCAATATCTTGATTCATTAGTCATAGGGCAATTAATTATGTAGATTTCTATACATGACTTTTAACCCGTAACAACGGCTCAATAAATATCTGGCAAAGAAAGATCTTCAGCAACAGTTAGCCAATAGTATTGGTAGGCCAATTGAATTTCAAAAACCTTATGGGAAAGGGGTGTAGAATAAAATATTCCGATAAAATTTTATCTAACTACACTTCTCTATGTGCAGCCCAAACATATGCTCGTGATGATGGCACTCATTTTCCATACCGTTGCAACGTGGAAACCACGCTGGTAGTACAGTCATACCAATTGCATATTTTCATCGAAGTTTATTGAGGTAGTTTTATAACTAGAAGAATTCTCGGAAAAATAATATTAGATAAAGTAACAAAAATGTCTATAGAATGGGAGCAAGACTTTTGAGAGCAGTATCGAATATAAAAGCAAGTCTTATTGACTATTATACACAGTGGTGGTACTGCGTTAAAGGGATAAGTTTAATGAAAACTAAAAACAGGTTACGACGCCTATAACAACGGAAAACAAATGGTCAAATTAAGACTGAATAAAATCCATTCGCTTGGCAAGTTCAACTGCAAATATATAAATAAATACAGAATGTTATATTCTGCCAAAATTGTCGTATGCACGCCACTTGTTTTAACGTACGGAAAAGGGGTGGCACATACATAAAAACAAGAACTCAGTAAGGGTGCTTCAGAAAGTGCTTGTTGAGTGCGAGATCAACTTGTCTTTTTAGAAGTATTTTTACGGATCTTCTGGAAAGCTACTGCTTCTTTCAGATAGCAGCCTTTTTCTAGGTATCAAGTTACTTGAAGTTCTAATCACCTGCCTCTTGAAGTACTGAGGAATTTCATTGTTGAAGTACTTTGGATGTACTAACTCTATTGCATCCTGACCAGTCAAGTTATTTCTTCTTTCGAAACTTGCCCGATTCTACTAGTCCAGCGGTCGCCAGCACACCAACTTCGTGGCCCAAATGCCGCTAGAATTTATTTTTCGAGCTGGAGTCCCGATTCCTTGCCTAACGTTTGACACCATCAATTACTACATTACAACTAAATACATGCATGGTTTCACCTGGCCTGAAGCAAGTCGTAATAATATTGTGTGTTTAATACAACAGTATAGGATTGCTTTCTGTTTAATTTCTTGCGAAGCAAAATGCAGTACCCACTTTTAGGAACATGAAAGTATGGTAGGTTGATTCCGAACGTAGAGCAGGTCCATATTATGTAAGCTGTGTAATGTATTTTCCTTGTTGGAGCTATAGCAGTATAACATAAGATGACCACCAATCTTTCTACGCCACAGTCACTTTGTATACGAATAACGATCGCAAGACTTCCTGTAGCAACAGTACTTAACTTGAAGGCCCAATGTTCATCCCATTTGAATTATCCACATGCAACTTTGATGTTATTACAGACAGTGAACAGGTGTTCACTTGTAACTCAGTCCACTTTGTGACATAGGCCTCCTTTCTCTTCCATCTCGTTCTATTCTTCACTAGTTGCTGCCATTTAAAACCTCTAACTTTTTTCACATTGTCATACCACCTTCTTTGCAGGAATCTGATCGGTTTTTTGTGGTTCCATAGTTTGCAATTTAATAATTTCTTTGTCTATCTACTTGTGTTCTCGCAACGTCAACTGCCCATTTCCACTTTTGTTTTGCAATACGCTCGACTATGTCGTCCACTTTTGTTGCTTTGCTTAGCCAGGTCGGACTATCTCTGATTTAGAAGATCTTTACTATAACCTAATCGCTGTCAACCCATCTTCCTCTATCGAGCTACCCCGTCTTTGTTTGTTCAGGGGCTATTCCTAAAACTATTCAACACACTGCCGGAAGACATCTATAAAAAGCTGCTCATGCCGAACATGAGTGTTAATGTAAACAAAAACTTTTAACATATTTGAAATGTGTAAATGATGTAGTTTTAATTGTATAAAAAGTAAGAATGAAGAAGAATGATATCTCAACTAAACGAACGATCAAAACAAGTGGGTTTCAAAATAAACATGGCAAAACGGAAATCATAACAGAAGACATTGATGCAATAGTAATTAAAAACAACGCGAAGCTTAAAGTAGTATCGTATGGATCTGGGGTGCAACATGATGCTCAAAAAAAGTCTAGATGCCAAAACTGGAAGAAAAGTTAAGCTGGGCTGGATAGGGCTCAGTGGACTGTCTAATATACTGCTCTATAAAACATTCTCCGGGAAACAAAAAGCAAAACCCAGCGATTTAACTGTACTGCAAACGAATTTGAAGCTGTAACGTTTACCTGTGAAACTATTGATAAATTGCCGAAGATTCAACGAGAAGCGTATGTTAGCCGTAAAACTGAGAGACCAAAAATCTAGCGAATAGGTCAGACACCACACACAAGTAGAAGATGTTGTAAAATTAGTCGTATAACAGAAAGGGAGAAAAACAGTATTAGAATGGAGATCAAGGCAAGGGAGGCAAAGTGTGGGCAGACTTTAATTCCGATAGGCAAACAATATCAAGAGAGTGGCTGATAAACTATGGCAACGACAGAGAAGCTTGGCGTACTAACTAAAAGCAACATATGGCCAAGATTGAATGTTGATGAAAAAGAACAAGACAGCTTAGTTTGTGTACTTAACTCATCTATTCATTATGTAATAAGAAAAACATTTGTGTATGTGGATAACCGCCCATTTTGTATACAATAATTACGCCGCTTCTGTTGTAATATTTAGAAGGTCATACGCATAATCCGACTAACGAACTAAAATTTTGAGCACTTCCCATCTGGGAGTGCTAATCGTTATTTGGAACCTTAGCTGGTTTGTTGCCAGTGAATCAAAACTTATTTCCGTGACGTCACGTTTAGGAAAAACCACCGAATTTGTATCTTCAATCTAAATACAACCAGACTCTGCTTACTTCATAAAACTACATGTAGCTTGTGTCTTGAATATAGCAATATTAGATTACTTCCTGTTTGATTTTTGTGAAGCGAAAGGTAGAGTGCGTTTTTAGAGTTATTAAAATTCGAGCACATGAAGGTAAGGTAGGTTCACTCCGTGTGCCAAATATATCTTCCCAAAGACTAAAACCAGGTTGTCCATGGTGGGACCTGGTCGATACACCATGGGCTAATAATTTACATCACCATGGTAGAGTGTAACCAATAATAAAACCCTTTTATACGTCTCTGCTTATTTAACTTTTGCAACACTAAAATTTTCAAGGGTAATACCACAAAAGGTGAAAGGTGATTTTTTCGTCGTTTACCTGCAAATTATTGCCTTTAAATTTCTCGTAACAAAACTGCGTTAAAAATTTCTGGAGACCGCAGATTGAATGAAATTTGAGCAGTTTTTGTTGACAGAATTGTTTTTCAAAAACGAAAAAAAATCACTTTACCAATAATCCTGTATATTGTTAAAGTGATTTTTTTTCGTTTTTGAAAAAAAATTCTGTCAACAAAAACTGCTAAAATTTCATTCAATCTGCGGTCTCCAGAAATTTTTAACGCAGTTTTGTTACGAGAAATTTAAAGTCCTTTCTCAAGCAGGGGTTAGCACCATTAAGGGAGGATGACCGCAATTTCGCGTTGCCAGGGTTTTGCGATTATTCGGTTTATTAAAATCTCCTATCCATAAATCTAGCCTACCACAGTTGGTGCGTTGATTTTTGGGAAGTCAGTATTTATTTTTGCTGTCTAGCAACGTGTCAGATTTTCAGTAATACCTGAGGACCGAGCTTCTGGGATTGGTGCAATTAAAACTCTATAACAGCGTTTCTCAAACTGCAGGCATCGGCGGACCCCTTATTTGCTTACAAAAATTCGAGGACCCCCATACAATTTTATCGACCATAGATAGTGTATGACTTATATACCCCTGTGACCTTGAAAACAGTTTACTTTGCTGATACATTAGGTATAGGTACTAAAATGAAATAATATTTGAGAGCTCGATATTTTTATTATTAAAGTCGGGCTAGTAAAAACACAAGAACACTTACAAAATTAATAGAATCTGTAGTATCAATACAGGCGTACAATAATAATAATATTAATATAATGTGAATTGTTAATCATACATAATAATAACTATTGTTATTGCGAAGGATGGTGTTGTTTTACAGAAATAAGATTAAAAACGTTTGGCTCAAAAGTAGAAAGTTTTAATCGTAGTTGTGGTTCTACATTTTTTAAGCCATTTCCGTATTTTGATTTTATGTATACAAGTGTATAGGACGCTCGTTCACATAAATATGTCGAACAAAATGGCATTAGATGCGTCAAAGCTTTTTGTGATAACGCGTAATCAAATCGCAGTCGTAACCAAAAGTCCGTTACGTTTTAACATTGAACCAAATTTTAACCACTGATGTTTTCGTTATCGAGTAAGCGCACGTGCAGTTATTTGGGGAGGTTTGTCGAACTTTACCGGCTGAAAAAACATGCCTGAAATGGTTCAAAAAAAATTGCACAAAAAAGTTAATCTTTAAATCTGTGTCAGTTTTATATAAATACATATTATCCATATAGGAATACCTATTGATCAATAATAGATCTATTTGGGCTTAACTCGCGGACCCCTTAGATTGCGTTTGCGGACCCCCAGGGGTCCGCGGACCCCAGTTTGAGAAACGCTGCTCTATAACTCAGTTATTTGGGGTAGTCAACAATTTATTTTTGCTTTCTTGCAGCCTCTTTTGCTGTTGGCACATGCTAGTTTTCTATGGGGAGGCAGTTCTGGGACACCCTGTATATGATACATGATTTCGATTTTACCGTATTCTATGGCAACGTTATTTAACATTTCGCTCGATTAATTTAATGCTGGAATTTACAAAACGCTTATTATTCATTTTAAGAGGAAGGCCAATCACTAAACTGAATTCATTAAAACCAGTCGCGATCTTGTGAAAACACTGCGACATTAAGGCCGTCCGCTCACTCACACGACGCGATTACGACGCAACTAACAAAAACTCATAAGCAATAATCGCATGACGATTGTTCTATGGGTTTATGTACTTAATTCTGCAATGCAACCTGCGCAAAATAATTGCTCGCGACTGTCAGTGCCAATCGCGAAGCGATTAGTTGCGTTAAAGTTGCGGGGTAAAATGCACTGAATAGCAAATTAGTGCAAAAATACCCTTGTATCGATGCCGTTGCATGCAGTTGGCGACTTAACCTTTTCCACTAATACATTAAAGCTGTGTTTACAATTCTGTAACATGATTTTTCTCATGTAGGTAGAGCTATCTTGCTGCGATAAAATAAAAACTGTCAGGATATTTTTAAATTCGACGAGTGTGCGACTTCTTGGAGTATTTTCTGTCAAAGACTACGACTTCGTTTGTATGTAATTTTTCGGTCATTCTGTCTTAGGTTTAATAGTGCATCAAACTGTGCTAGCGGCTCTCAATCTTATGCAGCTACAGCGGCCGCTGTAATTTTTTGTAAGGCACAAGTTTTGGTGGTTTCGATCATAATTACTTTTTTTTGCTTAGTTGGAGTTTTAATGATTTCGCACGCAGCTTTTTCTAGAAATTACGTCGAGCCAAACATGTGTGAGCTATCGGCGGGGCTTTCTTGCTTCGAAATTGGTCACAGGTGCTCAGACCATGCGGCTAACCGGTTTCTCCTGCACGCCGCATGCCTAGCGCGTCTGGCGGGAGCAGCGTTGGCTTGGTTTCAGGAAGTTCGTTACGGGCCGTCTCGGTGCGAAGTGGTGTTTGTTTGGGGTGTATTGTGCGTGTCCTATAACCGTTGTTTTGCAAATGTCCGAAGGCCGAATGGGCCACCTTTTCGCTACGTTGTGATCCAGTCTGCAGAACGCGCAAATATTTAGGCCTTGACAGTTTTTTGTATGTTTCTCATGAGGATTTCACAGCAGTCCCTGCCAATTAGGAGAAATATTTGAATCGTACAACACCCACGCTTATGGCTGAAGCCCGTTCGTTTTTGTGGCTAGCTCCCAGACATTAACGACGCACGCCAGACGAAATCAACCAATAAGGTAGTGTGTGTGTAATTTGTAAATACCAATTAACTTATCTGGTTGCTAGCAATTTATGTGCATATTTGCTAAACACCGGCCACTCATTTGAGGCCGTTTGTAAGTACCAACTAACTTATCTGTTTGCTAATCATTTTTGTGCATATTTGCTAAACACCGGCCACCCATTTGGGCTGCACCCGCCTGGGGGGCTGTGTGCTAAATTTCATTATCCCGCCTGTAGTTTAGATGATTGTAGGTGAAGCGTCCCTAGCTGGGCTTGTAGGTTTAGCCCTTTATTATGTTGTGTTTTCATTGTGTACGCTGACCACGTCGGCGCCGTTGTACCTATTTGACCATGTGCTTAGATCAATAGATCGGTTTACTGAACGTTGCCTTATGATTTCCCCAAGTGCTTGTGCATGTACGGTGGAACCTGGTAGGAGTCTTAAACGTCGCAGGTAAATTAGGGTGTTCGTCGCCGCAGTATCGGAAGTCGTGAGGCTGTACACATGTATTCTACTCCGCTTGGCTTTCGAGGTTTTGTTAATCGTGGGTTTCAAGTTTCAATCTCGTCGCGCCTATTTATTTTGCAACACCCTATACATACCGTCACACTTGCCCTACGGTGTACCGTTTATTGGACCACACCCATCTCCCTGAGCGTATCAAGCCGTAGCTTTTAGTCGGTTTTGTGAGATTTCTAGGGTAAGTGTTTACGTTTCCCGGACATGATAAAGCAAGTGGCACTCCCACACCCTTGAGTGTCTTTAAAAACCGTTTGATACCTTAACAAAGCATTGTACTTTTTATTATTTTTGATATAGAGGTGAACGTAGACTTCGTTTTAGGTTTCCTGTGTGTATTTCGTATGTATCAGTAAGCTACAACCGCGTCATCTTTATCATCACTCAAATACATTTTGCACCAGACTTAGAACAAATTGCTCTAATGCTCATAACACAAGTTGCCGTCTCGATCGTATCGTAGGTATGTCGTAGGCTTTCCGTCCACTGGCCAGACGCGACTGCGATGCGATTACGATGCAACTGCGACATATCTACGATGCGATCGAGACGGAAACTTTTGTTATGCACACCATAGCAATTTCTTCTCGGTCTGGTGCAAAATTTTTTAGAGTGATGATAATAATGACGTAGTTGTAACTTAGTGATACATACGAAATAAGGATAGGAAACCGAAAATAAAGTTTAAGTGCACTCCTATATCAAAAATAATAAAGAGTGTAATACTTTTATTTTATAGCAGCAAGAGAGCTCTCCTAACATGAGCAAAATCATGTTACCGAATGTCTTTAGAGAACTTTAATGTATTAGTGGAAGAGGATAAGTCGTCGACTGAAAGACGAGGCATCAATATAAGGGTATTTTTGTACTAATTTGACATTCCTTGCATTTTACCCCGCAACTTCAATGCAACTAATCGCTTCGCGATTGGCACTGACAGTCGCCAGCAAATATTTTGTGCAAGTTGCTTTGCGATTCCATTGCAATCGCAGCAGTGTGCAGTGAAGTACATAAACCCGTAGGACAATTGCGACGCGATTATCGCTTATATTATTATATATTATGAGTTTCTTGACAGTTGCGTCGTCTCAGTGAGCGGACGGTCTTAGTTTTTTCAAATACAGTCATATTTGATGGCCCTTTGTGTCAAATTGACCATTTCATGGATTCGTTTATTATAGTGCAGAATAATCAAATTAAGATCCTTTCCTGAAAAATATGACGTTTTTGTTAAAAAGAAAACTATCAGTCATATATTATGAGAAAAATTGAAGCCAGAGTTCCTCATGCTTTAGTTCTCGACCTGGTATAATTCATGCAAGTTGTTTCATTATTGCAATATATAGGTACAGTCGCGGAAACATAAACCGGGACAGGTCCTATAGGGCCATTTTTCACTATTTGAATATTCTAATTTTGCCTTTCTAATTGTTTATGAAATCCTATCTATCAAATGCCATTGAACCAAAATGAACTCGTTAATGCAATATAAGTAGCTTGGGATAACATCAACAATGAGTTCATTCAGGCAATTTAACTAAGGCAAATTTTAGTGGTCCCGCTTTATATTTTCGCAATGGTGCAATAACAAGTTTTTGTTTAGATTTTCGAACGGAAATTTACGCCTGTTTGACCTTAATATAGTTTTTTACTGGTTGAATGTCCCAGAATGTTTCGGGCGCATATTTAAATTTGCACCTGCCAAATTCATATTTCACGGGAAGGATATTATTTTATTTGGTTTATTTCTTTAAAGTCTTTAGTTTTAGCAATACAACAATCAAGTTTTTTATTTTACCAGACGAGCAACATGACCTTCGGCTTCGTTTATTTCAATAGGAAAATTTCTACGAGAAATTTTTAATGGCGGTGTTGTTTTCTTCATTTTGTGACTTACCTTGACCCTCAAGATTTCCGACTTAACAGCACCTGATTTTTTCTGTGGAGATATTTAGAAGCAGGGGTCTATGCAAGCCTTCTTGCAAACAATTAAGAAGTTAAAAAACCAAATTCGCGAAGAAATTGCAGCCATAAATGGAGGATTTACTTAGCCGTGTAATGTAGAATTTTTTAACTAGAATGCAAGCGCGTAATGAAGTTAATGTTGGTCACTCAGAATGCAACATTTTTAAAAGTTGATTGGGCAAATCTGTATTTCAAATAATACGT
This sequence comes from Agriotes lineatus, assembly GCA_940337035.1. Lineage (NCBI taxonomy): Eukaryota > Metazoa > Arthropoda > Insecta > Coleoptera > Elateridae > Agriotes > Agriotes lineatus. Next base: position 43,708,934 of record OW679201.1, on the reverse strand, counting down.
CCCAAACAAAAGCGCTACCGAGAAGGGAAAGAAAGTTCATCAATTTCTAGCTAGAGAATAATAGACAGGGCGGTAATAACTACAGTGACAATTTAATCACAGTCCGGCTATATGATTGTTGGCCGCCAATTTTACCAACGTGAAAATAAGCTTGTGCTGGAATCATGGTGATGTAATAAAAAGGAATAACATTTCTAACGGTGTAAACGACACATGGTAACAAAAAAAACTAAAATCAAAATTATTACTTGGTTAAAATTTGGTTTTCATTATTATCTTTTTTTTTGTGTATAAACTAACACAAATATACATCAATAATATAACTAGATCTATTTTGATATTAAACCGTGTTCAGTAAGTAAAACTACATTTGATAAATTATAAAATGTTAAATGTCTTATTTTGACATTAGTAACTTTTTGTAACTAAACATTCTATACACTGTTAAAAATTACAATAACTTAGAGGATTTTGCGTTCATTCAATAGAAAAACATGGACCACCGTATGGCTACACTGTGATAACAAGTTTTGGAAGAGAATTTTGTTTGTGACTCTATAGTTTTACACAAATAATCTACTACTACACTTGACAACAAATGTCTCTATTAGTTTGACCAGCAATCATAAATTAAAGCGGGTGATTGCATTAAACGGCACATTTTATAATAGTTTGTGCATGTTTTCGTGTTGGAGTATTAGATTAAATACAAATACTTACAGTTTTCGATGGCAAACTACTACTGAAAGCCGGTACCGGTGAACACCGCACCATCAAGGTAAGGCAGACTTGCTATGTTTACAAATATTAACTGAATATATTTTTTTACAGGGTTTTTTTTAAATTCTGATATAAATCATCCACCTTCTGGATTGAATCTCATCCTATCTAATTGCAAAAACTGCAAATGGCAAGGTTTATTAAACAGTGTGTCCGTGCCAATTTTCTCGTGTCTAAAAAGTTTCACCTTGATCGTAATATTCGTATACAAATTAAAAAGAAATTGAAACAGACTCATGCTGACATAAGATCTACATTAAAAAATCGATATTTTTTATAGATTAGTGTAGACGAAGCCACTGATTTTTTTGCAGCGATGAGTATTATATGCCATAGTAGAGTCTAGATTTAATAAACTCAAAGTACAGCTGTTGTATTTTCAGGTGTAATAGTGGAAAATCATTGATTCTGATACTACAACTAAGTTAGGAAACGTAAGTGTTTCTCTTACTTTCAGATGTTGCTACCTATATGATTAGAAGTGCTGATATGATGCAATGTTCCCAAAATGATGCGCTATGCACATGCGTTACATCCAATATATGAATTTGTTAGAGAAGAATTTAATGATGTGAATGAGTTAACAAGTGAAAGTAAATAAGTGGACCAAGATAAATGTTCACGTGTCCCATCTACCAGTTCCTTCATAGCCAGTGTTACGCTCATGTTGTCGTTTTTGCGTGCAATATTTGAAATAATTAATTAGATTTCGCAATTCACATTTATTTCCTAAATATACAGTACATTTTTCCCTAAATGGTTAGGCAACCATATTAACATCATTCTAAATTTTTGGAAGAAGTTACAGTTTTGTTTATTCGCTTGGCACATATACCTGCATTCTTATAGTTTTTTCTTCCTTTTTCGAATTTTTGGAACTCTTGATAACCTGAGATGGTGGACCTACTTTTGGCAAATTTTTTATTTTTTCCATCCCCGATTCGGTAGCTAGAAGTTGGTGCCCTGGGTGGCTTTTTAATTTAGATATAGCTGTCTTCATTTTGGAAGAATATGTGAGGCATGGTAACCCTCTAGAACGCCATGAGAGCTTTTGTGTGATCTGTTGGGTCTCCTCTCCGATCGGACCGTGTGTAAAGCTGTTCGTTACCACTCGTCAGGTTAGTTTCGGCTTCTTCCCTTCAGCGCAGTTGTGTACCTAGAATTTTGTATTTTTTAGCTTTCGTTTACCCACTGGAAACTTATTTTTACCTGGGGTGGTTTTTCTTATTGGTGTGATTTGTTCTGCCTGGAACATGCGGTGCATTTGCGAGCCTGCGTGCTGCCCATTCCTGTGGGCTTGGGGTTTTGCTGCCATTCCCCTGCGAACACTGGATTCTAACGAGGTTCATCAGCATCCCATGGCCCACGAACTGCCTGGTGCCCGTGTGTACCTGAGAGGTTTTTTGTCGTGCTGTAGTTTATGTATTGTTTGTTGATTTGAATTTATAACTATGACCTTTTAGAATTGCGATAATAGTATTTTGTGTATTACGATAGGGTGTGCTTTTACTTGCGTAGTTCGATTTTTGATTATTTTATATACTTATTCGGTTGTTTTTGCAGCCACGTTTAGATTGCTTTTGATTTGTTGTGCGGCTGCTTTTTAGTAATCACTTTTTCATTTACGAGTAAAAAACCTAGTGCGATGACACATCAATTTAATTTAGCTTCAGCTGTCAAAATTTTTTGCTGTGGCTAAGCTACCGCCAACTGGATTTTTGCTGTGTTTTTTTTAGCTGGCCCGTTTACTAAATTGATTGGCAAGTTTTAAGGTTTAGAATGACAGCAGGTAATGAAATTACTCAGAAGGCGTTACGAATTTCATATAGGTCCCTAGCACACCCTTGTGAGATTTCATGCACTGCAGGTACCGCCCCCGTCTAAATTTTTGTTTGCAGTAAAAGTCAATTTAACTAATCCAACTCGCGGGGTTAAACGTAGGCCTTACTTTATACTTGCGCTATTCGCACCTCATGTATTGCACTCCGCTTAACGAAGTATATTCGAATATTTAGAGCTTTTTTGGTTTTGATCATAGGTTAATATAGTCATGCCGCGTGCTGTGTCGATCTCCGCTTCACGGTGACCGCAGCTGTATTTATGATTAAACATGCTTCTGCGTTTGTTTATTTGATTTAAGCTTTGGGGACGCTTAACTAGGTGGTTACTAAGCTTCTAACGCCCCTCTGGCTAGTTTTGAATTACGTAGCACTATTCGTTGTTCTATAGGCCAACTTGTGATATTATGTATTTCCTGTGATGTACTTATATTGTTGGTTTTGTTTATATGTATGTTGTTGGCGTGTATTTCTATGAGTTTGTTGAGCACTATAGAACCAAGTCATGAAAAAAATCTCGTTATTAGTTATTGGTTATGCTGTTATTTTTGGTTTGTCTGGAATATCATTACCCTTGGAGAGGTCCCATTCAAGGATTTTGTCTACGTCGAGAACCTGGCGCCCCTCTGCCTTAGTTTCCTTTTTCAGCTTCGCTGAAACCCCGACCCTCTCGACTAGGCAGATATTTATCAACTGGCAAAATACCAAATACAACTTTCGCCAATTGGTAAGGGCCGCTCTTCGCCATGCTTCCTTACACCAGTAATTACGAGATGAGGAACATGGGTTGTAAGAACTATGCACAGAGATAACACCTTTCAATCTCAACGGTTCTACAGGAGCAGGTGTGGATTGGCTGATCCTTGCAGGATACCCAACTCTCACTTGTGGTTTCCTGCATTAACCTGCAGACTAAACTAAGCGAGGGTAGCCAGAATTGCCTTAATTGCAAAGGGCGGCAGTTTTCTTCTTAAGCAGCATTGGCACCGATCCTGGAGAATCATACGTGGAAATACATGCTATATTCACAGGCGCAGTTAAAGTGATGAAATTGGCAGTGAAACTTATAATGGCCCCAAATGAATTTTTTGCCACAACTTGCCGTTCAAATGAATTTTTTGCCACAACTTGCCGTTTATGGTAGGTTTACAAGATCACCTCTTTGAAATAAAGCTACGATGTACCTTAAAATTAGGTCATTTTAAAGCCTGCATGTGGATCAGGTTGCGTATCTTAATTTTGACAATTTTTTGTTGTATTTTGAAACTCGTTTGTGTTGGACCTCCTTGCGCGTTTAGCTTCAGAATACATATGCTCGTTTCCTGCAAATTTCCAGTCTTTCTGTGGTAATTTAAGATCGAAGACGTAGGCTGGGGGCTTGAAAAATAATATCGCCTTTTTACGCCATGGTTATTCCGTATTTTATAAAAGAAGAGTCCAATATACTTATGTTTTTAAATGAATATTACTGCCCCTATCCTTTCTACATTGGATATTAATTCTCCATCGTCCCTGACATCTATCACCACCTAAAGGTATGTGATGGAGTCATTAGCTCAAGGTTTACTGTGGCTACCTTTTTATTAATGAATCCATTATGGTTGGTTTAACCTTGACCAATTTTCGCAGACTATGAAAGCAACGCTCTAGGTAATCGTCACCAGAAAAACGAGGAAAAGGCAGAAGGTCAAAGAAGACACTCCTAGTGCGTTTCGTTTTAGCTAAGCTATCAGGAGTTTCGCAATGCGCATTTGATATCAATTTAATGTTCCAATGCCATTAATTTGTAGGTCAAATTTCTACCGTTTACAACATTTTGTTTGCTAGCTTGATAACGATCGACTAATTTTGGATGTTTAACAATGTTGTTTTTGTTTTGTTAAAACGGTAGATAGGCTACTTTTCTTTGATAGGACAACACGGTGTCTAGCGAAAGTTGGTCTTGTCAAGCGATAAGGTTATTTATTTATCAATGCACTCCGTCTTCGAGAGGCCTCTGCTATAAGCGTATGTAACGCAATAACTTTAGGTAATAGTTCCTTTGCAAGCACTAAATACGGCTGTAATTCAGTTAGAGCAATTTCGTTTTTTGATTCCGTCGCCTAATTATTCTATTCTTTTAAATGCTAGCATGATCCTCGCATGATATTTTACATCATGTCTTAATTGTAACAACGCCTAGTGCTATAATTTAATAATTGCATTACTGAATCTTGTTCATGAATCCTTTTTTGAAATTGATAAACACCGTATTTTATAGGTTTTATTTGAATATAACAATTCCTGTGTAATGTTTACATACCCATTAAGGACAATTTAACTTTCTGAATGCATTCTGAATCTAACCAGTGGAGTTTTTATATATTAGTAATTTAACTTCTGGATGACTTTGAATATAACGAACCTAGCGCTATTTGTGGAACGTCAATTTTGATGTAATCTTTTTTTAGCTGTGGTTATACGTCATTGTTTTTAATATCTACTTTGGGTTTTACCGTTGATATTTAAATTTTGCAATTTATCTTTGCTATCGTCTTGGTACTTGTATTTTACTTCTAATATTTTCTTCTCGTTTTTCTAAGAGAAGGTTTGTGCGAGGGAGATGCGTTCAACGGGAAGTGAAGTTTGTTTGGACTACTAGTTTGAGCGAAGTTATCGCTGTCGCAAAACGCCAACTGGCGTCGATTTTGTTATTGTTTAGTAGTTGTTGGATCAATTAATCTATTCCGACTGAAGATCATAATCGCAGAGCATTTTGAGCTTGTCTAGGCTGTGGGCAATGTGGACCCATTAAAAAATGTAAATGGTGAACTAGAAATATGGCATCCCTAACTTGAGGCAAACTGTAGTGCACAGTGGGAGCGACTGTCTGTACCCAGAATTTTGGCCCAGAAAAAGGCAAGGAAGACCTTCTTACTCGAGATACCATCATGTGGAATGCGACGAGCACGTATGGGGCGGTAAAGATTCACAACGCTATTAAAGGGCATGTCAGAATGAAAATAGATGTGCAGGGTATCCGTGAAACCAGATAATCATCAAATTTTCTACATGGGCAATGATACCCGAAATGATTACAAAGAAATCCGAGTAATCCGAGGAGAAGATTCCAGAAGATTCCTCTATATCGGATGAAGTTATTCTTATTCAGCTTAACTGAAAACCATTTCACACCAACATACAGATAATTCAAGACTATGCTTCTGCAGCTGACAGCAGTAAGAAAGAACAGTTATACAGCAGGATCAGACATGCCCTCAGCTGTATGAAAAAATTTCATAATATGATAGTTAATGGACGAAAACGACAAGGTTGAAAAAGGCGACGCGAGAATGTTGTAGAAGATCATGGCTTAGGCCTGAAAACTGAAAAATGGGACAAACTTGCTCAGTTCTTCTAATAGCAAGATTACGTAGTGTCAAACACTTACTCTAAACTACCGTTCCGAAAATTATAAACCTGGAAGTCAAAGTCAAACGCAGATACATAAAATAGACTTGTTAGTAACCGGATTGATTTTATTTTAATTAGTTTAGTTTCAGAAACTGGGTGAAATCAGTAAAAAGGGACTGGCCGCTGTCGGTAGCTCAGTGGTTAAGCATTCTGACTACTGATCTAAGCTCGCGAGTTCGGTCCCCGGTTTCGGTGAAATTAAAAAAAAATGCAGATGAAGTCCTCTACAGAATGCCATCATTCGGAAGTGATGTAAAGTCGTGGGTGGCATAAACGATGGAAGAGATATAGGTGAGTCGACTCCAAATGACTTTGAAGATTTTGATGGCTAATTTTTGTCCTAGTTACCGTGCGGATCCAACAGGTGGCGAATGAGTAAAGCCATAAATAGAGTACCTACTTGTATGTAAGTACTATTAGTTAGTTAGTAAGAGTAGCGGGAAAACTGATGTAAAACAAGTAGGCCTTCATAGGTTCTTTTTGCCAACCCCGTGGACAAGGTCTAGGCATGCAGAGTACCACGTACCTTAGTCCTACTTAGAATTTTTCCGATACTAAGGAGTTCCAATGATGGTATTGTGTAGAGGTTTTCATCCGCATTTGTATTCTTTTTAAAACCTCACCGGTACCGGGGATCGAACTCTCGACCCTTAGATCAGTAGCCAGAATCCTTAACCACTGAGCTATGGAGCCCGGCTGTATAAGTAGTAAGAGTAGGGCAAACGATGATGTTTAGGGATCCATGAAGCGAAGTTAGTCACAATTTTGCAGTCGACTACATTAATACAATGAAGGGATTCATCCTGTGAAGTTAGTTACAGCTGTCATATGTTATAATTGACTATAAATTATTTAGTATTTAGTCGTGGTAAGAAGTTGAAACTAAATGTCCTTTACGCCATGTAATACACTTTTATTTATTAACTAGTAAATACAATGGTCTTAAGCCAACTTTATATTCACAATAAAGCTCAATAAAAAGTATGGTATCAGTGCATTATATAGATTCCATAATATTGAAGTTCACAATTTTATAGAACAGTTGCGCCTTTATTTTCCGGAATGTAGAGAGAACAATGAAATATTTCTTGGGAGACATAAACATTGATATTTAAAAAACTGATCGAACAGAAAGTGATTATCTGAATGTGATGTCTGAACACAGTTTCAAATCTGTAATCCACAAATACACAAGAGTAACTAATGACACGAAATCATGCTTAGATCACGTTTTTATAAAAACACGGCAAAAGTCTTCTGATATTTTTGGTTTAATTTTGCGGACTGATATCACTGATCATTACACTGTAATTTTTAGTATAAAGAATTTAATTTTTGAACGTCCTAGAAAGGTTAATCCACAATCAACCTCACAAATTTTTGATAGCTTAAGATTTTTTAATTTAGTTAACTCTTTGTCATGGGACGGTATATTAAATGAGCAGGACGCAAATATTGCTACAGAAACCTTTATTGATACTCTAAAAGGGTGCAAACAAAAATCACTCAAAGTAAAAAACAATAATTCAGTTAATTCGAAAATGAAAAAGCGTAAACAATGGATTAAGCAAAATTTAATAAAATCAATAAACATTCGTGATGCCTTAAAACAACGCGTACTGAGAAATGAATGTAATGTAGAACTCAGAAATTATTATAAAAATTATAGAAATATTTTACAAATGTGCAAAAAACAACAAAGTCGCAATTTTATAAAAATAAAATAATGCAGTCACCGAATGACTCAAAGCACTTATGGAATACAGTTAGAGAAAGTTTAAATGATAAAAAAACATATGGAAATTAAAAGTATAGTATTGGAAAACGGTATAGAAATACAAGATAAAAATCAAATAGCAAATGAGTTTAATAGACATTATTGTAGTATAGGAAATCGTATGGCAAACATTCTTATCAACAAAAACAAAAGTAAAATATGTAATGAATTACCAAATACTGTCAATTCCAGTACACTTTACCTTAGCCCTGTGACAAATCAGGAGATAATAAATGAAATTGACACCTTAAAAGCAGGTAAAGCTGCTGGCCTGGATAACATCACTGCTGAAAATCTAAAACAAATAAAATATCTCATTGCTGGTTCTCTTCAACATATAAGTAATCTGATCATTTACAGTGGAATTTTTCCTAATGTCTTAAAAGTTGCAGTAATAATACCTATATATAAAACTGGATGTAAAAACACCATAACAAACTATCGTCCTATAGCGTTACTCACGAACATAACAAAAATTGTAGAAAAGGTAATAAAACGCAGGCTAATGTCGTTTTTGGAAAAAAATAACATAATATCAAATAATCAGTTTGGTTTTCGAGAAAACAAATCCACTGAAGATGCAATTCAATTATTAACTTCAAAAATATATGCAAATCTAGATTCTTCTAACGTCTCAGCAGCGGTGTTTTTAGACCTAGCCAAATAGTCCAGTCAGTGGAGGTTTTTGCCTTACAAAAAATGGAGTATAAACGATTTTTATATATGTTGTTTAGGTCGAGATCCTAATAAAAAATCCAAGTTTTCGACCTTGAAGGGGCGCCGCGCGAGCAGCCACCTTGGATTAAAGGTGCTAAAAACTGGCTTTTTCCAAATGACTCCGCTACGGTTGATCCTACGCCAAGAAACTCTAACTCAAACTTAAAAAAGACAAGATTCTTGACATCTTTTGTATATAACTATTTTTTGTAAATTTAATATGAAAGGAGTTAAAGCGGCGGAAAGATGAACATTTCTCTAAAAAATAGTGTAATTTCTCATTTTTAAATTTTTTTCTTGTATTATTTCTAGTTATTCGTTACGTAGTTATAGTAATTTGATAAACGTATAGTAAACTCATTTCCACACCACCATGAGGTAAAGTTAATGGTGCTTTTTTTATTGTGGTATCCCAGCAGGCCTAATCCACAGATGCTCTAGTTTAGTGATGTTTCATGTTCGCGATTATATTATTTAGTTTATTTTATTTTTGAAGGCCCCGGTCGATAGATGTTGACGTCTCCATAAGAGTATTTATCCTCAATGTTATCTTCGAAGTCATTGCTCCTGAGACTCGGGACTCCTATTGATAAAATGTCCTCATCTTCGTTTCCACTCTCGATGTGAACTTCTGGTGCATTTTCGCATGATTGGCCATTACAGAATTCACACAGAATAGAGCACTTCATCCCACTTTTCCTAAAGCCACATGCTCCGCCACATCCTGTTTTACAATGGCATGAAATTAATTTTAATAAAGTCTCATGTGCTGGATTCTCTGTCATTGTTACTGGAGTGTGCATTTTTTTTTCAATTCCATACCACTGTTGGACCTGGTGATACGTACGTCCTAAATGCGTGATACCGTGCAGCGTCCTTTGTTGGTGGCAAAGAAGCAAAATTAAATGTGTTTCTTGCACTTAATTTTGCAAAATGTTGGTAACGGACTTATTCAAAGATATTTTTTTCATGTCGCCATACAAAGCAACGAGTAAGCGTGCTTCAGCATCTGCGATATTATCTGGTTTGGCATCGTGATGTTTGAATATGCCTATAGTGTCATTCAGTCTGGTGCTTTTCTTGACAAGCCAACAAAATTTAGTTTTTCGTTGGTTGTAGACGGACGACATTGTGTCGCAGCCACTAAACGAGTGGAGAAACAGAATCTTTTCAGATGATTTTTCATATTTAAAACTATTTGCAGAATACACTCTTTCAAGAAGTTTGCCTCTCTCAGGTTTGCGAAAGTAGATGTTGCTAATGCCGTCAGCAGGACTAGAAGATCGACGTCTTCTCCAATGACGAAAACAGTGTAATGACCCGCCTTTATTAGGAATAATTTAATTGGCTTTATAGCCTCGGATATGCTCTAAGTCGGAGAATACGTTCAAATAGCTCGAATAAGACGTAGATCAAAAAAATTAAAATAGATAAATATTTAAAATAAGATATACTGTATATAACTATTTACATTAGATACAAACTTAATAGAACACACTGTATATTACGGGCAAGCGGGTAGTTGCGTCAACAGGGGGTTGCTTGTGGTCGCCAGCAGCACTGCATCCCAAATTGTCCAGAAGCGCGCCGTTTCCCCAGGCGATGTTTGGGAGTGGATCGGGCTGCGCAGCAACCGCTTCGTAATTTGATATCGGTTGGAGGAGGTCGTCGGTCGAATGCCGCAGTTGCGATAAGCAGTTATTTGTTTACAACAAATGCTGCCAACACTTCTAATTAGAAATTGTGTTTTGAGAATATACCTGACGACGTAAGAAGCTGCGGGAGCTCGCGTTCGATGAGCCGAACTGGACCGGGGCCGCCCGGCGATTTGCCGGCTTTCGCGGCTCGAAAATGTGCAGCGGCCGGGCTTCCAAATATTTCAATCTTCGAGCGGCCCGGAGATTTCTTTCGGGGGGCCTCAGGAATATCCCAAGGATGTCAGCGGTGATTCATGCAGGTAGGTCTCTTATCGCATAATCTCCGTATGCGTTTAGCCTGGCGGCGACGGGATGTTGACAACTTCCAGGTGCTTTAAAATTCAGGCAAATTAATACAATCGAAATGCGGCTTTCGAGAATGCAATTAATCGGAACGGTGGCGGTGATTACATTCCACGGGTTACAGGAAAGTTAGTTTATAAATTCCGCGGTTTCGGCCTTTAACTGACTGCGGTCTAGTTACACAGGATGCGGGGGAAATTAATTACGTAGCCGCGGTTTCGGCTTTTAAATTAATGACGGTGAACGGGTTCGATAAGGACCTCCAGGTTATCGGTATGTTCTCACGGACTGACAGTAACCATACCAGCACCGTAAGAACCTTTTAACCGATTTCCCCTTTGCTTAGACAGTAACCTGCACAGGGCAAAAGAGTAATCGTCTCAGGTGGATTGGGAGGAGACTTAGGGGAGAACCCCAGGATGGGATCTGTTCCAGGAGCTAACGATAAAATACGTATATTAAACAGAATATGTACAGGTGATTATTTACAAAACATTTTAATATTATTAATATAAGTCCGTGGGGTTGGGCCGTTCTAGGCTTTTGGCCTCTTCAGCCCTGGGGTCTTCCTTCCTTCTTGTGGGTTGGTGGTTCTTCTTCTGGTCCTGATGTTGGGGTTGTTTTTTCTTTCATCGGTGGGCGGCATCTGTAATCATAGAAAAATTTGTGTAGTATTGGCTGTTAGGAAAAATGGTTCTCCTCATTGACAGGGGGGTGTCAATGAGGATCCAGTGAGGTCAGGGTAAAGGAAAATTGGGGGGGGGTGACTTAGTTAAAGGTAAAAACGACTTTGTTACCGGAATGTGATATACGGAGGAAACGGGCTAGGCAGGCATGGGCGGATTGCTCAAGGGTGGTTTGGATCTTCTGCTTCTGCAGGGGGAAAAGGTCGAAGAGGGTTTTGGTAAGGAAACGGATGAATTGTCTCACTGATAGGAAGGGTTCGTGGGTTTGGTCTTCGTCCATGTCGGAGTTTTCGGGATCGAGGCTGGGTTCAATGATTTTGGTCGGGACAACAGGGGTTTCGGGGGTGATGGTTTGGGGTTTTGGGAATTTAGGGCATTGATGAGACCAAGCTGGGTGGTTTCCTTTACAGAAGGGGCAGATGGGGGTTTCGCTGGGACATTTTCCGGGGGGGTGGGTGTTTGGGCAGGTGGGGCACACAGGTTTACTCCTGCATTCGGAAAGGGAATGCCCGAAGGCAAAACATTTGGTACACTGGAGTGGTATGGGGGTGGGGGGGTGGGAGGGCTCGCAAGGGTGCTTGCGGCCGAAAAGTTGGAGGCCGTTGATGAGGAGCTCGTCGATGGTGGGTTTGTCAGTGGAGATGATACGGAGTAGGGGAGTGGGGCGGTTTGTGGCTTTGGATGTGATTCTCCAGCACTTGAAAATTTGGAGTTGGGGGCACTGGAGTTTGACGTCTTCAGGAGCGATGTCCTGGTCGACGTCTCGGGCGACAATGGAGAAAGTGGGTGGTTTTTTGGCTTGTTGGGTGGGGGAGGCCTTTCGGGATAAAGGGCAAACTTCAAGTGCTTTGCTGTTGGTGGCGGTGCGGAGTTTGGACTGGGTGAGTCCATTGAGGGGTTGCTCGGTGATAAGGAGGGCGGTTTTGTTGTAGTTGACTACAAGGGTTTTGATGCCCTTGAAGCCGTGGGAGATCAGGAGGGAATAGAAGGATTTTTGGGTAGCGTAACTATCTGGGATGTTTTTAATGGAATATCTGAAGGAGTCGGGCTGGGAGGTAGAAGATGATACGGAGGATTGACGGGCGCGGGAAGATGTTGGGGATGTGGGGGGTTCGAGGGGTGGAAGTGATAAGAGGGACGGTACTGGTTTGTTCTCACCGGTTTTTTTTGATGAGTTTGCGGTGCTGGCGGCTTGGGCAGCGGCTCTGGCGGCAGCGGCGTTGGCGGCTAAGTTGGCGGCGGTGGCGGCGGCTGCGTCTGCGGCCTCATCGGCGGCATCGGCGGCATCGATGTCGGCGTAGATAGCGGCGGCTCTAGCGGCGTGGGGTTTGTTTTTATGTGTTTCCGGTGAGGCGCAGGCAGCGGCGTCGGCGACAGCGGCTTTGGCGGCTAAGGTGGCGGCGGTGGCGGCGGCTGCGGCTGCTGCCTCTTCGGCGGCGTCGGCGGCATCGCAGGCGGCGTTGACAGCGGCGTCCTTAGCGGCGTCCTCTGTGGCTTCCGCGGCCCTGGTGCGGGCGATAGCTCGGTGTGCTCGGAGCCTGGCTTCCTGGGATTCGGTGTCGGGCTGGGTCCGTTTCTTTTTCCCTGCCATCTTAACGTCCTGATGGCACACGAAGGAATGGGATGAAACGAAACGTTGACTATTCTTTTTTGTGTGAGCGCGCCCGGAGAACCAACTGGACTCCCCGGACCGCTGGAGTTCGAAAACTTTCTCTGCTCTGGTTGGTCGCTTGGCTGGGTGTTGCTTCTCTCGCTGCTCAGGTCGGAATGGCCAGGAGCTGCCATGTGCTCCTTTTTATATGTTCGGCTCCCGGTCGGCACTCGCGCTCCCCACTCTGGCGGCGGGGGAAAACACTCCTACGTACAATCCTGGCCGTCCGCGCAGCGGCTACTGGTCCGCGCTATCGCTTCATAGCACGGCATCGAGATGCAAACGTTTGATAAGGCGGCGATTTAAATTCCAAATACGTTTGAAGTATCTTTAGAATTTAAATTCATAAGCGAAACGTTACAACAGCATCACAGCACAAAGAAATCGCCGTGTTGACACTCAACACATCTTCTTCAGCCTGCTTAACTGTCATACAGTAATGTTCGAATGTTTTTTTAGCATCGAAATCAAACGGACTTTATTCTTTTCGTTTGCTAGAAATCGTTCTTGGGAAACTAGAACTGGCATTGTTTCATCGAAAATAACATTCGCAGACATTTGCTTTTTAGATCGGCGAAGTCTTTCTGCAGTCTTGGTATTTTTTGCCACCATCAAACGGATATCCATCGAAAACAACGGCTGCATGTGCGAGTATAAGTGACTTATAGTTGCATTCATAAATTAAGAACTATTCCATAGCTATAATAGATGAAAATAATTTTGATAATACTTTGTATTTCTCTATAGAACGTTATTCTGATGTATATAAATATTACAAACAATATAGTGTAAGTTGTTCCTACAAAATGTACCATCATAATAGTATATTATGTTATTAGGAGCAAAAGTTATATTTTATGAGGCGAGGCTGGACGGGTTATCTGCCGAGCTTGCGAGGCAGATAAGTACAGCCGAGCCACATAAAATATACTTTTGCTCCGAATAACATAGTATTTTTTTTTCAAACGTTTTTATAACAAATTATTTACAACTTTGTGAACAAAATTCGAAGAAAATTACTTGATCTCGTCAGCGGCAGATAATATTATCTGCCGCTGATGAGCGGCAGATAAAGTTGTCAGCGGCAGATAATAACTTTATCTGCCGCTGACGAGCGGCAGATAAAGTCGTCAGCGGCAGATAATAACTTTATCTGCCGCTTGGCAATAAAGTGACAGTTTATCATCATCAATCCAGCAGTATGCCATATTTTACTGCCGTTTGAAGAAAAATATAATTTAACGATATTTTGGAGAAATGTTCAACTTTCAGCCGCTGTAGCTCGTTATATATTACACTTACAACAAAAATTAATAAACAAAAAATGTCAAGAATTTTGCCTTCTTTAACTTTATATTGAACTTTTTTGACGTTGGATCAACTGTTGCGGAGCTATTTAGAAAACACTAGTTTTTAGCACCTTTAATCCAAGATGGCGGCTCGCGCGGCGCCCCGCCAAGGTCAAAAACTTGGATTTAACATCAGGATCCCGACTTGAACAACATATATAAAAACCGTTCATACTCCATTTTTTGTTGAGCAAAGGCCTTTTTTTGTCCCTACAGACTGGGCTAAAAGCTTTTGATACTGTGAGTCACAATCTTCTTCTGCAAAAAATGGAAAGGATGGGTGTTAGAGGTGTTGGTCTTCATTTGTTTGAATCTTATTTGTCAAAAAGAATGCAGCAAGTAAAAGTTGGTGCAGCATACAGCCATAAAGTTCTGTGCGAATATGGAGTGCCTCAGGGGAGTGTACTGGGACCGGTATTGTTCATAATCTACATAAATGACTTATTAAATGCAAAAAATCAATACAACATTATTACTTACGCTGATGATACAGTTTTATATTTTACTGGTGATTCGTGGCAAAACCTTTACACAAAAATAAGCGTGGAACTAGCGAATATTGTAACTTGGTTAGATCTGAATCTGCTTACATTAAACGCTGAAAAAACAAAATGTGTGCCTTTTACGTCTTATAAAAACAATCTGCCGCTATATAGTATTATAAAAATTAGCAATTCTGATCTAAATATAAAAGTTACTACAAATGTGAAATATTTAGGAATAACTATAGATAGTTTTTTCAGATGGGATTTGCACATAAATGAACTTACTAAAAAAATCAGAAAATTTGTCTATCTATTTAAACAACTAAAATCATTTCTAAAAACTGCGGACTTGAAAATAATATACTATGCTTTAGTACAATCCCTGCTCCAATATGGTATTATTGGCTGGGGTGGGGTGTACAATACAACTCTCAAACAGTTAGCTACCGTACAAAATACTATATTGAAAATTATACTGTCCAATCCTTTCAGATATGATACTCACTCACTATATTTAGAAGCACGTGTATGCACGGTCAGACAATTACATATGATAGCAGCTATATGCAGATATCACGACAAACCAAAACAGTTTATATGTCATGGTTATGTCACAAGAAATGTTACAAATCAGTGCGTAGCTATTATAAATGCCCAAAAGACAATTGGAACAAGAAGCCCGTCTTATTTAGCTCCACCTTTTTACAATTTATTACCCAGAAATCTTCTTTCAATAAAACCGGTGCGACTATTTCGAAAGCATATTGCAGAAGAATTGTTACAGCGCGATATGACTGCCTTTTTAGTCCTTCTCGAATAAAATTTGTATAGCTCCGTAAATAGTAATATAGTAAAATATAGCAAATGGAAATAACCCGCATTTTTTTCATAACTTTTGAATTTTTTGGTTAATTTTTTTTTCAAACTCTTTAAGATTAATTTGAAAGAGGCGGTGTTTTAATTTTGTTGCCTGTATGGTTTCGGCGCACAAGCTCTGCTTAGGCTGAGACCACCACGCAACTGTTTTTTCTTCTTTTTACTTTTTTCTTTGTGGACTTTTATAGTTTGTTTTGCTCCATTTATGTTCTTTTAGTTTCTAGTTGTTGTGTGTTGTTGCTGCTGCTGTATTATTTCTTTTTCTTAAATAAATATTATTATTATTATTATTAAACTTATTGTTCACATCTACACATGATGAATATAGATTGAATAATATTTAAAAAATGTAAGACTCCAAATAGTGCTTCAATCTTTACATTTTATAACGGTTTGCTTCTATCTACTTGTAATACATTTTAAAAGTAAGGATTAATGAAATAAAACAAAAATTCAGATCACATTAGTTTTCCTACCTCATATGAAAAGTAAACATTTGGAAGCTAAAGCGTTTTTTCATGTTTTGGCAATGTTATGCGTCCTATAAAAGAATTTGTAGTTACCCAAAAATCCATACTTTTTACTTTCCTCGTCTGAAAGACGAAGGAAGTATTGTAATCACAAAAAAATCATTTTCCGAGATTTCTTCAGATCTTTACGTTTCAGAGTGCCTAGATGACGAAAATAGTATATTACAGTCCGAGATGGGAAGTGTTTCATTACTGTCGAGAGATTAGTTAGCTGATTGAGACGCGAAGCGTCGAAATCAGCTATTATCTCGTGACTAAGGAAACTTCCTGTCGAGCTTTGTATACTATTTTATTTACAACTATATATGTAATGTACTCGAGTGCGGGAAGTGAGTGCGGGATGGAGCGGGCGGTAATGTACGGCTTCCCGCACTCAAATAAGGTCAGTAATGTTAACATTACATATATGGTTGTAAATAAACAGGTTTTCTTAATTGCTTCTGTCTGTCTGTCTGTTGGCAGTATAGCTCAATAACTATTTGTCGGTGTAAGACGATATTTTGCATACATATTATACATCTGCCTCGCATGAAACCGGTACAATTGCATACAAATATATAGAGGGTGAGCACCTTAAAAAAATAAAATTTTGTTTATTTTTGGGTTGAAACCCCAGCGGGATACATTTTTTTTATTTGAAAATGTATTTATTTTTTTATTCAACTTAGTAATAGATACAAGCAATAATTTGTACATAGTGCAGGCTGTATTCTTACCAAAAAATAGAAACCAATACATACAGAATAATTTTTTTTCAATACAAAAACGAGGCACAAATAGCCATTACTAAATATAGCTGCGACGGAGAAATTGGAGAGGGCGGTCCTCCGTGGCTTAGGTAGAAATTGTCGAGTCCCTTATGATATCGCATTAAACGTTGGGACTGCACACGCGGTCCACTTGCAGTTCGAATTCGACCACCGGTAACATTTTTTTTATTTGAAAATGTATTTAATTTATTAGAAACGTGAAAATAGTTTTACTCCTAACTTAATTTGATTTTTAAAATTATTTAGTGTCACAATGTCGACGAGGGAAGTTCTGCGTAAAGCCTTTTACAGATTTTTTTAAATTTCATTTTATCTAAAGCAAGCACACAGTCTTTCACAAATTTTGTGATAGAATCGGAAAGCTTAATTGGTAATAATTTAAAATCGTCCCTTAAAATCGCTGACTGAAAATTCAAATTTTGAAGATGAAAATTTACTATATGAACGGAAGGGGGAGGAAGGCCCATCTTTCTTATGTCATTATACCCAGCTATTCCACATGAAAATCTCAGTCCCTTAATGAATATTTTTATATTCTAGCAGCTGAACTATCACAAGTGTCCTTACTTCCACATTTAATTTATTTCAGATAGGTGTAAATTTTACTGAAGCATAAACGGCCTATTAAAGGACGCTGCCATAATAAAATTTAAGGAAATATGTAACATTATATTTATTGGCATATTTGAGTTAGTTAAAGCTAATGTGATGTAATATTTGGATGATGTGATAGTTACAAAAACTACCTTATATAAAAACTTGGGTTTTATATTTGCTAACATAATATCCCAGGCATAAAAAACATCTTTTGTTCAGGTAAAGTACTTTTTCTGTTTTGAACACTGCAAAATATTATTAGAAAAGTTGTTTAGAATCTAGAACTATCGCCCAATGCAAAATTTCAAAAACATCGAGTTACTTTTATGAAACCTTGTTTATTAGAAGGATTTGCCAAAGTGCTTTATCTCAGTCACGCAGTTTCATAAAAATAACTTTATGTTTCTGAAACTTGCGGTGGGCTATAATTTTACTTCACTTTAGCTTATTCTTTCTAATAAACACGAGGGTTCTTCCTCTGCTTCTTGCTCCAAAAGAACTACGATGCCGGCACCCCAGAGAAGGGGACTTTTAAGGGAACGCTCCTAGAGCACTGGGGAACATTTCTGAACAAAAATCGAAACTACATTATTTTTGTTAAGGTTTCCCTTAAAATGTATTTGTCTAATATTCCTGGGCTATTAAGTAGTCCAGTCACTATGTCATTTTTGCTTGAAAGTGAAGGGAAATTTGAAATTTCTTTTTTGGGGTATTGGTGAGGTCCAGCAAAGCTTAACTTCAAGTTGTCGACCAAAATTTCCTATGTGCTATTTCCGCTATCTTGATAAATGAGTGCGTTTGATTTTTTTGTGATAAATCGGTTCCCGTTAACACTACATAAAAATAATGTAGACATCTTTGTAAGAATTTTGAATGTTCTACAATTTATGTTCTATTACTTTTTCGCGTAGGAGCGATATTTGTCGAGATATGGAACGCGAAAGGAGAGCGTGAAAGGGTCGAGATTTTTTTTTCGAGCTTCTGGGCGTGTGTCTCATTTCTCTTTCTATTTAGCGAAAAAGTAGCCATTATCAAACTTGTAGAGGTTGAAAATAGCTTCAATTCGACCTATTATAAATTGATATGCGACTAAAATTACGACTTGTAGAGCGGGCCAAAGTTGTGTAGTTGGCGCGTAATTTTTATTTCATGTATCGTACTATTACGTAGATGACATAACAAACTTCATTGCATTATTGGAATCATTATATTTCATCAAGTAGATAGTATACAGCATTATATGATTGTATATTAGTAATAATAATAATAATAATAATGAAGGTCTTTATTAAATTATTACAAAATTACACAGAAAAAATATTGACTAAAACGTAATATTGTCTTGGACGAAGTTCAACTTCATAGAAAAACAGATCTATCAGCTGTTATTCCACTTAACCCGGTGAAAAACAGAAAGAAAAGAAAACAAAAAAATCCAACGACCTACGCTTTGGCGCCAGGCGAAGTATTACGCACAAAACAGCTATGGCGGTGTTTAGTGATATAGCAATTTACTAAGTGTGTTATTTTGACCCTAATAATTAATTCATTGATGTTTATCCATAAAATTTTGAAAAATTGCTTTTTTAAATTAAATTTTGACGTACAATAGCCTTTTACTACATTTGGTAACAAATTATAGCATTTAGTTATTCTGTAAGGAAACGATCGCTTGAAAAATTTTAACTTATGTTGAGGTGGAGTCAGCGTCCCTTTAAATCTTAAATTTAAAGCATGTACGTCGGTTCTAAACTTTATTTTGTTGTATAAGTAACTCGGTGATTTACTCAAAATGATCTTGTGGAAAAGACATTCAGAATGAAAGAAGGGCCTTTCTTTCATATTAAGCCAGTTTGAATCTTTCAGCTTATAAAGAATTCTTTCATATATTCGTATTCCAAATATGAGGCGTAAACATAATTTCTGAATTTTCTGAATTCTAGCAATATTAAAGCAACTTAAATGTGAATCATAAACGTCGGCACAATAATCAAAACAGGACAAGATTAATGCATTACAAAAAACGGTTTTCACATTTACACTTAAAAATTGTCGATTTTGATAAATAAATTTCAAAGAACTATATGATTTTTGCAGACTTTTTGAAATATGTTTAGTAAATTTAAAATCATTATCATTATTTTTAAAATCAAATAAAGGTTCACACTTCGGTTGTTTTTCGGGTTCTTCTGTTGCAGATTGACTTCGCCGAGAAGCGATCGAGGCTAGTCTTTCATTGCAATAGTTCTTGTAGCATGCTCTATGCACACTTACATTATCCACTCTTTCCAACATAGACCGATGTTCATCGTGTCCCCTCTTCACGCTCGCCGCTAAAAGAGTTTTCACAGCTTTCACTTTGGCCACGTAAACGTCTCTGATCAAATGTGTTTTACATATGAAACAATCGCCCATTGTATTCTCAAGAAATAACACGTTTACAAAATATTTATTTCTAAACCGATGTTCTATAGCAGAAATAACAATTTACGTACTGGCTACTTGAAATTTAACGATTCTCATAATGCTATGAAGTTTATTATGCCATTTATGTAGTAGTACGATACATGAAATAAAAATTAAGCGCCGACTTGACAACTTTGGCCCGCTCTACAAGTCGTAATTTTAGTCGCATATCGATTTATAAAAGGTCAAATTGAAGCTATTTGCAACCTCTACAAGTTTGATAATGGCTACTTTTTCGCTAAATAGAAAGAGAAATGAGACACAGGCCCAGAAGCTCGAAAAAAAATCTCGAGCCTTTCACGCTCTCCTTTCTCCTATCTCGACAAATATCGCTCGTACGCGAAAAAGTAATAGAACATAAATTGTAGAGCATTCAAAATTCTAAAAAAGATGTCCACACTATTTTTACGTAGTGTTAACAGGAACCTATTTATCGCAAAAAAATCAAACGCACTCATTTATCAAGATGGCGGAAATAGCACATAGGAAATCTTGGTCGACAATTTGAAGTTAAGCTTTGCTAGACCCCCCAAACACCCCAAAAAAAGAAATTTCAAATTTCCCTTCACTTTCCAGCAAAGGCCTTATTTTTGGACATAGTGACTGGACTAAAGTGGTGGTGCAGCAAGAGGAATAGGTATCATTGCATCATTTAATATTTTGAAGCATTAATATTTGTCACCTTGAAGGTTCGTTTGTTTGTGTGTTTGTTTATAATAGACAGGATCGAGGAATACGAAGCTACAGGTTTACTGGAGTTCAAGGATGGCTATTTTAATAAATTAGTTTTTGCTAAGCATTTATTTTATAAAAGTGCCTTGACCGCAATTTTAATTTAGCGCATAACAGCTTTTTATAGTTGATCCAAACAAACATTAAATTTTGTGCTAGGGAAGATAAAGTAAGGTTAGAAAGATTTTCTAGTGTATTTATTTTGTCAAAAATGGTAATCACCTTGAACTATCAATCCAATTCTAAGTAGAATCCCAACCAAATTATGATTTAGATAAATTAAACTTCAACTATCTTGCAGTACTACTAACTTCATAAGCGATTGAAAATTTGTTTGACTCGAAAGTGGAGCAATGCAAACATCACACCGAAACCTTTTTAAATTTTTTTAAATAATATATCCTCAAAAAAACTGCAGATGCAGAAAAAGTTTCAACGAAAAACAAAATGTTCTTTTCACTTCTTGAATGTCAGCACCAAGCTCATATCGAAGCAATATCTATTCTGCAGAATATTCACCTGAGTTTATATTGTTAGAGATTATTGCAGAACTTAGGTACCTAACTCACAGTACTACAAGTATTCGCTGAGTGGGAATAATACTTAACTATTCCATAACATCTATCTTAATTCCGCTACTAATTGTCTGACAGTTGTACCATTAACTTAATTATAACTAATCAATTAAAATTAATATGTATTGAAATGACCCTTGCCCGTTTGTTTACTTTATTTTGGTACAAAATAAATACAATTCAAATTAGGGAAAATCACCAGACAATTCTCAGGCTAATTTACTATTGCGCTTACTTTGCCTGTCAGTAATTTAAGGCTGATTAAAATGAAATGTATTGGTTAATGTTTAAGCAAATGGTTGAATGCCCCTTTTTATATTTTGTTGAAATGCAATATTTTATACTAGCTCACGGCAGAACACAAAAAAACTCTTTTCTCAGTTGGGACCAGAAATTGAGTATATTCATAAATTAGTAGTTCAAATGTGCGATTCAAGTTCATATGATTTACAACCTCGTAAATTGACATTTAACACATAAAGCTGTTTGTGCGTACAGCGTGAATTTGAACGTTTCAATAGCCAAAATAGACGAGGAAGCGCCAGGTAAATAATTTGAATATTCTGCTTAGCAACCAAACCTCTACTTCATTGTTATTAGGATGACGTAGGACCCACGCCAACAAGCAATTGTTTCTGATGCTTGAAAAATGTCCCCAAAAACGCAGATTCTGTTGACGCTTTCCAACTTGCGAAGCCCACGGTGTATTTGGACTCTTCGAAAGGCGCTAGGCCTCTTCGGCAAGGTTTATTCTTGTATTTAAATAGCTTTCCCAAACGCCAACACTCGAATTTACAGTTATCTCCTACCTCGTATAATATTGTATAGTTGGAAACGATGCTGGTCGCAGATGACGCCGTTGATTAATCTCTGCTGGAGACGCTCCCCTGGCTGCAAATCTCTCTCAGGATAATCCTGCACACTCTGCTGATGTCTTGGATTGCTGACCTCTGGGTTCCATTGCTTAATTGACTTGTAGTCGAAATTCCAAAATTTTAGGTGCTCCGCTGCCGATGTTCGCTCGAGGGCAAATAGAAAGTTTTGAAAAATTTTAGTTGCGGAAATTTCCACAAACGATAGTACAGCTACCTGAACACCTGTATAATAAATGGAAACACTTTTTATATTGGTAAAACACTGTTATAGTAAAGACTTTAATTAAAATGGAGCACAAATTTGCCCAAGCTTCAAATTATTTAATTCAATTGTTCTTCTTTTTTTTAACAACAAAAAAGCTTCACGTTGCTATGTTACCGTGGTATTCTGCTATTAATTAAAAATTAATTTTGATAACAAATAACTATGAACGGAGGGTTTGAATACATAAATCTTAAATTAAAATTTTCTTAAGTCCAAATATTGTCTTTTGCTTATAACTAGTATTGTTCCTTTTTTTTTAATTATTGCTCTGCTTTTTGCACTTTGTTTTTATTACACTGGTATTTAAGTCCACCATTTTTACAAGTCACTTGCCTTTCTCCTCTTCCGTTGCCTAATTCTGGATTGCTCTTTGCAATTATTTATATCCTTATCTGGCTTTCATCTACCTTTCAGATTGCTTGCCTTTTCACTGGCATTTGCTTTTATTAATAACTGCGCTTATTTAGTAAGCACATAACAAACCTTTTGCGTCAAATAATTTCGTTTGGTCTGGCTTTACATATGCACAAACCTATCATTTTGATTGTATTATTTTACTGAAACTTCAAATTCACACCCTCTGAGATAAGCTTTGCTTTTGCGTGCCTTTATCCGACTAATTACTGCTTTTCGCATCTCATTACCAATGCCTTTAATACTTTTATTATTGTTTAAAATTGCAATTATATAAAATATCTTAACTCTGTGCTTTATTGACCTGGTTAAATATTTGGCACTGCAAACAAAGCCAAATTGTGGGCTTAAAACTACTTCAGTGTATCTAAAAATGTGTGTAATGACAACATCCACATATGGGTTGTTTCAAAACTTCTCATTTTTTCCAATGCTTAATTTTGCTGTCGCTTGTCCGTAGCCGAAGTATTTCTGTTTGCTGGAAATATGAGCCGTAAAATGATATTTGGAAAAACTATTGAAAAAAAAATTACCCAAAATCTCCTTATCCTCTGGATGACTATGAACAGCATGGATGATGGGGAAACTGAATTTGTCTTCGGTAATGTCTTCACAGCAGAATTTCTTGTTGGAATACTGCAACCAATAAAAAATAAGTAAATGCCAGCAATTCTACAACACAATATTAGAGTAGGAAGGAAAGATTTAAGTTTATACAGGAGACTGTGAGAAAATTTTGTATCTTTTTTGGTAAATCAATTAACCCTTTAAGCTTTCAGAGCAGTTTTGGCTGTTTTTCAAGTCCATTTTAGACATAGCTTATCAATTAACATTACAACGCCAGCAGGCGCAATCTTTGTATACCCCTGGCTTCCAGGCACAATCATTTATGGCATTTTGTACAGCCTTTTTGCAGAGTTGCTTCTTGCAGCTGTTGAATTCATTGCATTCAGTTTAAGAATTACTCTACGAGAGCAAACGGGAAAGCATCTATTCATCTCTGTCGCTCCCAGACGCTTGACGTCAACGGGCGAAATCTCTGGTTTGTGATTGGCCGTTTCGCGGGTAAACCGCAGCTGTGGTCGTTAGCGGTGGATTGAGGGATTCCGCATCGGGCCGCAAGACAGATCAGTCGGCTCATCGTGCTAGTGTTTTTCGTCCCCGCACCCGTTCGCACGGGTTGCGGGGGTGATTTGTTTTGACGTCAGTTGTGGTTGTTGAAATCTGTGTTTTCGAGAGAGTTACGAGGAGACGCTGCTTGGCTGCGGTTGTGTGTGTGTGCCGAGGTTGTGTTATGTGGGAGGATCGTCCACGAGTTGTCGAACGGTTCAAAGTTTATGTAGGCGCGTTTACGCCAATATCCGCCGATCTATGTGAGGTGGGATTACATTTGTCTTCTGAAGCTACCCTGTTTATCGACTACATCGTTATCAGTAACATGACCAGAGGGAGTTGAGTCACGTTTTTGCTCTGCAAGGGGGATAAGGACGGACACCTTTGTAGTCTCCCAGTTTCAGTGCCAAGTGTGTAGGCGACACGCCGACGTTGTCTCAAATGCCACCGCAAGCCACGGGTCCAGCACGTATTAAGGCAAGAGTACACTCTAGCTAAAATCACACATTTTGTGTTGCAAAGCCTCTATTGTTTCTGTAAATTAAATATTAAGGCAATAGTACACTCTAGCTAAAATTATACATTTTGTGTTGCGAAGCCGCTATTGTTTCTATAAGTTAAATATTAATCCAAGAGTACACTCTAGCTAAAATCTCACATTTTGTGGTGCGAAACCGCTACTGTTTCTGTAAATTAAATATTAAGGCAAGCGTACACTCTAGATAAAATCTCACATTTTGTGGTACGAAACAGCTATTGTTCATGTAAATTAAATATCAATGCAGAAGTACACCCTGGCTAAGAGCTAACCTTATGGTGTTGCGAGGTCGGTGTAAATTAACAGTTAATGTTTTGTGCTTTGACACTCAGCAGTGCTGGGTTGCTTGGCGATGTAATCTAATCCTATTACAAATTGTTAATTGTAAGGCGATTGTCTGGTCACGTGGAGTGGCCCCAATAGACGTATGAAGTGTACCGGCTTTTGATTTCGCCCTTATGTTCTGTGTACGTTTGTTTTCAGGGTAACTGCGTTATTGTGTTGCAACCACTGTGAGGGCGAAACCCGGACGTGGCGGATGAGCATTCCAGGTAGGTATTCGTGTCTGTCGCCGCACCGAGGTTTCCCGAATAGTTATATGAGTATTTTTCCGAAACAGTACTTTAGGTACCTCTCGTCCCGTTTGACCGTCTAGGTCTGGTCGAACGTTGATATCCCGAGTCAGATCTGGTGGCGCCCCTTTATTTCGACACACCCTATATATATGTATTCCTACACGCTTGCCCTGTGGCGTACCGTATTGACCCACTCCCTTCTCCCTGTGCGCATTCGAGCCAAGGCCTTTAGTCTGTTTTAAGGAGTTCTCAAGGTGAGCGTGCACCTTTTTCCGAATTTGTCTAGCACTTGATACTCGCCTATCCGCGGGTGTCGTAAGAACCATTTAATACCGTAACAAGACCTTCATGCCATACCCGGTCGAAAGCTTGTTGATTGTAGTTATTACATATTGAGATCTTTTGTTTTACTTCTTTTGGAAAGAAGAGTTTAATCGGAAGCATCATTGTCGCGCAGGAGATGTCCAAGGAGTTTTTAATGCGGTTATCGTCCTTGTTATTTTTAGATTCAGGTGCACTGAAAACTTGTGGGAGGTATTTTTCGAAGATTGTTACTGGTTCCTGTTTAATTTGTTCTCAGTCTTGACCCCTCGTCTGTATGCTTTGCATTCCAGAACCCTCCGATGATGAATTTTCCTGCTAGATTTCTGAAAAGGTCTTCATATTTTACTGTAGTGTATTTTATCTATTTGATATTTAGTTTCCTCTTGGTGTGATATGGTGTTACGAATAATAACAACTGCCACCGTGTGCCGTCCCATCACGATAGTTGGTATGGTATATAGAGTAATGTGGGATTTTAGACATCGTTCTGTCTGTGGAGTGCGTTTCCGATAGAAGTAATACATCAATTTTGTTATATTGGATAAAGTTTATTTTTCTTGCTTAATGGTTGGTTATACCGTTTGCATTCCAGTCGGCAATACGAATTGATTTAACTGCCATTGGGGAATTTGTTTATTACTATGGAAGGCATGCTTAAGATCATGCTGTTTTGGTTTATGAGCTGTGAGAATATTGTTTTCATTCCTAAGTCTGTGGTTTGATTGTTTGAATTTGCGCTGCTAGCAATTTTTGAATAGGATGCCTGGTTTAATATTTCTTTGCAAGGGTTTGTCCAAATTGCATTTTTATTTTTGAATGATCGGTGGTTATTTAAAATATTTGGTATTTGTCCGGTTGCTTTTCTTTCTGCATTAAGTAGGTCCCTATAGACCGTACATCCTTTATAATTGGCGGTATGATCTCCATCGCGGAGTGCGCATTTAGCAGCTGTAGTCTTGAGTTCTTTGAAATCAGCTAATATATGACCCCCGCCATATTTTACGCATCGGCACGGTCTGGTGCAACAAGTCTTGAAGTAACCGTATAGCTAACATCTAGAACACTGAATTATGTTCCTTATTAAGAAGTGATTCTATTACTATTTTCATGTTGCTTAAATACTGTATTTTATAAATTTGTTCCTTGTTTTCTTTTGGTTCGAGGTCTACGTAGAAGACGACCAACGCACGAATATGGAACAAACGCAAATGGAAAACGAAACAATTGAAAAAGAACCAACTAAGAACAGCATGTTGGAATGTAAGATCCTTTATCAACAAAATGCAAAGAAATAATACTGGAATTGGAAAACCACAACAAGGTACTATAACTACATCTTAATATATAGTGGACGCTCCAAAACCGAAAGCGCAAATTCAGGGGTAGGGCTGCTCATCAAAAACAAATATGAATAAAACATCGATGGTGTAGAATACTTGAATAATCGGTTACTGAAAGTCACACTTGTAATAAATAACAAACCCATACACATAATATCAGTGTACTCATCGAACACTAGTAAACCGAAGCAGGAAGCCACCGATTTTTATAAACAATTACAATCACTATTGGACAGCATACCAAACAGCGACAGTTATTTTACTACGTGACCTAAACGCCAGAATTGGAAATGAAGTAGTAGATAATATAAAACACAGGTTCAATGAAGAGACAACAAACTCAAGGGGGGGGGAGGGGGGGGAGGGGGGGGAGATGTTAGTCTAATTTTATGGATTCAATGACAATACCTTCTCCGACCATAAAAAACAGCATAAGTTCACCTTCACAGATAACCGCAATAACACCAATAGAGCATGATATGGATACAGGGGTATACAAATTAGTTTAACTAGGATTAAAAGATTACGGTAATTAAATATTATAAACATCAATTTGAATATGCATTGGGTATTTAAATTATTAATATGCATTTAGTAAAGAAAGAAAATAGAATTTATAATTTGATAATATGCGGCTGATTGAGAAACAGAAGGATTCTAACTTAATGTACTCGTAATATCATAATATGAAATTGGAAAATGATGACAAATACTTTTTCGGGATATACTATTGCACATAGTGGGTAGAAATCAAAATAAAGTTTTTATAGAGTGTTGGATGGAGAACATAAGTAATATCGTTAAGGAGTTTTTTTTATTATTGATATAACAAATTTTAAAATAAAACAATGTAAGCGATTTTTGTAACTTCCTCCTTAGTCCTTTGCATCTTGTCAGATGCGTGGTGATGCATAATCCGATGTATAATTATTATTTTGTCGCTCTTCTTATTGCATTACGCCATCTTTCCCTGTTCTCTGTTGTTCTGACAGTTCCCTCAAAATTGGTTTCCAATAGCTTAGTAGCGTCTATCCATCTCTGTTGTCATTCCGTGTTATATGCCCAAAGAATTTCAGTATGCGACTTAGTATAATACTACTTAATCTTTGGGGTGGTTGTATTTCTCGTAATACTGATGCGTTTGTTCGTCTTTCGGTCCAAGACACTCTAAGCATTCGTCTCCAAATCCACATTTCGAGGGCGTCTATTCTTTTCCGGTCCGCCGCACGTAATGTCCACGTTTCCGAAGCATACATGAAAATAGGGAACACTAGTGAATTGACAATCATGATCTTTGTTCGTTTTGTTATGCTGTTGTCTCTCCATAAGGTAGTCAACTGTGTCATTGCAGCCTTTGTCATTTGTATGCGTCGCTTTATTTCTTGTTCGCAATTTCCGTTGTTGTTAATATTGGCTCCAAGATATATAAACCTGTCTACTACTTCACATCTTCCAATTTGTTGTAATTCTGGTCTATTGTTGTTGGCTCTATCTATTACCATAATTTTTGTTTTGGTGTAATTAATACTGAGACCATAACTTTGGCTTACTTCTTCCAAGTTTGTGAGTAGGTTTTGAAGTTCAGTTTCTGATTCAGCCATGAGTAGGGTATCATCTGCGAACCGTAGATTCGATATTTTACGCCCGTTAACATTGGCGCCGCCATTCCAGTTTTCTAAAACTAAACGCATGACATATTCGCTATATACGTGTGTCTCACTTTTCAACTTGACACCCCTGTAACGTCGTTATTTATTTTCTAATTGATTTTAAATTTTGCACAATTATACTACCTCGTAAAAGGGTTATCTTCACAATTTTAAAATAATTGTACTGCATATCGGTAGCCTACTGCGATCAGAAATAAACGCAAAAAATCTGAAAAACATAGTAGGCCTTGTCTAATCGTAAAAGTAGTTGTGACAATCGTTTTAGGACCACCTGAAAACCCTAAAAACAAATTTTGGTTACAAAATTTTGAGTAGCAATTGTTTTATACAATATTAAAGTTAAATCAAAATTATTTCGTTTTTCCTATTTATTTTACGCATTAGTACAGTGGTTTTGTCTAAAATCTATTATGGAAGTTGTTCGAACACATGTTTAATTAATACAAATACAAAGATTAACTTTTTATTTTAAATTTTACTACTGAACCTAAAAAGAACTAGACTAATATTGAAACTATTTAGCAGTTTATCTAATACAATATTATTAAAGTTAGAATAAAATTGTCTTTTTACTTTTTAATGTAAACCACAATGCACTGGTCTTATTTAATAATTATTATCAATTTACAAAACTAGATTTTTCCAATTTCCACCAATCTCCCTTGTTGTCTAATGCACTTCTCAATCCGTTTTCTGTTATTTGAAACAATATTTTGCAGTTGTCGTGGAGTTATTTCAGCGCATGCTTGTCTAATACGGTTACACAGATCTTCTCTATTTTGGATATTACCTTGATACACTTTTTGTTTTAGGACTCCCCATAAAAAGAAATCTAGGGGAGTTAGATCCGGCGATCTAGGGGGCCATAATATTAAGGGGCTATTAGGACCTATCCATCTCATTGGAAACATTTCATTTAACCAATCGCGAACAATTCTGGCATTATGAATTGGCGCGCCATCTAATTGCAGGTACAAATCTCTTCTTACTGCTAATGGTAATTCATCAAGTAAGTCTTGAAAATCAGTATTAAGAAAATGAAGAAACCCTTGTGATGTAAAATTCTCATTGAAAAAAAAATGGACCAATAATTCTGTTATTTAAGATTCCGCACCAAACATTGATCTTCTGGGAATACTGTCTCTTACAATTTATAGTAAAGTTGGGTTTTTCAGATGCCCACTATCTACAATTTTGTGATGAAACGACTCCATTAGTTGTAAAAGTGGCTTCATCCGTAAACATAATCTTTTTAAAAAAACTTCTGTTATTTAAAAAATTTCCTTGTGCCCATAGACAATACTCCATTCTTCTAATTTCATCGTGTTCTTCAAGTGTATGCAGAAATTTTGGTTTATATGGTTTGAGTTTGTGCCGTTTAAGACACCTCCACACTTTTGATCGTGATATTTGAAGCTGCAGTGCAACCTTACGTATGCTTAGCCTAGGATTACCACGTATAGCATCCAAGATCACTTCATCTGCAGCAGGATCAATTCTATTTTTATGTTCACGTCTGATAGATTTAGAAACACTACCAGAAACATTAAACAGATTATTAATATTTGCAACTGTTTGAAAACTAACATTTTTATGCGGATGTCTAGCATTGAATTCTCTAGCTGCTTCTCTGAATGAACGATGATTATCACCCACTAAACGAACTAATTCTATCTTTTCAGCAACCGATAAAAACCTTTCAGCCATACTTCACAATATAATAAACACGAAACTTAAGTAAAGCACTGAGTAAACAATTTGAGTGGATAATTGACAATACGAGATAAAACAAATTTCCATAGCCGTCTTCGTTATCGCGTTCAAGTAGGTATTGTAGTGAAATTTAAAATAAAAAGTTAATCTTTGTAATGGTATTAAACAAACATGTGTTCGAGCAACTTCCATAATAGCTTTTAAACAAAACCACTGTACTAATGCGTAAAATAAATAGTAAAAACGAAATAATTTTGATTTAACTTTAATATTGTATAAAACAATTGCTACTCAAAATTTTGTAACCAAAATTTGTTTTTAGGGTTTTCAGGTGGTCCTAAAACGATTGTCACAACTACTTTTACGATTCTTCTTCTTCTTCAGCAGCCTTTCTGCGTCCACTCCTGGACATAGGCCTCCCCTTCTTGTCTCCACTTGTGCCTGTCTAGAGCCAGTTGATGCCAGTTTCTTCCCACTTTCTTTTTAATATCGTCGATCCACCTGTTTTGCGGTCTGCCAACGCTTCTCTTCGTTAGTCTGGGTCTCCATTGTATGATTCTCTTTGTCCATCTGTCTTCATTCTGTCGCGCTATGTGACCTGCCCATCTCCACTTCGCGGTAGCTATGCTTTTGATGACATCTTCCACGTTAGCTTTTCTTCTAATTTCCTCGTTGTGTATGCGGTCTCTAAGGCTTACGCCGAGCATAATTCTTTCTAATGCTCTTTGAGTAGTTCTCAGTTTGTTTACTGATTTAATGGTTAGAGTTGTTGTCTCCATTCCGTAGGTCATTACGGGAAGTATGCATGTGTTAAAGACTTTTCTTTTTAAATTTATTGGAATATCTCCGTTTTTTAGGATATATCCAAGTCTTCCTACCGCAGCCCAGGTCATTCTCACTCTCCTTGAAATCTCTGCTGTTTGGTTCTCTTTACCTCTTTTTATTGTGTGACCCAAATATATGTATTCTTCGACGTTTTCAATTACGTTTCCGTCTAGCTTGATATTCGTCTCGCCTGTTGTCATAACTTTTGTTTTATCGGTGTTCATTGTGAGCCCTACTCTTTCTGAGGCTAGTTTTAATTCGGATAGCATTTCTTGCAGCTCCGTAGCGTTACTACTGATTAGAATTATATCATCTGCAATGCGCAGATGGTTCAAATGTTGACCATCGATGCTAATTCCTTTATTGTCCCAGTTTAGCGATTTGAAGGCGTCTTCCAATGCCAGGCTAAACAGTTTAGGGGAGATGGTGTCTCCCTGTCTCACTCCCCTTTTCATATCGATTTTCTGTGTTTCAAGATTTTCTGTTACTTGGACTTGTAGTGTGGCGTTTTCGTATATTGTTTTTAAAAGGTTTTTATAGCGTGAATCCACTCTTGCGTTATCTAGTGCACTAAATATCGCCCATTGTTCAATGGTGTCGAAAGCTTTGTTGTAATCGACAAACGCTAATTGTAGTGGGACGTTATATTCGGTGGTTTTTTCTATCAATGTACGGATGGTCTGTAGATGTTCGATTGTACTGTATCCTTTACGGAAGCCGGCTTGCTCAGGTGGTTGGTAGCTATCGAACTTTGTTGTTAGTCGGTTTGTAATAATCTTCATTAGTAGCTTGTAGGGGTGAGGTAGTATACTAATTGGTCTGTAGTTGTTAATTTTTAAATTGTCCCCTTTTTTGTGTATCAAGACTACCCGTGCGTTGTACCATGAGTTCGGTATTTGACCAGTTGCTAGGCATTTATTTAATAAGATTTTCATTGCCTCTAGGGTGATTTTTCCTCCTGCTTTTAGCATTTCGTTGGTTATTCCATCTTGTCCTGGGGCACGACCATTTTTCGTTTTTGGTAGGCTCAGTTCTATTTCCTCTATGGTGATTTCAGGGATGTCTTCTAAACCTATGTTCTTTACAGTTATGTCTTCTATTTCTGCTGGCTTTTGTATTGTCGAAGAATAAAGTTCATTGTAAAAATCTTGGATGATTTCTAATATTTGCTGGTTTCCTTGCTTTATGTTTCCTTCTTTGTCTCTAAGTTTATGGATTGTCTTTCGTCCACTTAAATTTATTAATTTGAGGACCTTCATGTTTTTGTTGTTTTCAATTACTGTCGTTATCATTTGTGTGTTGTAGTCCCTTATATCTTTTCTTATCTTTTTTCTGATTTGTTTATTTATTTCATCGTATTCTAACGATTCTCTATTGAGTTTTCTTCTTTCTTTCATTAGTTCTCTAGTTGCTTGTTTTAATTTTGTGTTTTTTGGTTTTGTTTTACTACATACATCCTTAATTGCTGTTTTTATGTCGATTTTTATTTTGTTTTCCAGGTTGTTTACTTCCATAGCCTCTAGGTTTTCTCTATTTTTGAGTTTTCCGCTTAGTATCTGTTGGTATTTATCGGTTCTTTGTTTTAATTCCTGTGAAGTGGGATATCTTTGATGATTTATTAACTTGTTTCTTTCCGTTCGTGTATTAATAACTACCTTTGCTCTGATCAGTCGGTGGTCGCTACCTACGTTAAACCTGTTCAGAACTGAGACATCTTGTATAATGTATTTTTTATCAGTTATTATATAATCTATTTCATTCTTGGTATATGTGTCGGGACTTTTCCATGTCCACCTCTTATTCTTTGGTTTTTTGAAGAAGGAATTCATGCAGTAGAGTCTCTCGTTTTGAAGGTAGTTGATAAGGGTTTCTCCTCTTTTGTTTTCGTCTCCAAGGCCAAAGTTACCTCTGTTTGGGATGTTTTGGCTGTTTGTATCCCCGATTTTTGAGTTAAAATCACCTGTTATGATGGTGAATTGTGCTTTTTCTGTTCTTTTCGCTAATGAGATATCTTCATACATCTGTTCGACCTCCTCGTCATTTGCTTTGCTTGTGGGAGCGTAAACTTGGATTACTTGGAGTGTATATCGCTTAGATAACTGTAGCGTTATATAGATAACTCGGCTTGATATTGCGGTCATTTTTGTTACTAGGTGTTTTATCTTTTTGTTTACCAATATTGCTATTCCACCTATGTGTGCGTCTATTTCTTTATTGTATTGGTATAGAAGATGGCCTGATTTGAGGGTACTGCACTTTTCATCAGCTAATCTTGTCTCTGATAGACCCAGGATATCCCATTTAATGTGGGTAAGTTCTTCTTCCAATTCGTGTAGTCGGTCGATCGATCTCATTGTTCTTATATTATATGCTGCTATCCAGAGTTTAGTTAGTGGGTATGTTTTGGGTTTGGGGTTTTTAATTAGTGAATTTTTACGATTAGACAAGGCCTACTATGTTTTTCAGATTTTTTGCGTTTATTTCTGATCGCAGTAGGCTACCGATATGCAGTACAATTATTTTAAAATTGTGAAGATAACCCTTTTACGAGGTAGTACAATTGTGCAAAATTTAAAATTAATCAGAAAATAAATAACGACGTTACAGGGGTGTCAAGTTGAAAAGTGGGACACACTGTATATTATACAGTAATGGAGACAATACACAGCCCTGTCGTACCCCTTTTCGAATTTTACACTTTCTTGACAGATGGTGATCAACTTTTACTGTTGCTGTACTGTTTGTGTAAAGCTGGTGAATGATGTATATTAAATGTTTTGGAACGCCCATTTCTTGCAAAATTGTCCATAGTCGATCCCATTTAATATTATCGAACGCTTTAGCGTAATCCACAAAGCACAAGTAAAGCGGCACGTAGTACTCCCTCGACTTTTCTATTATTTGTCGTACATTTAAGATCTGTTCACGAGCACCACGACCCTTTACAAATCCGGCCTGTTCTGGGGCAATTTGCCATGAGACATATGCGCTGATTCTTGCTTGGAGTATGTACAACATCACCTTGCTTACATGCGGGATTAGTGCTATGAGGCGAAAGTTATCGCACTTGGTTGTACTCCCTTTCTTGTGGAGTGGTATTATTATGGACTAGCTTTTACCCGCGACTTCGTTCGCGCGAGGTTCGTTATTTGTGTATTAAATAATGTTCCGCCCCACCCCGCCCCGTCTCGACCCTTCCCGTCCCGTCCCGCCCCTTTCCCTCCCGTCCAGTCCCGTCCCTTCCCGTCCCGTCCCGCCCCTCCTCTTCCATCCCATCCCCTCCCCTTCCATCCCATCTTTTTCCTTCCCTTTCCGTCCCGTCCGTCCCGCCCCGCCCCGCCCCGTCCCGCTTTGCCCCGTCCCGTCCCGTCCCGTTCCGTCCCTTCCCTTCCCGTCCAGTCCCGTCCCGCTCAGTCCCGTCCCGTCCAATCCGTCCCGTTCCGTCCAGTCTAGTCCCGTCCCGTCCCGTTTCTTCCCTTATGTCATGTTCACCGTCTTGGACTTAAAAATAAATGCCATTTTCGCAATCAACGTCCCAATAAACCTCAATAACGACACCCATATCGATTTTTAGGCTTACTTACCCCATTGGAAATGTCTATTTAATATTATTTTTCCATACAAAATTGGAACCCCCATTTTACCCCTTTAGGGGTTGAATTTCGAAATATATATATATATACATCAAAAACTCCCATCTACCCTCATAGGGTGTAGGGATATACAATAAATTAAACTATAATTTAGGTGGCTATAAAATGTTTCCAGGTGTCTCGATTTTTGGCCATGGTTGTCGCTTGTTGCCAGTTTGTTCCTCTACTTGAAAGTAGTTTGCAGATGGTGTCGTTCCACGTTTGCTTTGGTCGTCCACGTCTGTTTTTTCCTAAGTACCTACACTGCCACACTGCTTTCACTAAGCGCTCATTCTGCATACGGATTAGGTGTCCCCACCATCGTAGTTGGCTTCTTTCGATGTAGGTGTTTAGGCTGTCTACTTGTAGTCGTTCTCGGATTGTCGTATTCGGGATTCTGTCGATTCTTGTTATTCCTTCTATAGCCCTCAGGATTTTCATCTCGCTGGCTTGCAATCTTAATATTTCCTTTTGGGTTAGTACCCAGGACTGGCAGCTGTATGTAAGGACTGGAATAAAGATTGACTTGTACAATTTAATTTTGGTAGTTTTGGTTAGTTGTCTGTTTCGAAAGATTTTCTTCGCAATTATGTAATATTGTCTTTCTGTGTTAGCTATCCTAGAGTTTAGTTCTTCTGCTATTTCACATCGGCTATGAAGTGTTGCTCCTAAATATTTGAAGCTGTTCACTTGCTTTATTTCTTGGTTCCCTAATTTAAGTTGAAGTCTTTGTTGCGTTCGTGATACCGTCATACTTTTAGTTTTATCGCAGTTAATTTCCATTCCGTGTTCTTGTAAGCATTTATACCACACCTCAAGGTCATGTTGCAAGCTATTTTCGTCGTGTGATATTAAAACTAGATCATCTGCAAAAGCGAGGGAGTGTATAAATAGTGGTGTTAGATTTCTATAGCCTAGGCAGTATTGTTTTGTCTTGTTTCTGCATTCTTTTATAATCAAATCCATCACCGTTATAAATAGCAGCGGGCTCAGTACAGCCCCCTGTCTTACCCCTTGTGTCGTTATAAACTCTTCGGATGTTTGTCCTCCTATTCTGACCACATTTCTAGTATTATTATAAAAACTTTTAACAGCCTCAATAATATCTTCGTTGACACGCTTTTGGCGTAGGGCTTGCCAGATTTCTGTTCTAGGGAGTTTATCAAAGGCTTGTCTAAGGTCCACAAATACCATGTACAGTGTTTTGTCTTTAGCTAGTTGTTTCTCCATAATCTGTCTTACTATAAATATTTGGTCTTGGGTGCTTCTGTGGCTTCTAAATCCGCATTGTTCGTCTGATAGGGAAGGTTCCACTTGCAAACGGAGTCGATTTTCGATTATCCTTTCGTATACTTTCCCAGGAACACTTAAAAGAGAAATACCTCTATAGTTCTGGCATTCCCTATTATCACCCTTCTTATAGATTGGTGAGATTATAGCCTTCTGCCAGTCCTCAGGTATTTGTTTTCCGTGCCAAGCCCTATTGATTATTTCTAGCAGTATATATTTCCCATGTTCGTTTAAATATTTTAACATTTCAGGAGTAATCATGTCTATTCCTGGTGCTTTCCCTAGTTTAACTGTTTGTATAGCTTTTTCCAGGTCTTCCATTTTTATTTCATTTCCACGTCGTGCATGTGCGGCTTTTTCCGGTTGGTGTTGTGTTGATTCTACCCTCTGCTGAGAAGACAGAAGGTCTTCGAAGTAATCTTTCCACCTATTTACAATGCTTCTACTGTCAGTTAGTACCTGTCCGTCCTTTGTTTTTATTTGTGTTAATTTTATTTCTTCCTTGTTGCGCAGATTTTTGAGCGTTTTGTACAACAGTTTTTGATTCCCTCTTCTACTCTCTTCCATTTTGTCACTG
Organism: Agriotes lineatus; assembly: GCA_940337035.1. NCBI lineage: Eukaryota > Metazoa > Arthropoda > Insecta > Coleoptera > Elateridae > Agriotes > Agriotes lineatus. Next base: position 43,672,501 of record OW679201.1, on the reverse strand, counting down.
AAATCTTCCCATGCTCTTCTCTTTGCTTCAATAATAGCAATCTTTGCTCTTCTTCTGGCTATTCTGTACAATTCGTAGCTGTTACCTTTGTCTTTGCTGCATAGGTATTCTTTCCAAGCTCTCTTTTTTTCATAAATGTGTTGTTTTATTTCGTTAGACCACCACGGTGTTTTCTTTTCTTGTTTTACATTTACCGTCTTACCGCAAGCATTTTCAGCTGCTCTAATGATAGCTTCCTTAAATTTTTTCCACAGGATTTCTATCTCTTGTGTCGTACTATTCTCTGTTATTAAGTGTTGTAACTGTATTTCCAATTCTTGGTGATATTTTTCCCTAATGTGTGAGTTCTTCAGCTTGTAACTATTTATCTTTGCTTCTTTCCTCGTACTATCTGTTTTGCTCCGTTGTTCGGCATACATGTTAATTTTTGCCGTTAGTAAATAATGGTCACTATAAATTTCGCTACCCCTTTTAACTTTAACGTTGTTTATTTTGAAGGCGTTATTTCTGTTAACTATCACGTAATCGATAATGGACCTTTCCCCTCTGCCTTCACAAACCCTGGTAAATTTATGTATATTTTTTTGGTTAAATAGTGTGTTTGCTATCACCAGATTGTTTGTCATACAAAATTCGAGGAGTTTGGATCTGTTCTTTGAAATTACAGGTTCTCCAAATCTTCCAATTACTCCATTGTATTTCCCTACGTCATTTCCGACCCTTGCATTTATATCTCCCATTACGATTAAGTTATCGGGTGCAGTTTCTACTTCAATTTGTAATTTTTCGTAAAATAGATTTATTTCCTCTTTCATATCATTTTCGTTTGGACCATAGGCTGATATTATACGCAGCCTTTGTTTGTTTGCAGTGGTGATATCTACTGTTAGAAGTCTTTCCGATACAAATGTCCAATTGTTTATTAAATTTTCCCAATCCTTGTGTATTATTACTCCGACACCAGCTTTGGCTCGTACTTCTTTATTGACTCCGCAGTAAATAAGTAAATGTCCGTTTCCTATACGTTTCACTCCTTTCCCTTTCCACTTAGTTTCTGAGAGAGTCAATATTCGGAGTTTTCTTTCTTCAAATTCATCAGTTAGTTCCTTTTCTTTCCCGGTTAAACCCCTCACGTTCCACGCACCAAATATAACCACATTCGTTTCCTTTTCCTTTGCTTTAGTCCGTCGTATATCATCTGTCCTGGTATCGTAATCATTTATTGGTTTTTTGGCCCTTGGAGCTTTTCAACCAAAACTAGTTTGTTCTGCAGTTTGTTCCAGCACCACGGTGTATTGTTTATCATTAGCTTTTGGTAGCCGATTTTGGTATTTGCTCCTGCTTGCTTCTCTTGTTTTGCTCGTTCCCTAATAAGGGCTTGGATTCTTTGTTCTTCTTGTGTTAAATCGTTATCCACAAATACATTAGTACCCTTTAATTTTTTTGCATTTGCAAATATCTTCTTTTTGTCTTCCATGTTTTGTAGTTTGACTTTAATCATAAATTCATTCTTCTTTGTAACAAAGTAATCTGCTTTTACTGGTTTTATATCTACGTTTAGATTTTGTTGGAATAAATTTTGGACTGATTCTGTAACGTTTTCTTTATTGCAGTTCAAGCCTTTAATAATTAAATTTTCTCGCCTTTCTCGTTTTTCCATGTTCGTTAATTTAAGTTCCAGAGAATCGACTCTGACCTGCAGTTTTGTATTTTCCTCTTTTAATTTGTTGATTTCAGTTATATATTTACTCTGCTCCAATTTAATTTCTTTTACGTCGGTTAGTAAGGTTTTCATCATTTCTTTAAGTTCCGTTAGATCTTTATCAGGGCTCCCTTTTACTGGAGCTCGAGGTGTTCTTTTACTTCTTACTAAGCCTGCAGATTCGTCATCGTAGCCTACTCTTCTTCTTTTTCCATCGCTGGTCGATTCGTCGCTATCGTAATTCATTTGACTCATTTTGATATCCCGCAATGTAAACAAATAAATAAATACAGTTTATTCTGACCTTTATCTCCGGACGCAGAACTGTTTTGAATTTCTGCCTGCACGTCGCCTTTGACCCTGTATCTTGACGGACTATTCCAGGCACCGCGCTTTGCAGGTTCTTTGTGTTCTGTTTGCCTAATTATTTGCACTAACTGGCCCTTCCTGTAGTATACTTTAATTCTAACTTGTCACTGCACTTCTGTTTTCACTTTTGCCACCTTTTTAAATATTTGTAAACCGTTTAAACAGATTTATTTACAGTTTTTACGCAGCGCGACGGGACTGTGTATACAGCTGGACACGTCGGCGCACTAATTCCCACTAATTTCGAAATATCCTTCCTTATTCCTTGTATACATCATAAAGGGAACCTCTGTGCAAAATTTCAGCAATCTAGGTCCAAGGGTTTTGGCTGGGCGTTGATGAGTCAGTCAGTCAGGACTTTTAGAAATATATATAAGATAAGATGTTGTCCATTCTTCAGGCCATTTTCCCGTATTCCAAATTTGTTGACATATTTGGTGTAATATACTGATGCCATAGTCTCCAATTGATTTTAAAATTTCGGCTGTCACAGTGTCGATGCCCGCCGCTTTACCGGTTCCCAGCTTTTTAATAGCAGCTTCAACTTCATGAAGTAGGATCTTGGGTTCTTCATCGTAGTCTTGTGTTCGAATTAGGGTAGGTTTGTCTTTATAAAGCGTTTCACAGTATTCCCTCCATACTTCCATCACACAATCAATTTCAGATACGATGTTACCATTTGTGTTTTCAATTGACCAAGTGCGTGGTTTGAATTTTCTGGTGATCTGTCGTATTTTTAAGAAAAAGTCTTTTGAGTTACATTTTGCTGCGTTTTCTTGAATTTGTTTACAGATACCATGAATGTGTTCATTTTTGTCTCTTCTGCATTGTTGTTGTATCTGTTGTGTTAGTGATCGGTATGTGGCCTGTTGTTCCTTGTTGTGTATGCCTTCAGCCTTTAGTTGTCTTCTTAGGTGTACCAATTTTAGAGTCTTCTTCGTCATCCATTTCTGCTTTCTTTCCCCCAACTGTGGTTGTGTTTTGTTGGTTTCCACTACGTGAAGTATACATTCTTTTAATACTTTCCACAACTTATCTGGATCTTGGTCGTCTATATCTATTCTTCGCCCCACTAGATCTTGAGTTATTTTCTTCGCCATTGCACTATACTCCTCTTCTCTGAGAATTTTCTTTACACGGTTATTAAAACATTTCTTAAATTTTATACAGACAGTTGCTTCCAGTAGTTGATGGTCAGAGCCGCAATCAGCAGACGGACGTGTTTTGGCTGATAGGATTGAAGTGCGCCATATCGACCGAATTAGGATATAATCTATCTGATTACGTGCCCTATCTCCTGGGGAAACCCACGTGTAGAGTCGTCGTACATGTTGTTTAAAAGTTGTATCCGTTATTGTGAATTGGTTGTCCAAGCAGAACTGAATGAGTTTCTCTCCACTCTCATTTCTTGTACCCAAACCATATTGGCCTACAACTGTGCGCAGATGGTCATCTGACTTGGTATTACCCACTTTACCGTTGAAATCGCCGGTGATGATTACGATTTCTCGATTTGGTATTTGTTGCACTATTTCGTCCAACTTTGAATAGAAGTTGTCAATCTTGTCATCTGTTGCTTGCGTTGTTGGAGCATAAACTTGGATCAAGTTGATTACATAGGGTTTTGCATTTAGCTTGAGAGATATAATACGTTCATTTATAGGTTGATATTAGTGCTTACAATACCGGACCAAAATCTTAATACCGGTATTCGGTATTCAACATTTTTAATACCGGGATACCGGTATTAAAACCGGTATTACTATTTAAAATGTACTTATTAAATTTATACCTAGTTATTACGACATTAAAAATAATATCCAAGAAACAAAGAAAAATGTATTGTTAAAATTAACGTTGCTTACAAAAGGAGTTATAGTTATAGTTTCTCTAATAATCTTGCTATATCCTAGCACCATATTTCCTATTGTGAGTGAAGATTTTGGTATATCTTTAAACCCCCTTGCACTCAAACCTTTTCGTATGTCATAAGAATTAAGGAAAATATTAAGACAGGCCATTGCGAGCGGTCATGCGTGCGAGCACTTCTGGAAGTTTATTATTTTTATTGTTTTTAAAATAACCCGTTATTAATAGTTTCGGAAATTTCGAAGCACCTTGTCTGTCACTGTTAGAGAGTTCACACTTTTTAAAGATTTAATCTATGCATTGTTCTTAAATGGGTATGAAGGCTACAATTAGAACCTCCACCGCATTTTATTTCTTTAGAACACGTTATATTTAGCCCATTGCCTGCCTTTTTCTGTTAGGAAATGGTTCCAAACGGAAGCTTCATCGTTTCCTTTTCTGTGCTCAGCAAGGTTTTTTGTATCCATGACCTTCATGGGGTTATGGTATGTCTAATAATAATTAAAATATGTTTAAATTAATTATGCTATAATTTGTTTAACTAAAAATACTTTGAATAAATATTTTGATTTATTGGTCGCATTATGAGACATATTTCATTTTTAACTGTAATAAATATTTTTATAAATGTAATTTTTATAGTAATACGTTAATACCGAAATACCGGTATTTTTGACATCAATACCGGTTTTCAATACCGGACAAAAATTGTCCGGAATCCCGGTATTCGGGATCCCGGGATCCCGGTATTGTAAGCTCTAGTTGATATCCCATGATGTATTGTTTCAGACGTTTAGAGACCCAAAATGCTACACCCCGTTGACTTACGTCTATCATCCCTGAGAAACATACGAAGTTGCCGGTCGATGTTGTGAAATGCCCGTTACCGTGCCAATGAGTTTCTGCTATGCCTCCAATTCCGATATTTAAGCGTTCTAGTTCTTTTTCCACAATCTCTAGTTTACCTGTTTGCCGTAATCCTCTTACGTTCCACGCAGCAATGTTGGTTCTTTTACGGCACTTTAACTTTTTATCATTGTATATCCCGGTAGCACAATTTCCATACGGACCCCAGGCGTTTACCCACGTATGGCCGGTATCACATTTCGCACTTTCTACCCCGGAAGCAGAGCAGCGCCGAGTGTCAATCGGAGCGCGTGACATGACTTCATTTTGATTATTCATCGGTTTCATGCACGCTCATGGGATTGTAGTACAGTGGTTTCCCATTGCCTTCTGTACCGCAGAGCATCAGCCATTAAAGTCATTCTGACCATGCCTGTTGTTGAGTCATATGCTGCCGTACCAATCACTTTGATCTCCGCCAGCAAAGACTACGGGTTAGACTGCTGCCCCTAACTCGTGTAGTAGCCCATCACTGCGTTGTAAGCGCCAACTGTTCGTTGTCATCTTTAGTACTATGGGTCTACAAACCCACGTACAGTTCTATATAGAACCATTGTATAGTATAGGATGTAGGAGGGACATAAATAAGGATTGGTGGGATCTAGGGATAGGGCATGATTTCCCCAAGAACTGCGGTGTGGGAAGAAATCATGAGCTCACGTGGGCAGGGTGGCTAGGTCCCTGAAGTAGGTCTATCCTCTATCGGGAACACAGAGGTGTACGTACCCGCTACCGCTTAACTTAAAGTTATTTAAAAAGCCCTTTTTGAAAAATTGAACATGTTTGGAGTATAAAAGGGTTGCAGTTAATACAAAATTCGAGTGGTGAAATAAAAGGAAATATTAAAAATAAGAAGATGAGCATGCTAAATGGAGAAGACAAAGAATATGGTGAGAATATTTAACTAAAGCGGTGCTAATCTACAGAAGAAAATAAAAATACAGAAATATTGAATTAAGCTTATTGTGAAATTACATTTGATGCGTCGATTGAGTTGGATTACAATGAGATATTTGCACGAAAGGAGAGTTGCACGGAAGTCGTTGGCAGAGTAAGCATGTTTATGGGCCTTTTCAATTGAGGTCTGCTGTCTTGTCCTTGGTTGGGATTTTTGGTACTGAGCTGTGGCGTACTTCAGGAGAGTGGTTTGGATTGAATATTGAAGAGAAACATCTCCTACTGGGGTTTGTTTGGATCCATGCTGTGAGGCAACTGTATGGGCTGATTCCTGGGGCAAGCTAGTTTTTACTTGGTTAATACGGATTCTGGGCAGTTTGACAGTTTGGTTGTCAGTGGTTCACCGTGGTTTTGAGTGGAGCGGTTGTGATCAGTAGCAGAGTAGAACGGGTTGCTTTCTGCAGAGGGGAGAGTGATAAGTTCAAATAATAGGTAAATGAGTATAGGTATTAAATAAGAACTGAAATGAAGTAAAATAAAGATTAAAAGTGAAGTAATTATAAAGGAAATACTTACTGTTTGGGATTGTCATATAACAAATGTAACGGTCAAGTATTTGTGATTGAATTTTCAAAGTTGGTTTGACGTGCCGCGTGACAAAAGTTTTTGAATTGTCATAATTAAAATCGGAACATCAAATTTCAGAACAAGCAATCTAGATAAAAAAAAATGCTGTCTGATTTTCAATCAAGTGCATGTTTCAGGAGCTAGTCGGAAAAATAATTTCGAATATCGAAATTAAATAAATAGGGCAATTAAAATTGACTAAAATATAATTATAAACATATACTTAAAGGTAACACAACGTGGAGCCTTAACTTTATCAATATATAAAAAATTCAACATTTCATCGCTAGAGATTTAAAACACACGAAAGTTATATGCAAACCATCTGCAACAACATATAAGAAAGAACCCAATTGAAGAAAGTCATAACATCGATACCAGTTGGAACATCCACAGAGCTGCAAAATAAGCGATGACAAAGAAACTGTCAACTTGAACGCAAAATTAACCACCAAACCTTGGTTTAGCTCAGAAGTTAAAAAAAGTCACAGAGGAAAAGACAAAAGCATATTTATTTATTTATCTAATTCGCACTCAGCCAACAGCCGTTAGGCCAATTATAGGCGTCGCTGTGCAGTTATGAGGACTTCCAACTCCACTAACTACTGTCATGATGTTGTATGACCGCCGGGACCAACTTTTTTCTGTGATAGCCGTACCACGAGGCGCCGAGAGATGCAGCCGTGGAACTCCCATCCAAGTTCTGACCAGAGACAGCGTTGCTTAACTCTGCTGATCGAACGTGGACGCTTGTTCAAGCTACACCACTCGGGGCTCAAGAGTGAGCAAACGAGAGAATCCCATGAAAACTACATAACAATTAAAAATCAAGTTAATAGTAGGATTTGGAAAATAAAAAACGAGTACTGGCAGAAATTTAGTGCAGACGTGGAGCACGATATGTACGGCGCTCAAAAGCGAGTTTGGAAAATGCCCAAAGGTTTAAAAAATCAACAAACGAGAGCATAGAAATCAAAGCAATAAGCAAAGAAGGGTGGACTAATTACTTCTAACAGCTATACAATAACACTGCCCCCGAAGACCAAAGAAATAAAGAAGAAAAAATAAATAGAAAACCAGAGGAGGATGGAGTCACAATCACAGAAGAGCAAATCAAAGGTGCAATAGCAAAACTAATACACAGAAAGAAACCAAAGAAAGACGAAATAGCGAACCAATTCCTCAAATACGCAGGAAAAACACTTGTCAAAAAACTAGCAATATTTTTCAAAGCAATACTAGTACAGGGTGAGGTGCCAAGATAGTGGAAGGGAGGCATTACCATATCACTATTTATGAAGAGGGACAAAAAACCATCGAACTATAGAGGCCTTACACTTTTCAGTTCAGTAATCAAACTCCTCACAAGCATAATCGCAAGGGAGATATGCTATATCATCCCAATCAGCGAAGAACAACAGGGCTTTAGAAAAAATAGATCCACCGTAGACGCTATATTTATCATAGGAAAAATAGCAGAAAAAGCCCTGGAATATAACACACCTGCTTACATGTGCTTTGTGGACCTAACAAAAGCATTCCACCGTATACAACTCATAAACGTCCTGAAAATAGTCGAAGAAAAAAAAGTACCCAAGCAATACACTTGTATAATTAAAGACGCAAATACTAACAACACCACTAGAGTAAAAGCAAACAATAAATTAACGAAAGAGGTTAAAACTAACACAGGAATACGACAAGGCGATAGTCTAAGCCCCTTACTGTTTAAAATGGTAATGGACAAAATTGTGGACTCCGTCAAATCAAGCGATACCGGATACAGACTCGGTGAAAACAAGGTTAACATCATCTGCTATGCGGATGACGCAACACTAACGGCCGAAACAAAAAACGATCTGCAACGGCTGCTGTACAGATTCAAAATCATCGCCAACAAATAAAATATGACTATCTCAACTTCAAAGACAAAAGCAATGGTTATATCAAAAGAACCGGTAAGGTGCAAGTTAACAATTGAAAATACCCAAATTGAACAGGTAATGTCGGTCTGCTATCTGTGCAGCAAAATATCCAGCTACGGAAACCTTAAAAGCGATGTCACACACCAGGTCAAAAAAGCAGCTACAATATCCGGACATCTTAAACAAACAATCTGGAAAAACAAGCACCTTGTTACGGTATTAAATTGTCCTTACGACACCCGCTGATAGGCGAGTATCAAATGCTAAACAAGTCTGGGAAATGGAGCGCGCTCACCCTGGGATTTCGATAAAACAGGCTAAAGGCCTCGGCTTGAATGCGCTCAGGGAGATGGACGTAGTTTACAACGGTACACCACAGGGCAAATGTGACGTGATATTTGTAGGTTACTGTTAAAGGGTGGCCGCCACCAGATCCAATATCGAGCTTCCCACGCTCAACCGGACCTGGGAAGTCAACCGGGGCGAGAAATACTAAAAATACTACTTCAGGAAAGTACTCAAATAACTATTTCGGGAAAATACTCAAATAAATATTTCGCGAAAATACTCAAATTGCTATTTTGGGAGCTGCGGTGCAGCACCAGACGCGACCACTTACCTGAAATGCTTTTCCCCCGCGTCCGGGCCTCACCTCACAGTTGTAGCACAGTGACACAGTCACCCTGTAACAGACATGCAGAGGACGCAACAGAGACAAGAAAAAGAAGGTAAGGTTAATACATCTATTGGATCACTATTAGTGACCTATCAAACATCATACAAAACACAAGTGTGGCAACTCGAAAATATGGCTTAATCGGTACGCCCAGCTGGGAAAGCGCTTAATGTTAGAAGTGGCGGCGCACAGTCGAGCCGAACGCCAGATCCAGGCCGGGAATGAAGGGTAAAGTAGGCTTAAGCCCAACGGCTCGACGCTAAATAATATTATTTAACTAACCCAGCTTCTGTACAGCAAAAAATAAATAGAAATAATAATATTACATAAGTATTTTATTTAGTTCGTCTATTGTTGAGACTGCGTTATTCCTTTTTGTTACTTCGTTTGATTTTTTCTTGTAATAAACATTAATACTAAATAATTTATAATTCATAAACTGTATTTATTGTTCAAGCTAATATTAGAGCCCTGCAACTGTAGAATACAAAAATAAAGAGCTAATCACAGGTCACTCCTTTCTTATTAAATCCGTAGATGCCTAACTCCTGTGCACAGTGTTGTAATATTTTTTTACATAAAAAAGCTTTATATCTGAAATAACAGGAATAAACGTTTTGTAAATAAGCATAGCTGTAGGGCTGACGAAAATTCTTAAGAGATTCACGAATCTCTCTTGATGGAACTCGTGTTACTATTAATGGTGAGCGGTAAAAAATATGCTAACGGAATATCTCTGGCCGGAACTGCGAAATGTTGACATAATAGCTATTTATGCAACAAGTGCTAAAAGTCGACGTTTATGCACGAGACATGAAAATTATGAAACGAAGCCGAAGGCTGAGTTTCATAACATGTTTCGTGCACAAACGACTTTTAGCACGCGTTGCGTACAATATTTTATCTACGACCTTAATTTTACTGTTATTAATCCATAAATATGGAGTTAACAAAGGTTTGCATCTACGACACTTCTAATTTATGTCGCGTGAGCGAATGTTTGCTAAGTCAGTACTGTCAAAGTCAGTTACGAAATGTAATTGTTAATACTCCACGTCTGACTGTATTCATTACATAACGCTTTAATTATTTCAAAAACACTTTACCTGTAACGCAAGAAGCAACTAGAATAACTTTACAACTTCACTTCCAGTTCGAAATTGTAGTTTTATAACCTCACTTCACTTTTAGCACATGGGCTAAAAGTAAACAGCTGATTTCTTTAACCACGCTAAACTATAAAACGTCACTTTTAGTGAAACAAGCTAGCGCTAAAAGGCCTACTTTTAGTAGTGGTCGTAGATAAACAATGTTTTCTTACAACAAGATGGTGCGACGTGTCTCACATCTCGTGAGACAATTGATTTATTGCAACAACAGCTTCCTGGACTCGTTATTTCGAAAAATGCAAATGTCAACTGGCCACCAAAATCATGCGATATCACACCCTAAACCACGAACAACTCCCTCATGTGGTTTATTTGCCTTGGCCCTACGGGCCTCGGCAACTAGATTAGATTTAGATTAGATTTATGTTCCACGACTGCCTTTTGCTGGCATGCGCACGTCAGCCCTTTGGGCTTTTTGTACTGTCGGGAGTTTTCAAGTTAGCAGGCCAACATCCGTATCCATTACTAGACTTGCAATGTCACCTACTAGCTTGCGGTTGTCAATAGAGTTAAGGCTCCAATCAAGTTGGTGTCTTTTACGCTCTAATGCTGGGCATTCAAAGATGATATAATAGGCTGTTTCATAATCCTCTTGGCATAGTCTGCAAACATTTTCATCTCTATAGATATTGATCCTGTGCATAAATTCTCTGAATGCTCCAGTGCCTGTTAGTAAACTGAGTACTTGCTTGATTCGAGTTCTGTGCAGTCTCAACAGAGTTTTGGTGGTTTGTGGATTCGGAGTTTTTAGCAATCTTTTGCAGTGTGTTGCTTGATTGTAGTTTCTCCACCTTAGTTGGTGGGCGGTATTGATCCATTCATTAATGGCTGACCGGGCTTGGGTTTTCTGAATGCTTAGACCAGGTTCTGGACCGGTCATTGCATTACGGGCTGCTTCTTTTGCGAGCTTGTCCGCCTTTTCGTTTCCGTAAATACCTTGGTGACCTGGAATCCAGCATAATTTTACTGTATTCCCCTGGCTCAACGTTTAAAGTTTGGATTTGCATTCCTTGACCAGTATTGATGAAGAACTGAAAGCGTTTAGAGCTTTCAGTGCTGCCTAACTGTCTGAGAGAATGTGTATGCCTCGATTGAGCAGTTGACTGACTTTTTCGTTGGTTCTAGGATTGGTACTATACACACCGGAGCCTGTACCCCCTTCAAACTTAGATCCATCAGTGTAAAAATGATGTTCTTATTTGTTGGGGTTGGTAGTTGGTCAGGATTCCAACTTGTGTGTACAGTAAAGTTCTTTTCATAGGCTTTCATTATAAGATCAGAACCCATTTCTAATATTGGGTTGTTGATGTGTGACATGATCTTGTCATGTCCTAGATTATTAGCTGTGGTCATCCAGTAACCAGTACTTTGTAATCTGTAGGCTGCCATTCTGGCTTCACCCTCCAAGAAGATGTGCAGAGGTGGCAGATTTAAGATATCATTCAGTGCTTGTCCTGAGGTGCCTTTAAAGGCTCCAGTGATGCACCGATTAGCTAGATATTGTATTCTGCTGATTTTGTGGATCGCAGCTGCTTGTTTTATTTTGGCCCACCAGGCGATTATTCCATATGAAATTATTGGTTTTGTACAGCCAGAGGGTCAGTTCCGGTTTGAGACCCCACATACTACCTATAGCTCTTTTCCCAGTAACTAATGTGTGTACCTATGCACCTGGTAATGATTTTGTCTAAGTGGGAGTTCCAAGTTAGTTTGGAGTCGATGGTTAGACCTAAGTACTTAACCTCGTTCTCCCAGTTGACATTTGTGTGAAAGCGAAGAGGGTGGCTTTGCTGAGATTAATTCTAAGATTATTCTCTAGACACCACTCTTCGGTTATCTTTAGTGCTGATTTCATTACATTGTCTACAGTTCTTTGGTATTTACCTTGCATCTGTATGACAATGTCATCAGCGTATCCTTGAGTGTAGTAGCCTTTGTTATTGATTTGGATCAGCAGTTCGTCAACTGTGAGGCACCACAGGAGTGGAAAAAGAACTCCTCCCTGTGGACATCCCCTTGTCGCCTGCACTGTCTTTTCCTTGTCAAATAACTTGACTTTTACAATTTTAGTGTTGAGCATTGCCATAGTCCATCTTATCGTGGTGTTATCGATCTGATGGGGTGTGATTGCTCTTTCAATAGAGTGGTAGGAGGTGTTGTGGAAAGCACCTTCTATGTCTAGAAATGCTTCGACTGCGTACTCATTGTACTCCAAGGTTCTCTCAATTTTCCCCACAAGTTGGTGTAGTGCTGTTTCACATGACTTGCCTGTTTGGTAAGCATGTTGATATTTGTGAATCGGGAGTGAAGTTAGGGCTGCATCCCTCCAGTATCTGTCTACTAATCTTTCCAACGTTTTAAGGATGAATGAAGTTAGGCTGATGGGTCTGTAAGATTTGGCTTCTGCATAGCTGCTCTTACCAGGCTTAGCTATAAATACTACTTTAGTCACTCTCCAAGCTTGGAAAATGTAGCACAAGGCAAGACTTGATTGGAACATGTCTTTGAGTGGGTTCAGCAGTATATATATCCCTTTCTGCAGCATTATCTACGGGTTGTATGCCATCGTTTCCAGCAGATTTGAAAGGACTGAAGAGGCTAGTTGCCCATCTAATCCTTTCTTTGCTGACTATTCTCTTAGCTGTTTTCCAGTCTTCCCTCCTAGGGGTATGACTGGGTTCGGCCAGAATAGGTTGTTGCACTGCTCCGGGTAGGTGAGTTTTTATCAAAAAAGATAATGTCTTTTCTTCCGTTGTAGTGTATTCTCCGCTTTCTTTTTTAAGAGTGGCTACTAGATTCATGGCTTGCTTTGAGATGATTTTTGTGGAGGCTAGCTGTGGATCGCGTGGTCTCCACCTCCTGGCAAAAAATTTTTCCAGGCTGCTATCTTAGCTGCATTGATCTTTTTGCGGTAGTCTGTGAAAGCTTTGTGATAGTTCTCCCAGTTATTTGTGGCTTTAGACCTGTTAAACAGACGTCTGACTTCTTGTCTGGTCCTTTCTAGGTCTTTATTCCACCAATTTGAGTGTTTTTTGCTTTTTGCTGACTTGGGTGTATTAGAAGACAGCTACTCTGAATGGAATCGATCATGGCCTCTTTTAACCGGTCAGCGTTTGAGTCTAAAACTACTTTATTGGGAGATCTGAACTTTAGGTGTTCAATCTTGTCTTGTAGTTTTTGTTTATATAGGTCCCAGTCTGTCTTTCTTGGGTTGTAGTAAACTCTTTTGCTTACTTCCCGCTGAGACAGTTCAACGATTATATAATTATGGTCAGAGAGTGATGGTTCGTCTGAAACTTGCCATTTATTCACTTATTGACTAATTCTCATAGTGGTTATGGTAATATCTATAACTTCATGTCTATTACAGCTATAAAAAGTTGGATTGTTACCTTTATTGACTACTACTAGATTGTTAGTTAAGATAAATTCTAAAAATGACTTACCTCTTGTGTTGCAGTTGGTGCTGCCCCAAATGGCGTGGTGAGAATTTGCGTCGCAGCCTAGGATGAGGTCTAGATCGTCTTGGGAGGCAGATGATACTAGGTTCTAGTAATTCCTCGCTAGGTGGTTGGTCCCTGGAATCGGATGGAAGGTAGACGGAGCTTATAATGGCTTGGTCACAACCTTCATCGTTATTCCATTTTATTTTTATTGTGGTTATGGCTCTAGAACAGAATTCCATTAGTGGCAAACTGCCTAGATTATTTCTTATAAGTATACATGTTCTAGGATTTGCAGGATTATAAATAAACTTACCTTTAGCACCTCCTAATCCACGGACTTGTCCCTTAACTATCCATGGTTCTTGGATGAGTGCTAAATCGATGTCATCTGCTAGCAGCTTTCTCCTTAGATTTGCAGTGGCTGCTTTGCAGTGGTGGAGGTTAATTTGCACTAGCTTCAAGCACTTCTTTCCTATCCTTGGAGCGGATGAGAAAAGTGACCTTGTTGAGGCCTAGGTGCGCTACACAGTTGATTGATGTTAGTGCTTGTTTTCCCCTGTTTTCTATCATTGCTGCGAACGTTCTACCGCCGTCTTCTAGTGGAGTGACGTTGAGTATTCTCCAGGTATCGGTCTGGAGGTCTGCCTTCCGTTTGTTCTGTTTTCCGATCAAACGGAGAATAACCTCGTTTTTCTGTTTGTCATACCACTTGGGGACGTTGAAAACTACTCGGACGGAATTAACAACTTTTGCCCGCTCTTTTACCTCCAGCTTGGCATTGGTCTACGGGTGCAGCTTAGATACTTGCTCACTTAACCAGTGTTTTGTGAGTTCGTCCTTGCACGCAACCACGTATGTACCAGTTTCGAGATAATGGCTGGTAAAGAGAGGTGTGCTTTCTTCTTCCTCCATCTGGAAGATGAGATTTATTAGACTGTCTCTGAGTAGATCACCTTGTTCCTTCGTTAGTTTGACGTCTGGATATGCAGCAGGGTAGATAGCCATCTTCACCGTAGTGGCTGCCTCAGCAATATCAAGCTTTCTGGTGCCTGCCTTTGGTGAGGTCGGTTTGTCTACTTTCTGCCTGGGCCTCTTTTTGGTGTTTGCCGGGGAGGGAGTGGCTTCATCAGAGCATTGCCTCTTTTGTCCCTGGTTGGTTGCAGTTTTGTCAGATTTTGAAGCTGGGTCTGCTGCCCTCTTCTTCTCCATCTTCTGCTTTCTTTTGAAGTTTGGGTCGTACTTAATGCTCTTGGCTTCGCAAGCTCGCTTGGCGTGTTCTCTGCTTTCCTTTGCTGTAAATTGGACCTTTTTGAGGGACACTTTGCCTAGTTGGTTGGCTATGTCCGCTCCGGTTGCTGCTTTTTCCTACTCGGAAGACTGTCCTTGACTGGAAGTCTGGACTGTCAGCTCTGCAGTAGAGGCACACTGTTCCATTTTTGTCTCGGTCACCGAAGACTGAGCATCAGTGATCGGAAGCGGGGATGACTCCATCAGTGTGTCGTCTTCACCCTGTGAAAAAGCAGTTGTTAAATCCATACAAGTGAGTATTTAATGCAACTGTAAGAGGTTTGGCTAAATACTTCTGGAGGGCGCCTGGTATCCAGAAGGCTCAGTTCATGACGCATATTATAAGCCCCTGCGCCTACACCTGCTGGTGCTCTGCTTTGCACGGGTCGCATAACACATTCGAAAAGGGGATTTTGGAACCAGAAAGACTGATCCTCTAGACAGCCATGCATCTCTTGAGCCTGGTCCCCCGCCGTGAGATTTAGGATTATTTATTGAGGTTTTCTCCTCTTGGTCCGGGTGGTGAAGCCAAGACCCCCAGCACAGATATCCCCCGTAATACATGCCTACAGCAGAGATATCCATGTATGGTATAACGGCAATGACGTGAGCAGAAGTTCGTCTTTGCCGGCATCGTTATCCCAAGTGCAGACCCTTAGCCACGACACGACAGCTGGGCTTGGGGGATGTTTATCGACTTCCCAGTCAAGATCCGCGAGGTTCAGTCTCAACGGGGCCACCACGAGAAGGATGCAATCGCTAGGATCGCATATCACTGATCGTTGCCAGTGATACCCTGCGGTCTTCCTTGTTGTCAGGCGGAAGGTGCAAGACCTGAACAACTTGGCTGCACTGCCCCGGCATCAATCTTCACAGCGTTTATTGCCGTTCAGTTCGGCTGGCAATGCTCGACCCCCTCGGCAACTAAATCCACATTCGTGATAAAAAGTTAAACTTCAGTGTCTTGGTATACAAACTACTATTGTATACCCATAGCCAACTAATATTTAGGTTAGCTTATGCTAATACAGCCATTAGAAACACTATAAAAACATGATTATATGAAGCATGCCATGACTAGAGGTCATTTGGCGCCACCCCTTAATGTTATTCTGAACTTTTAATCAGGGCCTACCGCGATATTCAAATTAAAAACAAATACAAATACAAATATAGATAAATTTAAAAGCTTGTCATATTTCAATCAATTATATCGTCAAACAGGTTGTTTCAAAGCTATTTAAAATGGTTAGAAAGTGTTTTATCTGTGGAAATCCAAACCACTTTTTGAATTTCCAAGCGATATGGACATTTGTACCAAATGGTTCAAAGTTACCTATTTCAGGAGTTGGTGGAACGTTAATTAATAATAAAACTAATTAAATTACCTTTATTTATAATATTTAATCATGTATTACTGATATTTCGAAGCTTAAAGAATACTCTACTTTGTGAATTATCCATTTCGATGAGAATTTTGTAAAAGTACTTGACAAAAATACTCGTTTGATTAAAAACGCTGTACCAACTGTAACTGTAGATAATACATATTTTCTGTCACATTAATTAGAAGTACATTATATACATTTTTTAGCAAATTTTACCTAATTCTGAAATTAACTAAGAACAAGAACATTTACAAAAACCATTCTAAAGAAACCCAAGCTGAACTTATATCTCCAACCCAAATTGCAGATCTTCAGTATATCTACTATTAAAACGTTAACTTTAAAGATAAAGCGGATTAGTGTTAATTATTTAAAGTTTATTAAAAATAAAACAACTTGAGAGTGATATACAGAAAAATTGGGGCAAATTAAATGTTTTCCATAAAATATTCCAAGATGCTGACGATGGAGACAAAAAAGCAGAATTGCTTGCAAATATCGTTCTTAATTATAATAAAAAAAAGTTCCTCGTTAGTCACAAGTTTCTATTCGTATGTGCCCAGTATGGAGGTTTCGCTCTCCTAAAGGATATCAGCACTGCAGAAACCATTTAGCGGGTTTACCATCAAAAACAACATTGTTATGGTATGTTGGTGACTGTAATTATTCAGATGAATTAATTAAGCAAAGTTTAATGGCTAAAGTCACCTAATTAACAGTACCAGCATAAAGAATTTGGAATTAAGGAGAGAGTGCAGTATAGCAGATCTGAAGATCGCATCTATGGTGTAGATAATACTCAATATACAACCGTTTGCAATAAACCTCAAATAGCAAACAAAATGTGTTGTTATGTTATATGTAAGTAGATGGATTGTCAACAAGATACATCATTCCAGCGCGATATTTTTTTTCATTCTTTTTTGACAATTAATTACATTTACTGGTTAACAATGAGGGTACTTAGTCTTCGTATTGACTGTGGCTTCGTTGTTCTAAGAATTGTTGCAAATCATTTTTCCTCAAATGTATCTTTATTTAGATTTTGTGCGGTGGAATTCTAAAAAACTACATTGAACATCCTTTCCCAGAACCTGTGCCCTTCAATTATTGCCACATAATAAAGAACGCACAAAATTGATACTTAGATCATATGTGCTGATGGTGGAATCTCTGAGTCATATTTAAAAACCTTACAAGATCTGCAAAATGTACTACCTTTTAGGCCTGTACGGTACTTAAGGAAAAATAATTTGTACTCATCGGATTTTGAAAAAAATTATATTTTACATGCTGTTCAGATTTTTTCACCCACCGCCACTGCCTCTTTACAGTTTTTAAAAGAAGCAGGACAAATTGAATTTCAAAATGTCAACAGTACTGTGAAATGTTTAGAAAGCATATACGACTTTTTCCAGATTCATAATGTGTGTAACAAAACAATATCGGCAAAAATTAGATAGCAGCACTGCACGGTTGGTTCATGTTTCTGACGAAAGACTATTGATTGGACGTAATACTTCAGAACTGTATAGATGCTATGCAAAATTGTTCTGCATCTGTTGGTTTGCAAGGTTTATCCAATGAAAAGCTCACGTCTTGAAATTAACTGCTAAAAGTACTCCATTGTACATCACATTTTTACTTCAAGATGCTGGTTTTTACTATGTATTAACAAGTTCATTTAGTTCGGATGCAGTGGAGGCAATGATTTCACATATGTGATAGAAAGTTGGCTCAAATGACGCAACAGATGCTCGCACTGTTGGGCATGCTCTTCGTCAGCTATTACGCTGTGGTATTATAAAGACTTTGCCTTTCTCAAAAATTGCACATTATAGTAACTTCACTAGTTCTGCAACATTTGCAACTACATCAAGCATAACTGAAAACGAAGATGTCGAATTACCTGCACATTTAACAGTTAAAATTCAAGATCGTGCAGGCTTAAATTATCCAATTTTCATTTTTGTAGGTATTATAAACATTTATTTTAAAACCGTTTATAACCTAAAAAATATCTTTAGTAAAGACAACAACCAGAACCACATTTAGATGCTCTATTTCACCACCTAATGGCGCCAAAAACCAAATGTGTTGGAAATTGTCACAAGAACATTTTACAACAAGGAAAATGACACATATGGAATAGCCGTGATAGCTTTGCTATGTAAATTTTAGGTAGCCATGGTATACCAAAGCACTGAAGTTTAGCTTTTTATCACGAATGTGGAACTAGTTAGTTGCCCTGGCCCGTAGGGCCAAGGCAAATAAACCACATGAGGGATGAAAAGACACTTCAGTGCCACAGAATACATTATGTTTTTTTTTGAAATAGAGAAATTTAGAAATTACATTTCAAACAACTTTTGTAGGTTATGTTAACGTCGGTTGACGTTTACCTATTGCTCTATCGCCTACAAGAAGTCCTAAAACAATGGATTACTTCACTGCCGATTTCTCATACTTTAATGACGATTTCGAAGTACTTCACTGTAGGGATGTGCGATTCTCTCCAGAAGATCGATCTTCTGGATCGATCCAGATCGGAATCCACAAGATCAATACTATTAAAAATCGTGGTACAAAAGATCGATCTTCCTAAAAATCTGATTTTATGCTAAAACTTTCATTCATCTTACAGATTTTTTTTTAAAATTACACATTATAACGGGTGTTCATAAACAGTCGTCATCCCAGTAGGTTTTGACTTCAAAAACGTATGTCTATTAAAATTGAGAAAAACTGCGCTATGACAGTACTCAATGACGTTTCATGACATTGACGTACAGTGTCACCAACATATTATTCATACGTTGAATTTCCACAGCCCGCTGAGGAACAGTTTTTTTTATCTCTCGATATATATTAATTATATTACCCCGCAAAAAGTATCTATACGAATTGCGCGAAATTTAAGATCGTAGTCTATGTCACATAACTGTTGATAAACTTTACATTGCCTGTGACTTGTGCAGTGTCTGGTTGTTCCACTAATTTATAAACGCAGCAAAAAGTTATAGGAAAATACAAAATATGTAAAAAAAATTATTAAGAACAATGAGCTGTAAAAAGAAAATTAATGTCGCAAAGAGTTGTAAATGTGCTAGTATCTTTCCAAAGATATTTACGCCTTCTCAATTACGAAAAATAAAACGTTCTAGAAATATAAAATAGACAACACAGGATATTACTCAAGCTTTTACTTTGAGATATTTGGCAAGGTGAGTTACATATTGCAATGGTATGTCTAATTAGTGTTGTAATATGTTATTAATTTAATTTTTAAAAATAAGGGTACTACGCAAATATTTTTTGTATTCGTGTTATCAAATCTTAGGTTGATTAAAAGTTACTTTTAAATTGATAGATAAAAATAAATAGTTTATAATATTTTATTGATCTGCAATTAATCCAACCCGCTAGGTCAAATCGATAAAGCAAAGACTCGTCTCGGTTGGGTCCACCCTGAATGCATAATTTATTAAAATTATTAAATACGGATCTGTCTCCGCATACGCCTAACTGCGCACAATCGAAACTGAAAATTGGGTCAAATATAAGCCAAGATGGACGCCGCTTGCAAGATCGCTTTAAATTGAATAAACAAAACAAGTGAAATCGATCACAGTTCTATTGGTAACTGTTTAAATTAGTTGGTTTTCACGGCATTAATCCTCAATGGTTTCTAGCATTTGTTTATGGGGCCCGCTTCTAGCTCCCAATTGTTTATTTTGGCGTCGGTCTGAATTTCACCAACGGATAACCTCAAATAATGGAGTTTGGGCTTTTTGGCAGACTAGATTCACTCGTACGGCGATGGAACTGGCCTGGATTGCCTTGAGTATTGCTCTTCTTACGCATGTATGAATTTCCCGGTGCTCACTTAATTATTTTCAGAATTAACAGTACCTGCACTAGTCGTTCTCAAATCGGAGGGTTCGTAGCTACTCTGACCTTGTTGCGGGGCTGCTATGGGTCGGATCGTGTTGTTTAGGCACGGGCACGTATTCCCCGGGCTGCTGAATGGCAGTGGTGTCTTCCCAATGGGCTGGCTGGACTGGTAGACCTCGTGGCTCTCGGAACTTAGTCGCTTCGGATCGAGGTTATGTCAAAGAGCATCGGACACCTCAACAATTTTTGGTGGTGGATTTTGATAAAAATAATACCACATGGACACAAAAATTTACTCAATACACTGGTAAAGTTGCAGACATGTATTTTTATTTTTAATATCAGAAATTCTAATTTTAATACAGAGCCCAATTTCACACGTCAAGCCATTAATTTAATCATTTGTCTTCCTCCATTGTTTGTTATAAACAAAAGCTAGTTAGTTTCAAATTAACTACGGATGTTAACATGGTTCAAAATACTGACTTTTAACAATAAATTCTACTTAAAACGAGGATTTTGTACACTAATATTACATCTAAAATAATTGTTTAAGTTTATACTAATTTTGCGTGTCTGTTTGTCACTGCACGTCTTTTTAATTTGCGTTTAAATATTCACATGTCACTGCACTGATTAGAGTATTTAATTCGCGCATTTCCTGCACTGGCTTCCTTTGAATTCACTTTTGATTTTTACGGTTTCCTTCAAATGCTTTAATGCCTTCATTCTTATCTGCTCGTTGCATGTTCATAAGCTTATCTATCCTTCAATTACCTTTGTTATAAAACCCTGACTGGATTTCACTATTAAACTGTACCTGAATTCTACGCTTCATTCCCTTGCGTTTGCGATCCATGTTGTAACTATTAAATTTCATTCGGCTTGGCATTTACTTTAGCACAAACCTAATCAATTAACTGAACCTACATTCAACCTAGATCCATGTGCGAATGGAGCTTTGCTTACTGCGTTCATTAATTAATTCTTCTGCAATTTCTGGCATCTCATTACAAATGTATTCATTCTGGCAAATTCAAGTTTTAGCTTTGCAGTTATATAAAATATCTCACTCTGAGATTTCATGATATGTCCATTAATTTGGCAATGCTAACAGAGTTGACTGAAACCATAACAATATATCTAAGAGAATCCTTGAATTATCCATTATCAGGTTAATTAATGATCCATTATGTTATAACATATCAATAAAATGGTAAAATACCATACCTAATTACCTAATAATTTTTTTATTAATACAGGAATTTCGACATTGCAACGTTGGGCTTCTAAAGTGGACATGCAGCAGGGTTTACTAAAAACTGTCTTCCAGTTCCTAAAAATTGCAGGAATAACTATATCAGAAATAGAAAAGTTAGTAGTTCTTCAATATGATGAGATGAAGGTTGCCGAATCGTACGAATATGATGTCAAAAATGACGGGGTAGTCGAACCTCATTCACAACTGCAAATTGTCAATGCTCGAGGTTTAATTGGAAAATGGAAAACTCCTGTTTTGCCGACTTTGATCAAAGGATGACTCCAGAAATCCTACATAATGTTATAAATACGCTGTACCATATAGGGTTTAAAGGAGTTGCGTGTGTAAGTGATTGCGGACCAACAAATATTTCACTGTGGCGTGATTTAAATGTTACATATGAAAATCCATTTATTACACATCAATTGACTAGTTCAAATATTTACTTCTTTGCGGATGCCCCACATATTGCCAAGTTAATTGGGAATTGGTATTTAGATTCAGAATTTGTACATAATAATTGTGTTATTACTAAGTATACATTACATCAGTTAATATCATCAAACGAACAAGAAATCAGTAGCTGCTTTAAACTAACAATGAATCATTTAACTGTCGAAGACCCTAAAAGACAGAATGTTCGTATCGCAGCAGAATTACTGAGTAATACAACAGCAATAGCGTTAAGACATTACTATCACGATAATAATGCAGCAATTGAAGTTTCCAATTTTATAGAGCTTGTTAACTCATGGTATGACATCATGAACTCGTATACACCCGATCATAACCTAATTATTAAATCTGCATATGGTAAAAATATTGATGCTCAAAATGACATTTTAGATCAAATGTATAATTTGATGAGCACTGTCATTTTCAAGAGAAAAAGGTCATTCAAACATTTCAAAAAAGAATCTTGTTATCTATTAATTCGTTAAAACATTTATACAAAGATTTACATGAACTATATGGCATAGCTTACATATTAACGCACAGATTAAACCAAGATTCGCTAGAAAATCTATTTGAACAATTCAGAACACAAGGTGGTTTAAACAACCTACAAATTAATTCAAATACCAATCGTTTTGATATTTATATTGCTGGTGAAGTTATAAGAGAGTCTGGTGGTGAGATTCCTGCTGAAGATTAATCAAATTTAAGCTTATCAGGTACGTTTGAGTCAAGAAACCCCATTTAGAAAAAGACTCTCCAATATTTAACGGGATGGATAGCCAAAAAACTTCAAACTAGGCTCCTTCATCTGGGCAATCACACTTATAGTTTATAATAAAAACAAGTAGATAATTTGATAGTACCTCCATGGGTAGTACATTTGTCCTATGGTAGATTAATTCAACCTTCTGATGAGTTTTTTGCCCTGATTAAAAATTTGGATGAGAAATTTAAAAATTATTATGTCTTCCGGTGTAAGTAACCCAAAGAAAATTACAAAAAACTTATTAATAAACTCAAAATTAAATATAATGTCGATATTATACTCAAAATGTTTGTTAAACAGCGGATATTTATTAGAATGAAGTTTTTAAATGATAAATATAGTGAGCAGAAAAATTCTAAATTCAAGAAATATCACGCTGGAAATAAAATGAAAAAGATTATAACCTAATATTGCGCTTTTATTTTACTTAAATACTTTAATTGTTGGATTATCTATACCACAAAATCGGTGGTCTCTTTCTTTGTATGTATCTTTGTTCGCTATCTCCTTCGAAGATACTGGACCGATTAAATTGTATGATAGCTTAAAATTTTGCTAATTTTTAGACTGCGATCGTAGGCTGGTTTTTAATTTCAAAAAAAGTACGAAAAATTAAAGTAAAATCAAATTATATTTAATTTGATTAAATCGTATAATTTTAAATCACAAATATTCAATGTTCATCTATCAACATTTTTATATGTATAAATGGTAAGGTTGTATGTGTTTTTGATTGTGACATCCTGTCCCACCGAAGCGTAGCTTGGGTGATTCACTAACTTATTATAAAATTACACGTTGCTATCAGTTACAAAAATGACGAATGTTTGTTCATTACTGAAATAACTATAATTTATGAATTTATTAAAATAACTTAAAGCAAACATTACCAAAACTTACTAAAAATGTACATATAAGGCCGATTACACACTGAAGAAACAAATTTCGTGAAACTTGTAGCTGAAACGAATCGCACGAAACTTTGTTTCTTGTACAATTCACACCAGTGAAACTTGTTACATTGAATTGTTTCGCCGATTAGACATTGTAGTATGCAAATATGTCTTTCGATGAGGATGTCGTTTTGTTATGGTGGGTAAACCGTCGGAATAATGAATTTAAAAAAAAGATTTTGGATGCATCCTGCCAATCTAATCAATTTTTAACATAGTTCTTCTGTTTTGGTAGCGGACTACTGCAACATTCTCAAAAGTTTAAAGAGTTTTTAAGACAAGCCAGCCAAACTTTTGCCAGTTCATACTATGTACGACCCACTATTAATAAGCATCAAAACTGAATTAATTTCCTGTTGCATGAACATGTATACGCAACAATGTTTGCTCTTCTGCTTCAGAAACACCTGTCTGCATCATTTCATTTGGATACACGTGCTATTCGTTAATGAAACAAGTTTCATGCAATGAGTTTCACGAAATTTGTTTCTCCAGTGTGTAATCGGCCTAACTCAGCAAACTATCTACAATATAATTAATCGCTATCACATATGTGTCATCGGATTTTTCATCGTTGACTTGAATTATTATTGGAGTAATGAAAATACAATGGTAAGGAGGAAGTCGGACCACAGTATGTCCAAACTGTTCAGCAAGGTGGTCTGCGACATACGTTTTTGGAGGTTTGTGCCTGAAAAAAAATCATTAGTACTTTAGCACACAAAATTCACTTAATATACTTACTGCACAACCAACTGCAATTATTCCATTTTTAATACATTCCCCTCAATATTCACTGACCGACTTGCTAACCAATCAATAATATCTTGTTTTTTCCAACTAACATTAGGCGTTTTATCGGCCAATGTGCTATGATAACTTGCGTTATTCAATAATTGATTGCTCCTCCAAATTTTTCAGAAGTTGGTGTTCGAACTATTCTAAAAATTTTCCTAATTTATTTACCCGTGGTAATCTGGGTTTTTTGTGCTCGATGTAAATATTAATGGGGCACCAGGAATAAATCCATCTATCTCACAGCATGAAGCACGATATATCTTAGAAAATAGATAAATAATATTATTTAAATAGAGTTATTAAACTTACGGTGCTAACCTTTTTCCATCTGATTTTAATTTTTTAACGCTTTTTTATTACCATGTTGCCATGAGCTACAAAAAGTGCCATTTTTTAATCCACGTTTCGTGTAAGTATACAAATTGTGATGGTTTTTTCCTGGTGCAGATTTTTAATGTACTTCCTTAAAAACACCACTCTGCGGAAAGCAATGTGATCCAACTTCATGAGCCCTCTGTGTGGATCATGCTTTTTCCAGCGAAATCCTATATCTTTCAGAACCTTTTCTAATGAAGATATTCCTCCCTTGTAAACATCTTCTTCCTTTAAAATTCCAAATAGAGATGTCCGAGTAATATCTTGTTCTAACAAAAAAGTATTCATACATAATGTTCAGCAACAGAGAGTAAATAATTCACTTACTGTTTTGGTATGTATGTATGTATAATCGATAACCTCGTTTTACCTTTAGGTACATTTCATAAACCACATTTCTTATGGCTACTAGATCGAAATCGTCAATGTCCACTACGGGCTTCGTTCTCTGCTTTTTCTGCTTCGCGCTTTTGATATGTTCATTTGCTTTTACCGTCTGTGAAACTAAACTATCGGTTGGTATACATACTTGCAAGGCACTATAATGTAATAATACAATATTTATACATTTATTCCAAAATGTAACTAACCTCTTGTACAGCAACTAAAGCAATCAAGGGCCCTCCATTGTCGCGTTCTTGCTCAAAATAGCTTATTAGGGAGGCTATAAGCTGTTTTAACTGCTTACATAAAGTTTTCGGCATTATTTCCTCTGCGTAACACACGTAAACGCAATAAATATCTTTTATCCACAATCACCTTATAATTGAAGTTTATCCACACCTATAAACCGTCTAAAGTACCACTTTATCCACTAGTGGAATAATGAAATTACTTTATTCCACTAGTGGGATAAAACCATGTCACTTACTACTGCATTGTTGGCAGCACTGCCAAGCTATGCCAAATTCGAAATTTTTAGGTTAAGTTTTGCGTCAATCTGTGTCAAATAACAAACAAAACTTAACCTATTAACCTCTCGAATTTGACATAGACTGACAATACACTTCAGTACTGCCAAACGTATAACATTTGATCTTTCAGTACTTTCCAAATTGTCACTTATGACTTTCCCTGGCTGTCAATACAAAACGTATGTTTTTTTTAGATATTTATTGAGTTGTTGGATAAAACGTTGTATTGTCGTGTTTTAGTTGCGTTTTATCCACTTAAGAAAATTAAACGCTCGAACTGCGTTCTCGCGTTTAAACGTTCTTGCGTGGATAAAACACCATCTAAAACACTTATACAATAAATAACTATTAAATAACTACGAAAAAGCGCAACTTATAACAATCCACGTACAATCTCTATAATTTAGGTTAGAAATACTATGTAAGCAAAGTATGTCACACCAATCTGAGAGCAGAAAATTTTACAATAACCCGATCTGTCGGCAAAAGAATCGATCTTGTAAACGATCGGAAATAGAAAGATCCATTCAAAAGATCGAGAGTCGCGAGTAAAAGAATCGATCTTCTGAAAAATCGATTTAGATCGCACATCCCTATTTCACTGCCGATTAAAAAAAAAATAGGTTAAAGGATTATCACTTGTAGTGATTATTGTAGCTCATTTAAAATTTCTGACGCGCTAATTGGAGAACGCTTTATTTATCGCAGTCATGTTTCAAGTATGCATTGGGCGCATTCAGACGACACAACCGTTGAGTGGGCACTGAGCAAGAGCTCAGTTTGAGCGATGTAGGTTTGCTGAATGGTCTTTTTCAATTTACGTTGAGCTAACTGTCAAAGTTGTTTATTTTAACCTATAAATACAGCTGAATGGTGTGTTTTTGTGTTAAGAGTTACAAACAAATCAACTGTAATACGTGAAATAAATAATGTATTTACATTTCTATTCGAATTTCCAAATAAACCAATCTATTGTGAGCGATGATACAATCAATAACAAATTTCACTCAACAGTTGTACAACTATTGTGTCGTCTGGATGCGCCCATTGACGGGCAAAATGAATGAGGATCCACTTGAGATAAGCAAGATTAAAACAGTTTTATTAAAAGTAGATACTGTCGAATGTATTGCATGTTATCATTTGCTATCTATTACTACTAAAACATAACTTTATAGATTGGGCTTATCTTTTTAAGTGTTTATTTTTAATAATAATAATAATATAAACATTTATTTCCAAAAAAAGAGGCAAATTACATATTGTGCAATGAAAACTAAATTTTGGAAAATGGGCGCTGTTCAGTTTAACTCACCAGATCGCAGGTTAATTGGTCTTCCCACAGCACCCGTAATTTAAATTATTTTTCTTCGAATTTTTTTTAGCAGCTTTTGTAAGTAGAAATTAAAAATATTGTTATAATTATAATCTAATTTTATTATTTAGTATGACTGTCAGTTAGCTTTATAAATAGTTTACTAAACAAAAATTACACAGAATGTGGATTTATTTCAGAAGTAATAATAATCTTGCATAAAACATGTAAGTTTTAATTCGATTTCATTTCATAGATTCTCCGGTACTATTCAACAAGCAGGTGGTGTCAATGATCATCCAACTTTCACTACTTTTCTGCGGATATATAGCATGCTATAAGTTTTGAAATTATTAATACCACCCGCCTCTAGCAACTGTATTATATTAGAAAATTAAACAACTCTGAAACTTGATGATTTCAAAGCTATATTTGCAGCAAAGAAAAGAACAAATGAACATTTAGAAAAAAAATTGAAAGCCAGATCGAGGAAGACAATACATTGAGTATTGATTACCTTGCTGAAGAGTTCACTCTTGATTCTCCGTGCCTGAAAACACGTGATCCCATCATTTATTATTTAACTGGTTTCATATTACAAAAAATACATAAATTATCCAGTTGCTCCACACGTAGAAAAGAACTTTATCATAAAGTTTCGCACGAAATTATCGCAGTCGTGGTAATAAAAGTCACATTGGCATTTTATATCTGGCAGTTTAAAGTTATGTCAGGAATGTCACTTTAAGAAATACGAACATTTTTGTTAAATACATAAAAATTTTAGTAACAAAAACAACTACAGCTGTTCAAAATGATATTTTGTATACACAGCACCACCTTGCGTTCAGTATTAAACATCCTGTTAGAGGTAAGTGATTCTGTCAAAATTATATAGGTTATATTATTAAGTACCTTTACTCGTTACTGCCAACATAAATTAAATTTTTAAAAATCCACAGCCCTCTGGAGGTTAAAGTTTTCGATTATGTGGTATTTGATGACATAATTTCAGAAATTTTTACAGGTTCTAAATGAAAAGTAAATTTTTCTTGCCGAATACAGCAAGAGGCAGTAATGTCAAGACGGATGCGGTTTTATGTAACAATGAGAATATTACCCTTAAGAATTAAGAAATAACAATATGAAAATGTCAACGAAGAAACCAAACAAAACAAAACTGCAGAAAAATTAATTTTCATAAAGTTGAAAGTGGTAAGTATTTTGTAAGTACGTATAAAATTAGATAACTCTCATTAGACAATTGTGTACTTTTAGGGATGAATAATCTCTGCTTCAGCGTGACTTCTCAACCATGTTGTTGGTGCTATTTAAGATTTTTTTTAATAGTGTAACCGTCAAATGGTTTTTATAATTATTGATAAATAATGTTTTTCTATATAATATTTTCCTTTCAACTTTATGTTATTTTAACATTCTTTACTAATTTTACTTCTAAAGAAAAACGGGCGATTATACTTGCTTTAATTTACTTATCAGTGTTTATTATTTAACAATAAATTAATTTCTAATAGCAAATATGTGGATCAGCCACACAATAATGGCCTATCGCCATTTCGCTCTGGCCTCAGTGTCGGTGTCTTCGGCTGCAGCTTGCAGCGTCGGTTGGATTACCTCTCCTATTTACTACCGTGCCTCTCACTCTATAGTGCTTTGTTTAGAGTAAGAGGGGGCAATGATCTGTCCGTTCCCTGGAAAGAACAAATACGTCAAATTGACATCCAGGCACCTTAGTGCAAGCCACACGAGTGATGAACTTACTATTTTATTAAACATGATAGCTCAATTCAGTCATATTATTAAATGCAAAAAGACTGACTCTGTCACGTGGAAGAAGAAAGAAACTGCATAGAAGGTAAGTGCAGAAATCTTCAACTCAGGTTCACCCTCAAGAATATACCGGTCATCTAAACTGCTCAAAAAAGAGTACGAGAATCAAAAATAAAATATGAGAAAAACAGTAGTATTTGTTGGAAAAAAAAGTTGAGAACTGGCGAGGGATATGATGGCAAGCGAAGAAACGACAATAATGAAGAGTTAACATTATCTCTAATTGAAGAATTTTTAGGAGATTTTAAGCCAAAACGTTGATTATAAAATTTTCATTTAAACATAATTTATGTTAATAAATAAACAAAAATAATTTTGTTGTAACATATTTCAATATTAAAACAAATTCTAAGACGTTCTGCTATTTATGGTAGCTTCATCAGTTATATAAAAGAAACAATTTTTATTAACATTTCACATGTCTGAAAAACAAAGGAAAAATAGATTAGCGAACACGTTATGATTCCTTGAACTTATATACTTACAGTTATGTAATTGGGATACGGAAAGTTCGTTCCCCACATTTCGTTCCCGGGATATTTCGTCTCCCCACATCTCGTACCCGGAAACTTTGTTCCCGAGCAAGATCAATTTGTCTCCTAGATTACAGGACGTTGAAAAACGAGTGCAGTTAGAAAATGATGAGAACAAAATAAATTGTATTTATTAAAAATTACCATTTAATCTATGTACGTATCTTCCTAATATTTTTATAGGGCCATAATTTCTCATTCTGAAGAACTTTTCTTAGTAATATTTTGCCGTATCATGAACAAAAAGGGTAGTTTATCTGAAAAGAAAATAATTCTTGCTTAATAACTGACAAGGCCGACTTGATTTTGAAACACTGAAAATTTTCTTTAAATTCTCTACAAACCAAGCAGGAATTATAATACCTATAACATTTTTATGTATAACCAAAAAGCATATTGAAACAATTTTTTGGCTCCGCTTAATTGTTTCGTCATTTACCAATTTATTTCAGGCCTAACCTGTATATTTTTACTTGAATTAAAATCCCTTGCATTTCGAATCCTTAAATTTTCCAAACCAGCGCATTCTGTACCTGTATTGACTTCCTATCGTTCGCGGGATGCACTTTTGACCCGCGCTGTCTGTTAGCTGGCCGAATGCGTGACATTATTTTCCTGCACCTCGACAAAGTAATTCACTTCTAACAAGGTCCTGTTCGTGCTTTATTACGCCACGACGATTAATTTCGTTTCCAAGAGCTGATAATTTTATTCAGGTACGATTGAGATTTTCTGTTTGTTATTCTCATATTAATTGCATTCCTATAGCTCTTAATTGACAGTTTTAGCCCAAGAGTTTAATCTTGGAAGCAAGGTCGCTGTCCTGACTTTATTTTTAACACCTGCTGTCGTCCTGGCTAGCTCCCGCAGTTTTGAGAGTGGCTTCGCTTCGATTAGTGATGCATCCACGGCGCTATTGACTACTGTGTATAGCAGCTCACGACCAGCATATGTTTAACTGCGACTTGTGGGCTTTGGAGGTTAGTGGCTACTTTTGTGGTTTTACTACATTAAAAGCGGACGGATTGCCTCTTTTCAAGCAGATTTGGACTGGCTATTCCAGGATTAACCCTTATGTATTTAACTATCACTGATACTCGAAATTTAAATTCGTATATTCCATTATTACCAATATTTAAAGTTGAAATTCATACATTCACTTAGTTTTAACATTTGAAGCTTAAATGTGTATATTTAATAACGATTAATATTTAAAGCTACTTTTGGTATGTGTAATTAAACCTTTGTAAGAGGAGCATTCACGTGTTTTTTTGCTTTCAATAACCTGAACAGAAAGGTTTTAGTTAAATGACTGAGATATGCATATTCCTCGATTTATTTTGAGATTACAATTAATATAATAACCCGAAAGGGGTTTTTAATCTTCGTGAGTATTGCAACCTTCAAGTAATCTGCACATTTCTATTATTGTTACCTTATTTCTGACCAAATTATTTTAATTATTCAATATTGAAATACCATTATAGACTACAAGATTATTCAGTAGTTATTAAATAAACGCTAGTCACTTTTAGTTTATTTTAGATATTTGAAATCATCTGACTTCTGACGCTCATATTTTTTTGAAGACTTTGCATGGTAGACAGCTGGTGGTTTGAATCCACGACGATATCGCCGAATTTGGGTTAGCTCGACCATTTCCGTAAATGAAGATTTTTTAGAGCTACCGTGTTGTACAAACTGTAGGGGGGTTGATCTGCAATTTTTCTTACTACCATTGATTATTTTAATTAATTTATCGCAGGTCAGCTTCTTTATCGTTTCAATATGCTCTTTGGTAAAACTAAAAATAAAATTTAGTTCCCTCTTGTAAACTCAATCCGGGAACATACTGTATATAGTTCTTATCAGTTGATTATAATAAATAAATTAATTAAAATATCTTTTACTTTTCCATCTGCATTCCGATCGCTGTACTCGTTTTTCAACACCGTGTAATCTAGGAGACAAATTGAGCTCGCTCGGGAAGGAAGTTTCCGGGTACGAGATGTGGGGAGACGAAATATCCCCGGAACGAAATGTGGAGTACGAAATGTGGGGAACGAAATGTGGGGAATAAGCTTTCCGCAAACCATGTAGTGTAGTTCTGTAAAAATTTAAGTTTTAAGAAAACCTCACAATGTTTTTTTATTTTTTATTTTAAATAATTATCAATAAATTGATTAAAGATACATGATTAAATTAGAATAAATTAAATTAGCAAAATTCCATAATTAAAGTATATAGCAGTGGTTGATACATTATGGAATGCAGAACTGTAAAAGAATTGTAGATAAGTGACGGCAAGGTTATTTTCATATTTATGCTTATCAGTAATGCGCAGAATGAAGAAAGTTTGAAGCTTGCATTTAACATGAGCAGTGTAGTATTAAAGTAAATTGTGATTTTTGTTGAAAGAAAAATCTAGAAATATATATAGTGGAAACGTAAATTATGAAAAACATAAAACATTCGCGAATTCATTTATTTGAATAAATTATGGGAAATTGAACTAGGTTGTCAATATCTGTTTTATAATTAACTGCTGTTGGGCGTTTTTGTATTTTAATCACTTCCAAGTAAAGCCTTTTTTAACAATTATTCTCAGTGTAAGATTGTAGGTGCGTTGAAAATAAATGTATGGTGATGTTTATTGGCATGGTCAGTTAAAACAGTTTCTTTTGTCCCAAGGCGATAAGTTATTAATTTTAATAGAATATTTGAGCTGATTAATTTTATTTTTTAATAGTAGTTTAGTTTGACCTATGTATGTGGAATTACAGTTATTACAATTAATTTGATAAACTAATTTGGATTCCATGTTTATTTCAGTTTTATTTTTTAAATTAGTAAAATCGAGTGTTATAAACAATGTTTTTCCCACAACTGTGAAAATTGAAGAAATTATCGGAACATGATCAGTGATCGGTGTTTACAAAAATTCGGACTTTACCGCATTAGGTAAGTCATTGTTTTAAATGCCATTTTGCAACGGCTTGTATTATGTTGATTGGAATTTCCTGGACGAAAAATGAATTAAAAATTATTGATTTTGCTAGCGATGGTTATTGCGCACCTCCAGAAATTTGTGAAGCCGCCAATGAAGCCGTAGGTGCATTATTACTTGCAAAATCAAAGGCAATATATGACATGCTATATAGAAATTTTATATACTAGCGCAAGAGAAAAAAATGTGACCTGAGCAAGTACTTCTAGAATATTTTGCAGAAAAATGCAAAAACTATACTAGAGCTTCATGCTTGTGGAGTCACTACTCGATGCTAAAATCGACACTTAGTGTAAACGAAAATGTCGAAATACAATAATAATCAAAATTTCCTGCCTTTTGAAGTGGAAAATGATGGTTTCAGAAGCAAGAAGTCAAAAACGTTAAGTAGAGGTGAATTTTACAAGTTTTTGATTGAAGTCGACGATAGTGCATTTTTTTAAATTTTAATTACATTTCAAATATTTGCTATAAATTGCTCTAATTTGTTTTTATTTACTGCAGGTGGCTGTAGTCCTTGAAATTTCGGGATCCTGTCGCAGAGTGGAATTGAAAAATTTCTTATTGAGCATATCGAAAACCAAGAAACATTTATAATTGTAAATATACTCGATACAAAGGCAAAAATGTATAGACAATTTACAGTTACGTCCGCATCTTTAAATCCTATCAATTGTTTGGATATTTATCGCAAATACGTCGCTCTTCGACTTTAGGTGTAGGAAGTACTCCGGGGAATAAACATCATGGGGAAAATTCCAGACAAGGTTGCTGAATTTTTAATTGCCAAATAGGGTTGCCAACACTGTCATTTTGATGCGAAGAGTTCTGGTTTGGTAAGAATTTTTCGGGCTTCGTGTTTTCAATAAAATTCTTCGGGTGAACTAAAGGTTTGTACATACATGGATTGTAACATTTTTTACTCCTATTTAAAAGCTCCAAAGCAAGTGTTATTGGTAAAAAGTGGCCAAAGAGACAAAAACATAATTTTAGAAAATATTTTAATTTTTTTTCAGAAAAATGTAATTAGTTTTGTGATAGTTTACATGACTTCTAAGATCAATTTTAAAAATTGTATTTAATGGAATGTAAAGAACAGTATTGTTCTTTATTCCTATTATTTACAGAGGCCGAAAATTATGCTATGCGTAACGGGCCAACTGCATCCCTCACCGATAGTGTTTATTTTCATACTTGAATGTAGGAGCCAAGTTGTATTTCCTATGTTCTATTATTAGATCCAATACTGTATTTTATGTAAGCAAATATTCGCAAAGTCGGTTCTGTGCTGAACGTGTACTATGAATTTTAATTTTTGCTAGTGCAGCAAGAAACACGCTGTACGTGGGATGTTGGGATTTTTAACTCATGCAAATTTAACTAAGAAGATGGCATTTGCACTCAGCTGCTTGAAAGAGCCTGGCAGCCAGCGTTTGCTGCGAACAGGGTTAAAGTGCAGCGAACCATCGTTTATAAATTCCGAAAACGCATTTTCCGAGTGTCCATGTAAGTACACCAATGGTGCTATATTTATAGGCTCATTTAAAGATTCAATTTTGGGAGGCGCCAACTCAACTCTCCTTCGAGGCCTGCACGCGGTTGGGAGTTTCCAGCATCCTGACCGCTAGGAGCGACTGATACAAACAAATCGTGTCGTTGTTAAGGGTATGTAGTAGCCAGTTCCAAGTAAAATGTTTCTAGGTAGGCGTGATAAAGTTGCGTTTAACTGCAAGCTTTTGAAAACGCTAAGAAACAAATTTTATTAACAATTTAAACAGGGCCGGACTCAAATAAGTATCGGCTTCAGGCAATTTTAACATTGTGTTTTTGTTAGAGATTTTGACATGTGCGTTCTTTTAAAAAACAATTCTTTCGACGTTATTTTTGATGAGTTTTACATTGTTCAAGTTTGCAACCTACCTCGGAGTGCCTCAAGCTACATCGCACGTAGGTTATTTTAGGATTTAATTCTATTGTTTTTTATTTATTTTGTGTTTCTGTGCGTTTTATGTTTTTATTTGTTTTGATGTCAATAAATGATGTAAGCAAATCGAATTTTCTTGTCCATTGTTTAAAGTTATTTGGCAGATAGTGATATTTCATAAGTCACTAACAGAGATATTAAGAGAGTTTAATGTTCACTGAGCTAGCTAAGGGATAAAAAGTGCAAACAATTAGTAAATATTAAGGAGTACAAAACGTCGTGTTCAAATTTAGTGTATCCACGGAGGGGTTAAAAATCCGTATTTCATATGTTACTTTAAAAAATATAAAATAATTCTTGTAATTATATATTTTGATATTGAGAAACTATTTCATCTTGATCTTTTTTATTAATTTTATCCTCCATTCTCCCCCCCCCCCCTCTCCCAAATTATTTTCTTCAGGTCAACATCGACTCAATGTTGGTGACCCTATTGACAAATCGAATAGTTTACGCCGGCCACTGCTGGCGGATACTGAACCAGATCTGATAAATCGCCAACGCCATGGTGGTGGGCGATCAAGTACAGCAGCAGAAAACTACATTAAAGATTCAGTGCAGCATAACATTGATACTGCTAAAAAAATTCTAGGTAATGAACATAAGCAGCAGTGTAATTCCGGACCAGTTTTAAGTAGTTGTGCTACTAAGAATGTTGATACGGACAGTGATAAAATGTGTAATTGTTGTATGATAAGAATGTGTCAAATATAGGCCTCATTAATGTTAATAATTGCAGTTAATTAAGTACGTCGACAAACTTTAAGGGTTGATTCCTTGATGAATTCTAAGATAAAAAGTTCATACAAACATGGGGCCTAAACGGCTTTGTTTTCAAAATACGTATATATATATATATATATATATAATATAAATGAATCCCTATTTCCCTTGGTTACGCCATAACTTGAGAACGACTGTACCGATTTTATTCATCTTTTTTCTAATACCTTGTAGAAGGTTCTTACGGAAAGAAAAATTGAAAAAATTGCGCAGAAAATTGGAAAAATTCAGAAAACTTAACGACTATTTAACCTTCGCGCGTTTGACAGTTCGGAGAGGGAATGAGCAGTTGTGAGTTATCGTTTGGCTCCACCCTGCTACTTCTCTGAAGGACCTTACCGCCACAATTCTCCGAGTAAGCTGGTCAACCGTCCCTATCTGGCTATCAACCCCTGCCGCATCTAAGCTGTTATCGCAACCCTCTTCTGTACGAGAGCATCGTCAGAGCGTTGAATCTCCAGGTCGAGATCTCCCGGCATCAGCACTTCAACAACCCAGTTGCTTGAAGCCCTAGCGATGACGTAAGGTATTGTACTAATATTAATATACAGTGAATTGCGTATAATACAGTGGCGTGCGAAGCTCCGGAACTCTCCAGTTGTCGTATATGTTATTTGTGGGCCGTATGCTAACTGCCCGACCCGTTATTTACTATCAAGCATTGCAAATATAAGCCTTCAGCATCAGTTTATGGGAGCCTGGCTCCGGGAATGGTAGTGAGCCATTTGGCAAATTAAATAAGCGTATTCCGGGACCTAGGTGACCATTATTTTCAGCGGATGTGCCGCTCCCTGGGCCTTCAGCCCTTATTGTGTTGTATTTGTTTACTAACCCCAATTTGTAGCATTTGCTACCTGAACACTTGTCTTCGGGCCTGTAACTAGTATGGTAATAGATTACCCATTTTTAATTTACGTATTGCTTTTCATTTCAATTATTTGTGCATTATTGTGACCGACAAGAATTGAGTTTCTTGCGGCGTTGTGTATGTATTCCTTTGTACAGGGCCTAAGCAACTGGAGAAAGGACACCAAAAAGGTAGGTGTAAAAGCCAGTGCCGTGGGAACACCCCCTTGGAGTACGACGCAACGCTACTGCGATTGGTTTTCGAATTTTGACCGGTCGTCAGTTATCTATTAATCTTAACATCTTCCAAAGGTCGTGGCGCCCCATAACTTTGTCTTAATAACCCAATATCGACACCCCGTCGTGGCATTACGCCCCGAAACGCACTCTGAACCTGTGAACCCCCCTCGCGACTGAGTTCTGGCCGAAGCATTTGAGCTGTGGGGTACGCGCAGGGGCGAACACTGCTACGAGCATCCCATGGGGTTTTAATGAGCAATTTATCGTGTAACAAATGTAGGTGCCATATATGAAAAACATCCTTCAAACTTAAATGAATGATATTGTGGTATGGTAAAATTGCCAGTTCTTATATTTATATTGTGAATATCAGTTTTCTTTATAAGTAGCTCGTACAAATATTTTGGTGATTTGTTTAATAACTGTTTATTTAGAAACATGCTGTACGTAAGTACAGGGTATTAAGCTGTTTTAGATTGAATTCGCAAAGTGATTTCAGACAAGGAGTTATATGCTGGTTGTACTGAACATTACAAATATATCGAATACATGCATTTTATGCTCTTTGTAGCTTAGCTGTTATAATCGACCAACATACGAAAGTAGACTGAGCTTCAGTAGTACAAGTGGGGATAGATTAATGACTTAACTAACATTAATTTATTTGATCGTAGAACTGATATTTCAACGTATATAGACCACGTAATTTCAAGAACAGCACTTGATGAATTTGATTTCGTGAAGGTCGAAAGATGGTTATCTATCGTGGTGCTTAAATTTTTTGCATGATCACTCCACTTGATTGCTGCGCCAGCCACTTTGTAGTGTTTGTAAATTCTCCTGTTTGTATATCTACCATCAAATTAACAAATACAGACTGATGCAATCATAAGGCTTCTGATTTACAGACGTCAATTGCAAAAAAATAAAAGAAACGCGTCAGCATCTCAAACCTGGGCCGCCAGGAAACTTCCAGTAGCGAGCACACTCAATTCGACTATGTCAAAAAATATGACTAATTAGCAGACATTTAGATTGAATTGCTGCAAAGAAGTTTGGAATTAGAACTACAAATTAAAGTTAAACAATTAAACGACATGTAAATATAGTAGCAGTAGTAGACTCGTTTGATTGCCGCAAGAATCGGCTCACCACCACGTTTTGGCAATCAAACTCGTTTAATTAAGATGCTCATAATCAAACTTGTACCGTTAAGATCTAAAATAAGAATGTTGCAGTTTTTTAAATTTTACACTACAATTACTGCAATAATTAATGAACACGTACCCTTTACATCCTGCTTTGCAAAACACTTTCACGTATGGTTTTCTTCGGGCACAATAAAGTGTATTAAATAAAAAATTACATTTCATAAAAGGTGGAAAATATATAAAAATCGGTCAAATCTTCAAACATTTTCTTTGCTGCGAGTGAGGTCCAAAACATTAATACATAATGATCAAAAAGTCTACATATCCAGTATGCAAGATCATATTACAAAAAATCCTAAGGGAATTTGGTCTTTTGTTGCTAATAGACGACTGGGGTTAAGTATTCCTAAAAATTTAAGCTATAACGAAACGATATCTTCTAGCTGGCCTGACATAGCAAACTTGTTTGAAAATTACTTCAGTTCTGTCTATGTTCCATCCGCATCTGATCAAAATGCTTTGAGCGAAAATTTTTCAACTACACGCTTCACAAGCAGTGTATTATCTTCAATTAATATATGTGAAACTGATGTAGATGATATCCACCTTTTCTGACCCCTCTTTCGTTCTCCACCCCTCTTTTCTCTCACCCATCCTATAATTCCCATTCTTGGCTGAAGAGGAACGCAAGATAGATGATAAATTAAGCAAACTCGACCTGAATAAGGGACCTGGATGCGATTCACTATCATCCATATTCTGCGAAATTGTCATTCGACACTTGCTCTTCCATTATGCTTGATTTTCAATAAATCTTTGCAAAATGGTACTTTTTCGGAAATATGGATGAAATCGTTTGCGGTTCCTGTCCTTAAGTCGGGTACTAAAAATTTAATTAAGAATTATAGGCCTATACCTAAGTTATCAATAATTAGTGAGGTTTTTGAATCTATTGTGTATGCATCTATAATATAATTTTCCTTAATGTGTGTTTGTCTGTGTGTCTGTGGCACAAAATAAAATCTCACGTTCCGGCTTCACAGATGTTTATATTTGTTTAGGTTTTGTTTTTCCTATCTTAGCGCTCTGCTCGGAGCTTGACCTTTCGCGTATCCTAGTTCACGTGCGCGCCGATTCCATACTCGCAGCGCGTAGCGCGCGGTTTACTTGTATATATTTAATTTTATAAGATGCAACATTATTTGTCAATGGCATGGATTTTATCGCGGCAGATTAGTTGAAGCTAATCTGCTCGAGTTTTCAGAGTTTCTCTTTGAATCTCTAGATAACAGAATATATGTCGATGCCGTGTATATCGATTTCAGCAAAAAGTTCGATAAAATTGATCATAATGTATTAGTAACAAAATTGACTTATTTTGGAATACATGGTAGTCTTCTGCGCTGGCTCTTATCCTATATATCGAACAAGTCTGCTGCTGTATTAGTGAATGGATTTCAATCAAAGTTTTATAATTGTACATTAGGAGTTTGTCAATGGATCACGATGTTGCCAAATGTTTCAAAAATTGTAAATTTGTTTTGTATGCCGATGATCCGAAAATCTATTGAACATTTTTTAATCATAACTTAATCCATTAGGAATGAGAAAAAGGAATACTTAAATTATAAATGCATGCAAGGTAAATCCAAATTTCTCTGGAATGAACTAAGAAATATTAATGTATATAATAATATCAGTAACTGATGTAAGGAAAGCCATTAAAAAATTAAAAAATAAACGGTCTTGTGGTCCAGATTTATTACCTGCATATTTATTTAAGGGCCTTGCTGAATTCTTAGCTTACCCACTGTGTCAAATATTTAATTTATCCATAAAGACAAATACTTTTCCTGATAGCTGGAAGATTTCCAAAGTTACACCAATTTTTAAAAGTGGGGATAGAGATATGGTAGTTAACTACAGACCAATTGCATTAATCTCAGTACCAGCAAAAGTATTTGAATCCTTAATATATGATGAAATCTGGAATCACTTCAGACACTACCTAATAATTGAGCAGCATGGGTTCACCCCTAAGAGATCTATTGTATCAAATCTTCTAAATTATGTTGAAGAAATATCAGAAGTGTTGGATAAAAATAAACAAGTGGACTGTATATACACAGATTATCAAAAAGCCTTTGATAGAGTATGTCATTTTAGATTACTCAAAAAACTAAATTTTTACGGTTTTTCAGAAAATGTTATTAAGCTTATTTCTACTTACCTGTTGGGCAGGCCACAATATGTATATTATAAGCAAGCCTCATCAGAGAAATTTATTGCATTGTCAGGGGTACCGCAAGGATCCAAGCTTGGACCACTGCTATTTTTAATTTTTATTAACGATATTGGAAACGTAATCACTGGAGCCAGATATCTACTCTATGCGGATGACCTCAAAATATACAAGACAGTCAATGATATCAATGATTGCCACGAACTACAACGTAATTTTAACAATGTACTGCAGTGGAACGAAAGAAACAAACTGTTTTTTCATCCACAGAAATGTAAAGTTATGTCTTTTTATAGAAAGAAATTGCCAACGCCATATCATTACCTAATTAACGGGAAAACTTTAGAAAGAATAGAACATGTGACTGACCTGGGAATTAGGTTTGATAAAGAATTAGAGTTCAATGATCATATTTTAGAAATGGTTAAAAGATCCTATCGCTCTCTCGGGTTGATTATAAGATTTGGTTTAGAATTTAGAAATAACTCAACGTTAATTTTATTATACCAATCTATAGTGAGGTTCAAATTAGAATACGCAACATTGATATGGAATCCATCACACAATTATCTCAGTGATCTAATAAAACGAATTCAGAAAAAAATTGTGAGATATTTGTACTATAAAGAGCATAACATTTATCCTATTTTGATACCATATTTTGAATTGTTACCGCTATATGAATTTAAATCATTAAAAAGCAGACGGGATTTCAATGGTCTAGTGTACATATACAAATTAATGAATAATATGGTAGATGACTCCAAAAGTTTATCTAAAATTGGTTTTTACATTCCACCGGTTCACATTAGAACTCGTACACTGTTTCATCAAAACTTTGCTCGTACTTCTCATTATTATAATTCACCTATAAATCGGATACTTCGACTATATAACGCGAAGGCTAACACTGTTGATATATTCTGCACAGGTGGTTTAGCTAACTTTACATTATGCTGCTCTGGATTAGATATTTGATTTTCAGTTGTGGCTCCCCGTTCTTTCACCTAATAATAGTTATAATTTAAAAAACTAAGGTGTGATCGGGGATTATTTTCATCTAGTGTGGACGTGGAGTGCTTGTACCAAACATTTTTTTTCTTTTAAGTGAGTTATGGTTACATTCAAGAATTGGGAGCGTTCCGTGGCCCTGCTGGATGGGAGTAGTTTTTGTTCATACCATATAAATATATGCCATTTTCATTAATTTTTGTTTTTAATTTTCAAGCTACAATGTAATAGGGCTCTTCAGCCTATTTTGTAGCCGTACATAAATAAATAATAAATAA
Organism: Agriotes lineatus; assembly: GCA_940337035.1. Classification (NCBI taxonomy): domain Eukaryota; kingdom Metazoa; phylum Arthropoda; class Insecta; order Coleoptera; family Elateridae; genus Agriotes; species Agriotes lineatus. The sequence continues at coordinate 43,631,579 of OW679201.1, read as the reverse complement.
ATAAATAAAAAAACGTCTAATCTGATTCCACCAGTTATTGGTAATGCTAATACAATTAACAATTTTTTTCTTAGCTCAGTTCAGGGTCAGGATCAACCGGATCCAAATATCCTTAGACTTCATAATAAAGTTAAGTCTAATATTGATATAAAATTTAATTTCATTGCTATTACAGATGGTGACGTTCTCAAGCACTTGAATCAATTACTTCTGGGGCTACTGGCAGTGATGGCATCAATATGAAGATGATATACCTGTGTTGCCCTTTTTTAGTGCCAATTATAACTCATTTGATTAACACTTGCTTATTGGAGGGCGTGTTTCCATTGCAATGGAAATGGGCTTTTATTAATCCAATAGGTAAAGTAAATACACCTAAATAATTGAAAGATCTTAGACCTATTAGCATTGTTCCGGTTTTGTTAAAGGTTTTGGAAAATATTGTAGATTCTCAGGTCAGAAACTATCTTTGTCAAAATCGGTTAATTTCACTTTTTCAGTTTTCGTTAGCGCTAGTGACGAATGTAGTCTTACGGCTTTAATTATTCTCGACTTTTCCAAAGCCTTTGATACAATTAATCATGAGATACTTGTTGCTGTTTTATATTACCTATTTAGAATGCGATAGAATACCTTTAAAATTTTCTTTAATTATCTTCAAAACAGGCAGCAATGTGTTCTTATTCGAAATGAACAATCTGATTACCGAGAAATTAAAATATGGCGTTCCGGAAGAATCTGTTTTAGGTTCGCTACTTTATATAATTTATTCTTCGGGTTTATGTAATACTTCAAAACACTGTGTGTATCATCAGTATGTAGATGACACACAGTTATATTTTTCGTTCAATCCCAAGGATACTGTAACTGCTTATAGTCGTATAAATAAAGATCTAGATAATTTAGTTAAATCTTCTTCCGCCCATTCTCCCATAATTAATCCTGCAAAATCAGCTGTTATGCTTTTTGGTGGTAGAAATAATAGACTTTTACAATTGCATCACATTCACATAATAATTAATGATAATATAATTCCATGTAAAAACGTTGCCCGAAATTTGGGCCTTACCTTAGATTATAAACTCAGATTTCGCGAGCATGTCAATATTTGCATTCGTAGAGCTTATTTATAATAATAGGCACATTTTGAACAAAAATATGAAGGCGCTTTTATGTAACTCTCTTGTGCCGTCTCAGTTTAATTATTGTGATGATGCTTATGGACCTTTTATCGATAATATCCCCAGTACAAGAATTCAAATGGTTCAGAGCACAAGTCTGCGCATGGCATTAAACGTCCAGATCATATAAAGTACACAATTAAATGGTACTATCATAAATTTTTAAGCTAGATTATATGCAGTGACGTAACTTAGGGTCCTGATAAATAGAAATTTAATATGCATAAATGCCATTAACAATATATTTTGTTTTGTGTTCGCTATAACGACTCGAATAATTTATCTGTGTTTTTTGCTTTGTAATTTATGCAAAATAACCAGCAGAAGACATTTCAAACGAAAGCAAAGGCCAGCATTAGCTTGTATTTTAGGTGATGCTTAAAAGTAAGTTTCTTATCTGTACGTCCTGCCGATGTACAACATTCCACAAATAATCTGTTATTTTTCATTTCGTGATTTGAGGAGATTAAAAGTTGTCTATTACTGAGTACAAATCACGTAGCATCTTGATATTTAATTAATTTAAGCTAGTATAGAAACAACCACATACTTAATTTTTATAGTCAAACCGCCCTTTTGTATCGACTGGGGCTGGGAGCTATTCATTGCTACAAGGTTTCTTATTTTGTGGATCAATTATCGCTTTAATCTTCAAGATGCTGACCCGCCAACGTAGCGCCTTGTTTGATTAATAATGTCTCAACTTCAAACAACGTGTATGGTGAGTGTTACCTACTAACATGGGGATAATTATGTGATTTATTTTGTGATGAGCGCTTAATAAGCGGGGGTTTCACGAAAATCATCACGAATCAGGTGCCAATTTGGATAATGGACTGGTAAATTACTGCATCAATCTGATTGAATCAGGATTTAACCATATTTTGGAAGTAAGCACACCTTTTGGCTACATGCAATCTCCAACACGAAGCCTGTTAGTGCTCTACTATCAAGGAATTTGACGTATTTATTTTAGGCCTTTGTAAAGTAATCTTGAATCTTCTCCACGTTCTCTTTGATAATGTTTAATAATTTTTGAATGGTGATGAAGCCAGCTTCGATATCTTCTATCCGCCCGACCACACTTTCCACGCTGGCGAAGAACCCTACCACTTGGTAACACTGGCACGCCTGCAGCCGCCTTAGCCTTTCGATACTCGCTAGTGAGTGGTGTAAGACAGATACTCTTTTGTTCTAGATATGGAAACTGCTGGTGAACAATCTTCTATTGTTTAAAAATTTTACACATTTTATTTCCCTTTATAAATTTACGCTGCATTTCTGTATTTGTAAAGAAAAGAATTCGTTTATGAATTAGTGAAAATTGAGGCCACTTGGAATATTTGTTATTATTTCCCATTTGTTGTGTTGTTTAGTGTACAGTTTTCAAATAAAATGTATTGTGTTATTTTCATTTCACACAAGAGATACGGAATCGACACTAGTATATGTGGTTACTTTTTTCGCACACTTCAGGGACACCCTGTACAAAACAAAAACAAATTTTTCTGGCGGGAGCAATTCAAAGGGTTTTATTCGACTTAAAGTCACTGTTCCTATAAAATTTGTTTTCTTAGGTGTAAACAGTCAAAAGGCTATGAAGCCCTAAAGATGGAAAAAAATTATGTTTAATAATTATCAAAAATTTCTTTAATGATAATGTTATCCTTGCAGTTGTATAATTGTTTTTCAACTGATTTGGTTTTAAATTGATAAAATATTTAAATTTTGAAGATCAAGTTACTCTTTGTACTTAGAAATATTTTGTAAAAATGAAACTGAAACTAAACCAGATCATTTAAAAATGTTGTTAACATGGGCTTTCCTTCGTCAGTGAGATGCAAAGAAACATCCGCTTAAAATTGAAATACCCTGTGTTCTCCAAATTTCTGTAATATGACAACTTTGAGTATTATCATGCCATATTATATGCATGCCTATGTAAATTTTTCAAATCGGGTACATATTAACTAGCTGTGTGCATATAGTATGCTACAGAAGATCTCATTATTAATTAATTAATAATGCCATTATCACTACGTAAATAATTACTCCCTGTAAGTATTATTACTAGAGTTAGAATTTGGAGCTTTTTGCTTATCGTGTTCCTGTATACATATAAAAGCTTATGTTTTTGTAAATAAATTAGGTTTCTACATAGAGGCTACAATTACATACGTTTTATAGTGCCTGTATATGCCTATTTTAATGGTTATCACCTACTTTTGAAATACGACTCTATAAATGCGTCTTTAAAATTTTATTTTAAAATGCGGCACTGCATATTCCCCACTGTAATTTCTCCTACATCGATATTTAGGATTAGTTACGTCACACATGTTCTTCGAAGTTTGCAAACCCAGACTCTGCACTTTACCAGGCAGCGGCATTACCTCTTGTTGAAGTGGGAAGCATTTTAAGCGCTTTTCGAAAAACTTAGGCGGCGAGGTGCAGGTCAAATAAATAATAGCATCAACATTTGAACAATCATTGCTGCTAAATCCCGGATTGCACAAGATGCTATTAGTGGCATCAGTTTTAAATCGAGAAGTTTAATTAATGCCCGATTTAGAACACTTCGCTTAGAACATTTACATTGTACGTGTATCTGCTGTATTGGTTATTAGTTATCTAATCTTGAAAGATAAATGAAATGGAACTATTACCAATTGAGTATAATAGTATTTAACATTACAAGCCAGGTAAAACAGTTTTTACTGGCGATAGGATTGGGATGACTGGCGAGCCGTTAGGCGAGCCTGTCATATCCTTGAGCCAGTAAAAATGGTTATAATCTATTCCATCTTAAAAAAACGATGGTTGGCAATGACAATCTGACAGATATCACTCTGTATATGAACTGACAAAACTGCGGTAAAGTTAGGTTAGGAATTTTGAAGGTTCAGAATGCCCGATGTTGCCATAATGTGCTACATTATTTTTAGTAATTATAGAATAGATAACAGATCTTCTTACCTATAAATAAATGATGCACTTTTTAAGAAAATTCTTTTATGGGATAGGAATTCAGTGTACTCACGTTGAAAATGTTCATCAATCTACTAATAATTTGATCATTGCTTAGATCGGTTTCATCTCGTCTGAAATGTGTGTAGCACTTTAACGACTGCTTTCGTTGCCGAAGACACAACAGTGGGCATGCTGTTTATTAAATTTTTCACAATAATCACTTACACTATCACTTTATTTTTCAGAGATTAGGAAAGTGTCATAATGACATTTATTGATATATTTTCTTGTCTTTTTGTTTGGTAGCATTGGCAACACGGCATTCCAAATTTAGTTAGAAAAAGCTGGCCACCACAAAGAAATGAAATATAACTACTGCTTTCCTTAGTACTGCCAATTTAGGAAAAGAAAAGCATGGTAACCTATCGTTTTTTTTAAGATGGAATAGATTATACCTGGTGTGTTTTGTTGAATATTTTATTTGTTTCTCACTTGTAAATAAATAGAAATTTACCATTTATTCAAAATGTCAAACTAACAAGCAACTAAATTCATCAATATGACACATACTAAGGAAGACAACTCTGGCTTTGCACCCTATCATTTATCTATGAGCACGCTTGTAAAATATAACTGGCTAGCCAGTAATTTTTTTAATGGCTAGCCAGTTAAGAAACATTTTCAAGGTAAATACAGTGACTTGATAAATCGATGTTTACAAGTGAGGAACAAATAAAAGGTTTTAATCGCATTACATAATAACACCTGTTACATAAGTTTTGGGAAAAAATTATCATGCCCTCTGTGACATAGTAAAGCTAATACATCTAGTCAACTATGGAAAAAATGTTGCTAGAGGTTTTGTCAATTTGTTTAATACACTGCCGAGCATAAAATCAGGGTCACCCCGTAATTTGAAGTTATTTTAGAAATGTTTAGTTTTTTTACAAGTTTTTTCGGTTGTAACAGTTTAGTAACCGATTGCTTGAATAAAAAAAAAGTTTTTGTTGTTCAAAGTTTATTCAAAGTAATGAAAATGAACAATTTAATTTGATACGCTAAATAATGAAAATGAGCAAGTTTGCTTTGATTTAAGGACTTCAGTAGCGAGTATTCCCTCCTCTGGCAGTGATAACAGCTTGCAAACGACGAGGCATGCTCTAGATCAGATTTTGGATCACATTCTGCGGAAGATTGTCCCATTCCTGCACCAGTATGGCGCGAAGCTCTCTACAATTTCTGGGGGCCGGCACATGTCTCCGTAAACGTTTTCCCATCTCATCCCAAACATGTTCAATTGGATTTAAATCTGCACTGCGAGCAGGCCAAACAAATCGCGTGATTTGAACCTCGTCAAGATACTCAGTAACTATCCGAGCAATGTGGGGCCGTGCGTTATCATGCATAAATGTTGCGTCCTCTTCAAGAATAACCATGAACGGTAAAACATGGTCTTCTAGAACCTCTGTCAGATACCTATGCGCAGTCAACGTCCCATTCTCGATAAAGACTAACTCCGTGCGAGTGTCAAAAGATATGCCTCCCCATGCCATAACTGATCCTCCACCAAACGGAAGTCGCTCGGCAATACACGCTTGAGCATATCTCTCGCCTTGTCGTCGCCACACTTTTACACATCTATCTGAGCCCGTAAGACAGAATCGCGATTCATCGGAAAACAATACGCGACTCCAATCCGCTATTGTCCATGCCAAGTGTTCTCGTGCAAAATTCAACCTGGCAATCCGGTGTTCACGGGAAAGCGGCGGTCCAGTAGCTCTAGTTCGAGAAGATAATCCAGCAGCATGAAGTCGCCTCCTAACTGTCCACTCACTTATGTTTACATTTCTCACTTCTTGCAGATGATTTCGAAGGGAAACTGCCGTGACCGTTCGGCTTCTCAAAACACTAGAAACAAGGAAGCGGTCATCTCTAGCTATTGTAGTCTTGCTTCGCCCTGAACCAGGTCTTCGAGTGAGCAGACCAGTCTCTTCGTACCGCCCCCATACTCGTTGCACACTCGAGAGACTTACACCAACGTTTCTCGCAGTTTCGCGCTGACCACGGCCGTCTTCTAAAGCCGCCACAATTCGTGCCGCAACAACAGGATTTATGCTCATTGCAAAACACTAACAATGACAATACTACACAAACAATTTGCAACTGACAGATAAAACCACAGAAACAAAAACTTTGTTGTCCCTAAACTGTCTTTTGTTTCAACAGAAGCATATCAAAGCAAACTTGTTCATTTTCATTATTTAGCGTATCAAATTAAATTGTTCATTTTCATTACTTTGAATAAACTTTGAACAACAGAAACTTTTTTTACTTCCTTTTACGATAAAGGAAGTATTGGATTCACCCCAAAAATTCGAAATTGAGTTTTCAACAGATCTTCACGTTTTAGAGTCCCCTGATCCCAAAAAACATATTTTTTTTCATTGGTCTGTGTGTCTGTGTGTCTGTGTGTCTGTCTGTGAACAGAATATCTCAAAAACGAAAAGAGGTATGGCGTTGAAACTTCATATATAAGTTTTGTGTACTATGTAGATGAGACAGCAAGCTTTTGAAGAAAATCGCATAACCGGAAGTAGGTGTTTACTCTTGTGATTTTTCAGAGTTTTTCGATTTTTTCAAAAACGGCTCTAACGATTTTTTTCAAACTTTACATTTTTATTACATTTTTAATGTGCATTGACGTGAGATAGGTGATTTTCCAGTTGAAAACTTCTAAAGTGGGTTTCTTTTGTTTTCTTTTCTATTTTTTTTATTAACTCCTATTTCAAATGGAACACCCGGTATATTATTACATTTTTGAATTCTGCTTAAGATTTTAGAGAAAATTTGTCTCTTCAACTAACGCTCTATTTTGTACCGTTTTTGTAGAATTCGTAATTTTTGAAAATTTTTGACAAATGCTTAAAAATTAAAAATTAAATTTTGACTAATTATAAGATCACTGTAAAAGGAAGTTGTGTGAGTGTATCACACCAGATTTTTTATTCAAGCAATCGGTTACTAAACTGTTACAACCGAAAAAACTTGAAAAAAACTCAACATTTCTAAAATAACTTCAAATTACGGGGTGACCCTAATTTTATAGTCGGCAGTGTATTTCACATTTTTATTTGTGATTTGAAAAATGGCTTATAAACTAGAAATTATAAAGTCCGTCTACAACCTGGTTGAACAGCTACTGAAACGAGATATAGTAAACATTCTTTGCGAGCAAAATATTTCAAAAAGTACGATATATCATACAATTCGGGAAGTAGAAGAGGGTATTCCATGTATAAACCTGCCAACAACAGGCCGTCCACGTAAATTAACTGAAGTTCAGGTCAATAGACCAGCCGAGCGTTCCAAAAACACCATCGGGGTGTCCATCCGTAAGCTATCCGTTGTTTCCATGTTTCGAATGCTACAATTTCTCGATAGATCGAAAGAAAAGACTTAAAATACAAGAAAAGCAAGTATACCGCCGCACAATTGGCCAGAATCCCTGGTTGTTGCCGTGCTTTGAGACTACCATTTCGCTAACAACCGGACCATTGCCTTGGATGACGAGATATATTTTACCTTTAGCCATGCAGAGCCTTCTGGAAATACCCCCCAGGCAAGGGTAATTGACTCTTTTGGGTGTATTGGCAGGAAAGGTGTAGGTGTATAATAATGGGTGGAAAACCCGGAATCAACAACACTTGCCGCAAAGATTTTTCAAAAATTAGGGAAGTGGACTTAGAAAGCGTCCAGACGCTGATGAGACACGTAAGACAGAAACTTCGTCTTATTTTGGATAAAGGGCCCTTGGCAGCAATGTAGCAACCAGGTGTTAAAGTTTAAGATCCATTAGTTATTATTATGTTATGTTTACTTCATAAAGGTCTCTTAGATTTAAATAATATTTTTCTATAAGTTTTTCCCAAAACTTATGTAACAGGTGTTAGATAGTCAGTGTTTCACAAGTGAGTATTTATACATTCTGGCGATGCTGGGTGTTATTTTCTTTAGTGTTATTGTTGCTCCAACGCTTGGTGCCCGAATACTTGGAATTGTACCAATACCGGCTTACAGTCACCAAATTGCGGTTCGTCCATTATGGAGGGAGCTTTCTTTGCAAGAGCATCAAGTTACAGTCCTCACTACAGACCCAATGAAGAATTCGTTGCTGACAAACTTGACTGAAATCGATCTAAGCGGTTGCTATGACATAATGCCTGAACACAACGCGGTGAGCATAACGCAGAGAGGCATTTTTGATATGTTAAACATATGGGTAACTAAAGCTGGATACCAAATGGAATATAACCTTCAGCACCCCGAGGTACAGGCACTGATCAAAAACGAAAGCGAACATTTTGATTTATTAATGGTAGAAGCCATCTACCCCGCCATGTACGCGTTTACTGAGAGATTCAAAGCTCCTTTCATAGGACTGCTCTATGGATGGGACTTCAGACCTCTATGAGCTTGTAGGAAACCCAACGCATCCAGTGCTATATCCTGATATCATGTTACCGTATTCGGATGATCTTACATTTATAGAACGACTAACAAACACACTGAAGTCTGTGGTTGTAAAATATTGGTTTTACTTGCCACTTTTTCATTCGCAAGATATTATAATTAAGAAATACTTTGGCGAGGAATACCCACCTATGCGTGACATTGCAAAAAATTTTAGTATGATATTTGTTAACACTGGTTTAATCTTTAACCATGTACGCCCATTAATTCCATCCGTAATTCCATATGGGGGAGGAACGCACTTGACAGCTTCAAAACCATTACCAAAGGTATGTTTTATATGCGAAAGCATAATTTGTGTTACAAAACTGGCAAGAGATTTTTTTAAATAAATATTAAAATTTTAGGATTTGCAAAGGCAACTAGATAGTGCGTCTCAGGGCGTGATCTACTTTAGCTTGGGGACCAATGTTAACAGTAAAGATATATCTGAAAATACTCGTACCATAATACTGGAAACTTTATCTGAACTTCCATATCTTGTATTATGGAAGTTTGAGCTCGAAAATTTTCCAAGAAAACCTGACAATGTTATTATATCGAAATGGTTTCCTCAACAAGATATCTTTAGTAAGTTATTGAGTTAGCCAATCATATTAATAAAGCAATCGTTAAGAGTAATAGTACTTTCAATTATAAAAGCTTGTTGCAAACACTAAATAACCTTAACTTTTATTTAGAACATCCTAACATTAAACTCTTCATAAGCCAAGGAGGTTTACAGTCTACGGAAGAAGCTTTGTACAATCACATTCCGATAGTTGGAATGCCATTTTTGCGGATCAATTTGTTAATGTCAAAAAAATTGAAGAAAGGCTTCGGGTTATCGGTAGATTACAAGACCTTGGATAAACAGTCTTTGAAGTCAGCAATCCTAGAAGTTATCAACAACCCAAAGTAGGTGCAGCGTATAAAAATAGTGTCATTATTTCTCATATTTTCATTTTAGATATCGCAATAGAGCCAAGGAGTTAGCCGAGTTTGTAAAATATCAACCGATGACGGGTCTAGAACGAGCAATTTGGTGGACTGAATATGTTTTAAGGCATAAAGGAGCATCAGATCTAAAAAGTCCCGCAGCAGACTTACCGTTACATCAGTACTTGCTTTTAGACGTCATGGGTTTCTGTTTGGTAGTAGTAATGATAACTATTTATTTACTTATATTAATATTTAGATTTATTGTTAGAATAATAAGATGTTTTACTCTAAAGACAAAGGTGAAAGTACAATAATTGTATGATTTATCGCAATAATGTTATTGCAACGGTGCTAATGTAATTAATAAAAACTTTGCACTTGGAAATGTGATGCTAATATATACATTCTATAGTACCTGCTTCTATGATTTTCAACATATTTGTAAACATTCTTAAAATTATAATAATTTTGCGTAATATTTATCATTATGCAAGTGGAGTTTAAAGGTGTTTAGCATTTTGTACATCGATTTATCTACATTTTTTATTGAAAGCCAGGCTATTCAACTCAACGGTGAATGGAAAATAAATTATAGTAGAATAGGCAGGCGCAGACTGGCTAAATTTTTTTAGGGACAGTAGTAGTCCGACACTTTTTATAGAGCACCTGTCAATCATCCGATTAAATTGATTGATCTAATTAAATTGATCTAATTAAATGACCTAATTAATTTCGCGGATTGCTCTAATTAATTTTGATATGTGCTACTGATTAAATTACTCTGCGGCCATTTTTAATTTGCTTCCGGAGTTACGCGACGGCCATTTTAATTTCAATTTTCGCGCAAATTTTTGAATTTGAATTTTTTTCAGATATTTTCTAAGTTCAATTTTTTTAATTTAATCTTCCCGGGGGTCGGACATCTTGGTTTTCTACGCTCGCACTTCTCTCTGTTGCAATTTTTATTTTTAATTTAGAGCCCGTTTTTGAACTTCAATTGGTCAATCTGTCTCTCTTGTACTCATTGGGTATTGGCTGTCTCTCTTGCATTCACAGGATGGATGTTTATATTTAAAAAAAATCTCTGGTCGACTCGGATTTGAACCCGCTACGTTCGTGTTCACATTTGAGCTGCATCGGTGTTTGCCTCTAGACCACGGACCTCTACGGATTTTAAGGTGTCTAGGGGAAGGCCATTTCACTCTTGTGTCGTCACGCTTCCATATTTTAAACTAAATATTTCTTAAAAATTATAATTTATAACAAAGGAATTGCATCTTCTATAGTTTTAGAAGTTTGATAAGAATTTTAAAAAACTAGTTTCGCAAGTGATCTTGCTTGATTTAATTATTTTATTTTTATCATTCGCCCCAACAGGTCGTGGCTTGTCGTACCGCGACCTGAAAATTTGGCCTGCAACTGTTGGATCCTCTATACAAATTCAAACAAACATTTTTCGATGGCCTATTGGTCTATGTGGTTGTTTAAATTTATGCAGAAATTTCATAATAATATCAATTTAAACTTTGTACACCGAATTAATGAATAAGGTTGCGCTTTCTTCGCGAGATGATAAACGCTTCATTATTCCTAATACTACCAAAACCTCAGCGTGGGGTCACCGTGATATAGATGATTACAGTCGTCTAGACAACTTGCTGCGCATTGCCGAAAAGATGACGTAGCAATATGTTCGAGGAACAGTATTCGTTATTACTTAACAGCAGAGGTCCTACACGGCAGGAGCTTTCTTGTACTTTGTAGGTTTAGTTATTGTATAAAGCAATTATAGTATAGGTTAAGAACACTACCTTGTATGATATAGGTAGTAAGTTAAATTTTACGAAAAATCTGATTGTTTGGGTCTGCATTACCAAGTATATTTGTTATGTAACACTGTAGTCACTCATGTTCAGCATTTACAATAATAAATTACTGTAAAACATAAAAAGTTTTTATAAAGAAAATAAATGGTAGTAAAACAAAAAAAGTGTTTTATTGAAAGAGTTCTATAGAATCATAATAAGTTATACAACATTGTTTTTGGATATCCAGGAATTGTGATTATCGAATCCCAACCACTTTACGTAAAGCTGATTACCCTTCTCCTTCAACACCTTTTCTACCAGGTATACGTCCGAGTGTTTGGTTTTCTGTAATTCGTGCCCGTAAAATCCACCTTTGATTTCCTGCCCTTCCTGATCGGTGAGTCTGTAGGTGGTAGGATTTGTAAGTCGCACTGTGGCTATTTTGAATATTTCGTTGCTCCAGCTGGGTGTGTAGCCCTTGCTAAATATCGAACGATATTTACTAATGCGTACAGAGTCTCCTTTATGAAACTTTTGAGGTGCCGGATCTACAGTTTTTGGGTGGCTGTACACGGTGTGTAACAGACGTTTGGCATTTTTAAGATTAACTTCAACCGGCTTCATACCTGTTGTGCTATGCTTAGTTGTGTTATATTTGCTTAAAAGTTGGGGTAGAATGTCCAACCATTTGTAGGACCCTTGCAAACTAAACTGCTTCCACATCATGTTCTTAAGGATGCGGTTACATCTTTCTATGATGCTGCTTTTCATAGTTGAATACGTACTGTAATGATTTATCTTGTAACGTTGCATCAATGCTTGAAAATCGCCGTTATAAAATTCTTTTCCCAAATCGGTTTGCACGTTTTTAGGAGATACCTTCATATTAGCAATAACTTTTCGCATAGCTGCCGCTACATCTTTTCCCGTTTTCCGTTTTACCGGAAGAGCCCACAAGTATTTAGAAAACGCGTTAATAACGGCTAAAATGTATCGATAACCTTTATTGCTTCGTGCATATGGCTGCATCTCCACCAAATCCGCTTGTAGTAAATCATGCAATCCTTTGAGAATCACCCGTCGTCTCTTGAAATTTCTTCGCGCTGGTTTGTGAAGTTCTGCAACTAGATCCTCCTTAGGACTCATTGTCGAATGTTGCTGTATCGACTGCTATGGGACATTTAAGCAGCAGTTGCACGTATAACTTAGTGTTTATGGATTCGAATTGCAGTTTATCTCCTCGCCGCAATGTCTTACCGACAAGCGTGTCGTGTTCGATGCGTTGATGTGTGATACTACCAAAGGTCCGTTGACTTGAACACTTATGATCTCACCGATCGTTAACGGAAAAATGTACTGCTTATTACCGAAAATTTTTGAATATCCGCTTTCATCATAACCACGCCCCACTAGCAGCAGTGGTACTTCTATATGGAGTTGGTTTACATTTTGAACTTTCATAAAGATATGTTTGCGATGAGAACCGTAGCGCGCGCTATGGTAGTGGCGTCCAAATTTGTCTATGGGCATTACTCTATCGTCTAACACCTTCTGATCGTAATTCAATAGGTACTCTGCTTTTGTACTCGCCTTAGTGAATTATTTTTGCATCTCGTAGAGCTTGGGTGATGCTTACGATTTCGTTGGAATGGCCGGTGTGCCCCGCTACCTGAGAGGCTAGTAATATGCGCAGACGATCCACTAATGAATTTGGATCTTTCCAAGGAACAAATTCCACTTTTTTATTGGTTACTGTTAATAACCCTCTTCCGGTACGCTGCACTCTGGATGCGGCTCTGGCAGGCTGTCTAACGCCGGAGGATGTACTCAAGAGGCATACTACTTTTATATATTTCGAGCCGGCGTTGCCGCTTATCCTTTGGGTTGGATCGTAGTTCTTACGATTTGCGGCGGACCGGTTCACTATGTCTTGGTAATTGTCAAGATCTTTGGTTGTATAAGTCATCGGTTTCTTTAAGAACATTAATTCGTAAAAGCCTGGAGTGCCTTTGTATACTATTCTATTGTCATGATCTGTAATAACCATGTTCTGACCCTCAAAAGTAAGCTGTTTATTCCCAATTGCAAATTTATCAGTGTCTATGTCCCATCGAACTCCATAGTGGAGATCGTACTTGCTCTCTGTATCTCGTATCATTCCCTCGATATATTTTCTAGCTAACCCTGAGAAGTGTTCCAGGTATTCCCCTAGAACTTCCGGTTTCGTCATTTGTCGCACGGTTTCCCTAGCCTCTGCTACCGAACTTTCAATTGCCGCTTCTTCTTGAGCCTCCACCTGTTGCTCCTCATCCGGTAAACTCTCATACAATACTTCTCTGTCAAGAAATCTAGGTGTGGATGTTACCAACGTCGAAGTTTTCGGTCCGGGAATGGCAATGTCGGGGGTTGACGCTCGTACGGGGGTTTTACCATTTCTCGGACGGGGTAGGATAGATGGTGTGGACACTCGCCGTTTGATGGTTCTCAGCATGGGTCCTACTTGTTGCTGTATTGTTTGACCACCTTCTTGCTTGATGGATGTTAGCAATTCCGTGAGTGGTTGGGAAATTGGTTTAAATTGCTCTGCAAGAGCCGTCCGCGATTCGGCGATATCTGCTTTTAAAGTTTCATATTTTCGTCGGACAGCCTTTCTAGCTTTAATAAGATCGCTTACTAACCGTTTGTCCATGTTGCTATTACTCTCGTTGTTCGCAGACTAATAATTTGTACAGCAGTGGTCCATGCCTATATAGTGAAATAACTGTCGAATCCTTTTCTATAACGACCGGCGTTGATTTCGCTTTCTTTGTCGATAACTAAAAATCCATGATCTTTGATCCAACAGTGCGAACATAAGTTTTTAAACTTTTCGAATGACATGTCTGTGTTTACATGATCATCGTAAATGTGTTTAAGATTGGTGTGGTCTTGCCGGAATACGATTATGATATTCGCATTATCTCGTACCAGTTGTTTCGGGATTGATGAGTAAGTCTGACAGAGGTAAAAACAATCTATATTTCGATGACGTCCGAAACTAAAATAATCTCTAATTATGCTTTGAGTATCGCACGCCACGTCATCAAACACAATAACAGAATTTTCTTTCGCCTCGTGTGGTTTGATAACCTCACACCCCTCGCTGAATTCGTAGAATCCGATTTCTTTTAGTGACTTCAGGAGTATCTTCAGAAATTTGTATTTAGGTTGGTCAAGGGTTTTGGAATACAAATACAAGTTTTCAAACCGCACCCCATTGCGGTGCACCAAAAGACTGATCATCGCATTGGTTTTCCCAGAGCCGGAAGGACCAATGATTAAACCCCTTTTACATCTCATACCCAGTAAAGTGCCGTGTCGTCTGAACCTCTGTGACATGGAATTTACTGTATGATTTACTACCGGCAGCGAACATTTTTGTTTCACAAGTTTGACGTTCTCCATCGTTTTCGGACGGGGACGAACTAGCTTCTAACCGCGCTGTGATAAGTATATATCTACCCCTTTGAGCTTCACACCGTCAGTCGCTCTTCGACGGGCGTTTCTTTAAGATGAGTTATACTAGACGTAAAACTCATAGTCGTCGTCGAATCGTAAGACGGAAAGGTCGCGGTTTGTTGAACACCCTTATTGACAAGTTACCCTTCGAATTACATATACCAGGTTACAAGTTTTGCGGACCTGGTACTCGTTTAAACAAACGGCTTCCTCGAGGTGATCGAGGAAGAAACCCTCTGGACGAGGCTTGCAAGCAACACGACATCGCATACTCAGAATCTAGCAATCTTTCGACACGTCACGCGGCGGATAAAGTTCTTGCACAGAAAGCTTGGGAACGCGTTAAAGCAAAAGACTCTACTCTTGGCGAAAGAGCGGCAGCTCTTGCTGTTACAGGAATTATGAAAGGGAAAACCAAACTCGGCATGGGAGTCTCCCGGAAACGAAAGCGTACAGAACCCATTGCTGTTATGGAAACACCCCAGAAACGAAGACGTACACTACCTATTGCCGCACAAAAGTTTGGTACGAGAGTATCTAGAAAACGGAAGCGTACACTACCCGCTGCTGGTGTGACGATCCCCCGAAAACGACGGCATACATTACCTATTGCCGCGCAAAAATTTGGTACGGGAGTATCTAGAAAACGGAAGCGTACACAACCCACTGTTGGTGTGAGAGTCTCCCGGAAACGAAAGCGCGCACTACATTTTGCCGCGCAAAAATTTGGTACGGGGGTATCTAGAAAACGGAAGCGTACAAGGTGTAGTAAGCGTAAACGTATTGGAGGCGCGGTCGTTTTTAAATCGCGAAGGAAACGCCGAATTCGTTCCAGAGTAGTACCTGTTCCCAAGAGAGGAGGTATATTCCAAACGTTAGACCTCCCAACAATGAATTTCATCTTGCTGGAGAACCTCCTATTATTATACCGGAGGGAGCATATGAAATTACCGACATTGCTGAATTTTTACATAACCAACTCGATTCTGATGTGGGTGTTAAACAGGTACTGCTACGTTGAAACAACAGCACCTTAAAAACCGAAATAAAGTCCACCGTTCCAATCGACTTTCAAAGCGACAATACTATCCGGGACATGTTAGGCTTTCAGAAAAAAGTTTATGCTGCAGATAGGTGGCACACAGCTGAACATGTTACGAAAATTTTGAACATCAACTCGATTCTTACTCATTGCAACATCTCCGTTGGTTCATATAAAAATGGTAAGCCCGGCCATATCATTCACCAATTCTTCCCCATAGTACCACCCGGGTACAAAATAGTGGAAACCCCTAACCCTGTCATCTATCTACCGATCAGCACGAAACAGATCACTAACTTAACTATTAAAATTCTAGACCAATCGGATAATCCTGTTAGTTTTAGTAAGGAGACCGTTACGGTAACATTACATTTAAAGAAACTGTAATGGGTTTTCGATTCACCACTCCGTACCGCCCCTGCTTTACTTCCTATAAGAATCGTCGTCCACACCCTCGTAAGATCAGTACGGTTTCGTCCACCACGCAGCTAACTAAAGCAAACAGAGACTTCTTGCGGTCCTTAGGCTTTACAATAGTGTAATGAGTATTTTAAATATTGGAGAGCGAGTCCTCGTCGACACTTCTATCATTAGCAATCAATTGCACACACATCAACCGTATACAAACCGTTTTGACTATAACGATGAAATTCGAATTCCAATTCCCGAAGATATGTCATCTCTTCCCGGCCTGAGCTATCTGTACCTAGAGGGAAAGTTGCGGAAGGAAAACGGTGAAGATACAACGGCTAAATTTCTTAACAATGGTTTGGCTCACTTATTTAGCGAAATCCGATACGAAATCAATGGCGTCGTTGTCGACTCTGTCACCAAACCTGGTATTACGTCTACTCTTAAGGGATATGTGTCCTACAGTTCCGCTGACGTTAAAGAGCTTCAAAATGCAGGTTGGTTTGCCGGTGGCGATCCTCCCATTACCGATCAGGAAGGTAACTTTAGTGCCTCCATGCCGTTGAGAATGCTGTTAGGATTCGCCGAAGATTATGGTAAAGTAATACTTAACATCCGACAAGAACTCGTATTAATTCGCAGCAATACCGATGCCGACGCCGTATTCAGTACTACCGTAGGGGAGACGGCTAAAGTTATGATTGACAAACTATATTGGAAGGTTCCTCATATCACTTCAGGTCTTGCTCAAGAATTAGCACTGACTAAATACATCGATAAAAATATTGACACTCAAGTCGCATTTCGCAGCTTGCAGCTTCATATCATACCCGGTGTTCATGCTGTGACTCAACATTCTCACGCTATCGCTACAAGCACAAAATTACAAACCCCCAGATATGTCATCGTAGGGTTTCAATCAGGTGTTCGGGGCTAATCGCTAAGGACAATGCTAATTTCGATAAAATTGGTCTTACTAATTTCCGAGTTTATCTGAACACCGAACGATTCCCATACGACAATTTACATAAAAATTATGCACTCAATCATTACGCAACATTATACGACATGTATTCCAAGTTTCAATCATCTTATTATAGCAAAATCGATGAGCCCTTCTTCTCCAGCCATGACTTTGCAGACAAGGCACCCATTGTTGTAATCGATTGTTCCCATCAAAAAGACTACCTTCATGCAAATGCCGTCGTTTTTCGTGTTGAATTTGAAACTTCCGCTAACGTGCCAGCCAACACAACTGCGTATTGTCTCGTTCATCACGATCGGGTTTTTACTTACAACGCATTGTCAAAAGCAGTTAAACAACTGTAATTTCGCAAAACACTTCAGTTGCACCTCGACTTTTAGCGTAACTAGACCGTGCTCCCTCTACCTAATACGATGAAAATTATTATCGATATTCAAGGTTTTAAGACGTCCGATAAGCACTTTAGCCCAAAAGAATTGGCCTCCTACGACGGTACCTCAGTATCTCACCACATTTTTAAACCCCCTTTCGCCTTCCATTCCTTAACACCTCATTTACAACAACAAGCCCACTGGGTAATGACTAATCACCATTGCATGGACTGGAATGAGGGATTTACTCCAGCATACATGTTTCCTGCAATCTTGCGACGTCTTCTGCAAGGTGCCACCGAAGTATATGTGAAAGGTCGAGAAAAGACAACTTTTCTACGCCGCTTTACTACCATCCCAATCATCGAAGTGGAAGAAAGACCGGCCCTCACCCCATCACAACCCGCTTGTTTATATCATTCCAAACCGATTTGTTATTGCGCTTTATCTAACGTGTATCATATTTATAATCACTACATAATGGAATAAAACAACCTTTTTTTTTAATTTTTATTGTTTTTTATTTGTTTACAATATATAGTTTAACTACATGGATTAAACATCTACATACTAGTGGAAAAGCGTTCTACATAAATTGTCTGCCTATGTTCGGGGCACAAGACGTCTCGCAGTACTTCATCCATAGTAAGTATCCTCCGATGGAACCGCAACCTATCCACACCTGCCCATTCCCACCGTCCTTTTCGAGCTTCTCGATACGCATACGTCCACGTATGCAAATTATAAATCTTATTCTTCGAGTCGTCAAACTGCACGCTCTTCTTCATTTTCCTTCCTCTCTATAACAGCTTTTACTTCACACATATGCCATTTTAGGCCAAGACTATCCATTAAATCTACAAGGAGGCCTTCATTTATGGCTCCGTCTAAAAATAGTTGACCGACATCAGCACCGTTTTTGTACTGTTTTTCTTTTTTATACAACTCTTCGTCACTGAATCCGGAACGTTCTAACCCATATACGACTTCGTGCGACGCTTCAAAAGCTAAATCCTTTAACGAACTCACTAATCGCTCAACCGCACTAGGTACGTCTCTTGCAGCCGGTCGAGCAGCCTCTCTATAATTCATCCACATGACTACACTGCGAACTGACGACTCAGGGCTTCCACTTCGATGTCGCACTTTACCATAGAACTCGCGAACGTTAGCACTTCCACCATGCACGCAGTCTTTTCAGAGTTCTCCTCCAGCTGATCCACTACAAACCATACATTTACTAAACAGTCTCCACAAAGGTTTGCTACACCCTTCACTATCTCTTTATAGAAACTCTCAAAGTGTAACGCTTTTAATTGTGCGAATCGCACTTCCACGAGTTTCTGCAAGCGCCACAATTCTTCTACAGTTTCGCTCGCTAAACGCACCTCTGACAAGCCCACTTCCTCCAATTTGATTATTTTCCTTGTCTGGATCGCTTCAAATACAATCCTCTTCTTTCCTATTTTCAGAGCTGGCCACTCACCGTCGAGAGAATAGAAGTAGTTGGAAATCACTCCTTGATTTGCAATCAGGGCTGTCCACTCCCATTCATTTAACTGCACCCAGTCATTTTTGGCACCCCGTATTATAATACTTGGGTTAAATTGCGAACTCCAATCAAACCCTACACTCACGTACTTAGAACTTGATTTATTTAATTTGTACGTCCTACTATTCAGAAGTTCTGGACAGAACAGTGGTTGCGGCTTTCTTGCTTTATTACTCTGAACTACCTCGATAGCTTTCAACAAGGCTTCCATTTCTGCACGACTATCGGATGCTACTACCCTTGCAGACTCTTCTACGCGCTTTTATTTTCACATTTCCAAGGTTACATGTGGTAGGAGGTGACCGTAAACGCAACCTTGAAGTCATGTTTACTGCACTACCTTTTTGGACTCAACAATTATGGGAACCTTGAGTTGAAATTCCACATATAGCATATTTCGCTTGACTGCCCAAAATTTTAGGATATCACCCTTTTTTAATGTCATCCCAATCATTTCGTGTAATTTATATGACCCCATCTTGTTGATATAAATTTGGGTATTTTCGGGATAAAGTAAGACATTTGTTATTTCAGCTTCACGGAAGGGAATAGTATATTCGATGTCACCATGCGGTAGGATGTACCATCTATCATTATTGAAGGCAATGGATACTAGTTGTAAATCTCGTTCATAATATAAAGGCTCGCTTAGCTCTTCAACCACAAACACCTGCGGGTGTGACGTGGAATTCGCATGCATATGTTTGCCAAATTTATCGATAGGCATTGCTCAAGCGTCGAACTGGATATGAATACTGAAAGCGTGGGCTTCTACTTATAAAATATCAATAATCATAGACGTCGCTAGGAGTGCAATAAAAACACAGACACCTTTATATACATATATTTAATCAAACCAACAATAAGTAATATATACTACATCCCCATCTGCTAGCCGAGCGAGAAAGCGCTCGATGGGAACCTCTACATGCTGCCGCCACCACAGGAATGGGTCACCCTCGTATGTGGTGGGTAGCGTCCTCAGGAGTGTCGACTGCCATAGGCGCTCGCTTCCAAGACTCATGGAATAGTCTATTGTTACGGCAGCCTGGAGTTGACGAGCTGATGGAGGTCGCGGTTCGGAGGTGATGAAGTATTCAAACTCCTTGTAAAATGTGGGAGCATCTTCAAAGAGTGCATCAACAACAATATCAGGCATGATGACTGGTAGCTGTGGTGGAAAAACGTTAAGCTTTATATGTGAATCTCAAGGTAAGACCCTTGACCTTCTACGTCTCCATCCTTGACTACGCTCCTATATTAAGTTGCCTGTTTTCTGTAACAGTCATCATAATCCTCCAGCACCTACCATAATCATCAAGCAGCTATGGCAACTAACTTCAAGAATGCATAACAATTTTACCGTCATTTTCGTCGGTTTTTGGCAAGTTGCCCTCCAGCATCCTCTCAACGGTCTCTCCAGGCAGTGGTTACAATGGAGTACAACCTGAACCTACAAGGAGAGACCCTAGCGGAGACGACCACCTTACGGACGTGGCCTGCAGCCTTCGACGGATCGTCAGCTGTGTGGTGGCAGACCAACATATTCAAGCCAGTGGACCGGTACCTAGGCCTACTGGAGGATGGGGAAGTTACATATATAACTTATACTTGGAAATAAATAAATATATTTAGAAATATTTCGGTGGTTTTATTTTAAAGTTTCGAGATTGTGACCTTGAATTGTAGAATATAAAAGTTTCACAAACGTGTGCGTAGTTAGTTACCATCATGAGCTCAGAACCTCGATATCCAGAATTTGGGAGCTACTCCAAACGGCTACGAACATTCGGCGATTGAAGTCGAGGTCAAACTCCAGAATCGCTAGCAGATGCCGGTTTCTTTTGCATCAGCGACACGATTAATTGTGTACAGTGTTTCTACTGCGGAGTTCAAATTTCTGGTTGGGAGCGCAATGACAAACCCTTATCTGAACACCTCCGTTGGTCACCCAACTGCAAAATTGCCAAGGTCTACCAGCAATTACAAACCATAGAAGACTTGACTATGCAACTTATCGATGCGTTGCATTTTTCCCCAGGAGTAGATGTGGCTGGCAACAATGGAACGGGCGCGGCCGACAAAACAAAAGGTTGCTGTTGTCATAAGTGATGCAAAGTGCGGCGCCAAAACATTCACTAGTTGCCATCGACTTGTTGAACATTCTACCAATACAATTTTTGGTTGCTCTCGCTGCAGTTCATGATGGGATTCTCTACGTCCTTCAACCGCCGCGGTGCAGTTCAGCTTCTTTTGCCTACAATAATGGAGTGCACAACGTGACGTGGCGTAAAATGGATACCAGTTCCTTGACAACTATTTCCGTTTTTAAAATATAAGTGAACAACTTTACTGAACATAACGTTTTAACGTTCAAGATAAAATACCATTTCCCTTCATATGCTGTAGATACGAATTGGCAAACGATTTTGCTAAAAAATAAACCTGATGTCTTGAAGAAGTTGCTCTCACCCGCGGATAATTCCTGCTGTATATCTACTATTGTTTTAAGCACTATTTTATTCGCTCTAATGTGTATGTCTGTAACGTATTTCTTAATCTGTTGGTATTATAATCATTTAGTCTAGCCACTACTGTAATTACTCTTTGTATGTGCATCTTAAATATAACTTTTTATTAAATTATATGCATCTTTCACTCTACGAAGGTACTCAGGATGAGTAACCAAATATTCTATCAGACATCTATCTTAATGCGACTGAACCGATGTGAGACTCGTCAGACACGTAAAAGGTAAAGTATTTGCCGCTATTAATCGTCTGAAGGTTAGAGTGAAAAAATGAATGAGACTGCTTGATAGGGACTTTGTTCCTATACTTTTAGTTGGGCTTGGGTACACATTTCTATAGATATAATCTTTTCACAGAAATGTAAAACTGGGGTACCATGTTACTCTGACGTCTAGCATGTGAAAAATCCCTTGCTAAAATTTAAAAAAAAACCGTATCTTTGCAAAGTTCTCAAAATGACTCTAGCTATACTCATTTCATCACATTAATCGATGTCTAAGCGCATTTCTAAACCCTTTGCCGCAGACAAAGAACTTTAAGTTTTGATTGCTTGCTTGCAATTTTTATTTGTTGTATCAGTAGATAGAAACGTCCAAATAAATAATTCACTCTAGCCATATAGAAGCAAATTGTATACTGATATTACTAACTTAAATATTATACAGGTTGTGTGAGAATCTCACTGTTAAACTCGAAAAACAAAAACAAAAATATGTAATATAATTATACCCATTAACTTAATTATAACTGATGAATTAAAATTAATCTGTATCTCTGAAAATATGTGTAATGACGGCATCCATATATGGCTTGTATTTTAGGCGATGCTTAAAAGTAAATTCCTTATCTGTACGACCTGCCTATGTACAACATTCCACAAATAATCTCTTATTCTTCATTTCGTGATTTGAGGAGATTGAAAGTTGTCTATTACTGAGTACAGATCACGTAGCGTCTTGGTATTTAATTAATTTAAGCTAATATAGATACAACCACATACTTAATTTTTACAGTCAAACCGCCCTTTTGTCTCGACTGGGGCTGGGAGCTATTCATTGCTATAAGATTGCTTATTTTGTGGATCAATTATCGCTTCAACCTTCAAGATGCTGACCCGCCAACGTAAAGCCTTGTTTGATGTTAGTCCATGAGCTTCTGGTCAACTGAAGAGAGAATGGCGCTTAGTAGCGATGAAGGGGAGAGAAATGAGAATTAAATACAAACACTGATGATTTTATTGTTAATTTGTAATACTTTTACATGAAATTTCAAACCGTACGGGAAAAAAATTCCTCTGGACCATTCTAGGCAGCAACCACAAATATGCAGAATCAATAAGATGTGGTGCTGAAAACCGATGTTAAGGATTCAACTGCCCCAGAAATACTTGTTGTGGGAGGTAAATTTTAGGCTTTAGAATTTTGCAGACGATTTCATACCAGATACTGATAGTAATTCTAGAATTAATTACGTCAACTTTTGACTATTACGGAAACAGCTAAGAGATCATTGTAGCAAAATCAAAATTTTTAGAATATTAACACGTTCACTACCGCGCCGTCGCACAGTGGTCCAGAATCGTAAAAACGTGATCGAAAATCATATCTATTGGTTATAGAGATTAAGACAGTTGAAATGCATATTTCTGAATGCTGTTTGGTATAAAGAATTAAAGTTATGAACAATTTGGGTTTTATGATATAAATCAACCCCAAAAAATGGGGTGAAAGTGGAAAAATATTGTTGTTTTTTAATAATAAGATTTATATTTTAAAATATTGTGTATTTGTTAATGTTATGTCAATAGCAGGTTTAAAATATAAAAAAACCACCCTTAAAAAACAACATAAAAGATAAAAACAAATTACATGTGTTTGTAGACATACAACAGTTGAAATGAACATTTGCACATCTTGTTAAGTACTCGTACACAAAAATAAAATATTGCAAAATTGTGGTTGTATAATAAATATCAACCCTCTGGAATATAATATAATATAAGTTAATATGCAAAACAATTTTTTTTTGACATTAGAGTTAAACATTGTTTAGTGTTTGGTTTTGGTTAGTTTGCGGCCATAAACAATTTAAAAATAAAAAACTACTCTTAAGCAAAATAAAAATTTATATCAGGTGTTTCCAGACCTTACGTTACTTAAAATGCAGATTTCCAAATGTTGTTGTGTAAATAAAATTTAAATAGACGTATGTCATACATGTAGTAATAAAAAAATTATATTTACCTTTTGCGGTCACTACAGTGTAGTATTCGTCTAATTTAATAGTCAATGGTGATGGATACGGTATAATCCGTAAAAAAATATCAAAAATTACCTTCAAAAACTTTGAAAAAATTAATAATTAATAAGAAATCCAAAATATATAATATATAGATTATATTTTTTTGTTTGTTATCTCTGATGACGAATTAGGAGAAATTCTTTGTCATATCGGTTGGTGGCCCTGAAAAGAGCCGTTTGTGTGTCTAAAAACAAAAAAAAATCTTCAGTTGTCGGAATCAGAAAATGCTTCCGAGACGTCAGAATCGTCATCGGCCTCTTCTTTGTCGGTTTCTTGATCAGGAACAGGAACTACAAGTAAGGACAATACTTCCGAATCCAATCTTCTATTACCTTTTGATGGATCAGATCCAAACGTGCTCAGCTTTGGATCGGAGTTCAGCAGCAAACAATGGAACAAATCTTCATTTGTTGTTAGGCGCGATATTTTCCTTGTATGATGCTCCCGATATTTCCGTATGTCCTTATTTTTTGCTTCTTGGGCCTCCTCTGACAACTCGCCTATAGGTATAATGGTGTCCTTAATGACTGAAGCGCCATGAATTAAAATTGTATGCACTGAAGGTGGCATGTAGTACCAGTTGTATAATGATACATATTTTTCGGCCGTGGTTAAACAGAATCGTTCATATTCCGCAATTTTAATTTCGTAGCCGCTGTTGATGGCTTTTAAAATAACGCGGAATATATTTATAAGGTCCTGGTCAATTCCTAAAACATTTAATATTATTTTCGAATACATTTCTTGTAGATCAAGCTGTAGTTTACCTATTATTTCGGCTGATAACTGGGGGTTGGCAAAAAATCGTCTGGCTGTGTTGCCGTCATTGGAAGTTCCAAAACCGGGTTTCGGTACATCAACAATGAGACCCATCTTTTCTCGAAATTGTTGCTGTACGTGCCGTTTTCGTAGCTCAAAAGCTTCCTTATTCGCTTTTGCAACCTGTTTAGTACATTTATGTATATTGGAATGAGATAGAAAAAATAATTAAAACTTATTATTTACCTCCCAAGACTTCAGCTCGAGTCTATATGATATGTGCAGCAATTATTCAAAAAACCGTATATAGGCATTGTTTGGTACGGTTATGTCGTATTTTAAATAAATTACTCCCTCGGGATTTTAACTATTTATTTAAGCTTACTTACACTAAGCCACAAGTTAACACAATGTTACCCTGCAAGGGAGCTGTACCGTACTACTTAAATTTTACATTTTGGGCTCGGTGCTAAATTTTACCCCACCCTGGTCACACTTTAAATGTTGGCGTAAACATGCCGCCTACCTTGAAAGCTCCTCAGCTTTCAACATTGAATTTAAGTATTTATCTAAACTACTTATATGCTAAGAACAATATACATACTGAATTCTATGAATATTTTTGTACAACAAAATTAAAATCATCTGAATATAAACACTTCTGTCCGTATGTCCATACTTATATGTTGTAACTATTTGCAATCGGACGAAACTAGTGCACTGCTGTTTAAACGTCCACCATCAGTTATCACGTAATGCGCACACCTTTGTCACTGCACGTTTTACCACACCGTTTGATGTTTTGATGGAGACCACACGCACGACACCGTCTGGTCCAGGATGTGTCGCTTCAATTCGCCCCATTGGCCAGTTCAGTGGTGGTACCCTTTCCTCACGAAGGATGACAAGGTCTCCAGCCTTTAATTGAGGTTGCTGCGTTCTCCACTTTGTGCGTTGCTGAAGATTGGATAGGAACTCTTTCGACCATCTTTTCCAGAAGTGCTGACGTAGCTGCTCCACTAATTGATAGCGTGATAAACGGTTCGTAGGTACGTTCAACAGCGATGGTTCTACTGGAGCTGTTAGTGGGCTACCAATTAGGAAATGACCTGGGGTCAAGGGTTTCAGATCATTGGGATCATGACTTAGGGTTGTGATGGGGCGTGAGTTTAAGCATGCCTCGATTAGGGTTATGAAAGTATACATTTCCTCATATGTCAATATCGAATTTCCTACAACTCGCTTAAAATGATGCTTCATTGACCTTATACCTGCCTCCCAAAGTCCGCCAAAATGAGGCGATCTGGGAGGGATGAAGTGCCAATTTATTCGTTTTACTGCCAACAAATCAAGAACTGAACCAAATTCTTTAGAAGTAAACAACGTGTGCAATTCCTTTAACTCTCTATTTGCACCGACAAAACTAGTCCCATTATCAGAATACATATTTGCTACATTACCTCGTCGAGCAATAAATCTTTTTAAAGCATTCAGAAAAGACTGACTAGTTAGGTCAGCTACTAGTTCAAGGTGAATGGCTTTAGTAGAAAAACAAACGAATAGTGCGATGAATGCCTTGACTGATCGTTTACCCCGGCCACGACTTTCCTTTATAAAAACTGGACCGGCGTAATCCACTCCGCAATTTATAAACGGACGTGCAAATTCAATCCGTTGCTTTGGAAGATCACCCATAAGCGGGTAGTCATTATTTTTGTTTGCCGTTGCCCGAAGGCATTTCATACATTTGTGTATGATTGATCGGACTGTGTTCCGACCAGAAATAGGCCAAAATTGTTGACGTATTGACGCCAATGTTAATTCTGGACCAGCATGAAGTTGGTTATAGTGTTCTTGTTTAATTAATAAATTCGTCACATGGTGCTTTGATGGCAACAAGATAGGATGTTTTCGGTTTATTGGTAAATTTGCGTTTCGTAGCCTACCCTGATTAAACCATTGTTGTCTAGGAACGGGTTTAAGGAAATCAATTTACTCTTTGGATGTAGTTGACCGCCAGATTGCAACTGTTTTAATTCAACGTCAAACTCGGCTCTCTGAACTAGTTTAATGATTTCATTTGAAGCTAACTGCAGTTCATTGCTTGTTAAGCTACCTGTTTGTTTGTTTTTTGGATTTTTTGAATTGTATATGAATCTTAATATAAATGCCATTGACCTTTCTAATTTTGCAAATGAAGAAAACCTTTCAGTAAAACTTAATAGGTTGTCTTGAAGGGTTGCAGTTAAAGTCACCTGTTTTAATTCCAAATCTGTCCCTTGCAACTGTTTAAATTTAGGCCATGTATTAGCTTTTTGATTTAACCAATGTGGCCCATGCCACCATAACGATGAGGTCGCAAGCGTATCGGTCGATACACCTCGGGACAATAGATCAGCAGGATTATCACTGCTCCTAACATGATGCCAATCAAACGTATTTGTGAGTTTATGGATTTCGCTTACGCGATTGGCAACAAACGTTTTCCAATTACTTGGTTCGGCACTCAGCCATGAAAGGACAATGGTAGAATCACACCAAAAATAATATTTTGCAATCTTAAGATCTAATGTTTTACTAATTTTATGAATTAGTTGGGCTAATAACAATGCACCGCTCAGTTCTAGTCTAGGTAAAGACACGGTTTTTAATGGTGCAACCCTAGTTTTTGCACATAATAAATGCGTGGAATAATCCCCTTGGCCGTTTGCAGATCTAATATAGACCGTTGCGCCATAAGCAACCTCAGAACTATCACAAAAACCATGCATCTCAAATATGATAGGGTCCTGTACAGAGACTACACACCTAGGAATATTTAATTTATATAACTCGATAAAGTTTGTTACAAAGTTGGTCCACTGCAGTTGTATATGATGTGGTACAGCGTCATCCCAACCAATTTTTTCCGCCCAAATTGCTTGTAGAATAATTTGGCAGTTATTAATACCGGACTAATTAAACCCAAAGGATCAAAAAGTTGGGCAATAGTGGATAAAACTGATCGTTTGGTCACCTTTGTTGGTTTTGCACACTGCATTATTTTATACTTTATTGTATCGGAATGGTTATTCCACATTAATCCTAGTGTTTTTGTATCACCTTGTTTGTCAGCGTTGATGATTTGATTTTCAGCAGAATCAGCGTGACTTTGTGGGACTAAATCTGCGTTATTCGAGTACCACTTTTGAAGTTCAAAACCTCCTCTAAATAATGCCTCTGTCAGTTCGTCGCGGATGGCTTTTAATTTTTTGACTGAATTAGCTCCAGATAATACGTCATCGACATAAAAATCCTTTAATATTACGTTATAAGCTAAAGGATAGTATAACTTTTCGTCTTCAGCTAATTGTTGAAGGCAACGAACTGCTAAAAATGGTGCACATGCTGTGCCATACGTGACAGTGTTTAAACGGTATGTTTTTATAGGTTCGTCTGGAGTGTTTCGCCATAAAAGTTTCTGAAAGTTCCTGTGACTACTATCAACAACAATTTGTCGATACATTTTTGTAATGTCAGCCGTAAACACATACTTATGAATTCTAAATCGGGTGACAATAGAAAACAAGTCTTGTTGAATTGTAGGACCAACTAACAATGTGTCATTTAAACTCACTCCGGTTGTTGTTTTGGCAGAACCGTTAAACACTACTCTCAATTTTGTGGTGACGCTCTCAGTTTTGATTACCGCATGGTGTGGCAAAAAGTATGCATTTAGATCATTTGAAATTTCGTTTGAAGGCGCTAATTCCATGTGTCCTAACTCCAAATATTCTTTAATGAACGAAGCATAATTTTCCCTTAAATCAACTTGTTTTTTAAATTTGCGTTCCAATGCATAAAAACGTTGTAATGCATTGTCCCTTGACAGTCCTAAATTTAAATTTTCTTGTTTGAACGGAAGTTGTACCACAAAGTGACCTTCGTTGTTGCGCCTATGGGTATCTAAGAAATTCTGTTCGCACAGCAATTCCTCTTTTGTTAAATTCCTTTCATCCTTGCCGTCTTCTATATCCCAAAATCTTGTTACCTGCTGTTCTAACGTATTTAATGTAAGATTACAAGATATATTTGAAACAATTTGTTCGCTACTAATTGTGCCGCCAAAAATCCAACCTAACTTGGTGTTTTGTAAATATGGTTGTCCCCTTCCTAATTTTATTTGCTCTTGACAAATTAAATCCCAAAACAATTCTGCACCTAGCAGCAAATCAATTGGACCCGATACGTTAAAGTTGGGATCCGAAAGCTTGATACCTTGTGGAATTTTCATTGAAGATGCATTAAAACTAAATGATGGCAAGTTTTCTGTTATTTTTGATAAAACTAAGCAATCTACATTTGTTACGAAGTTGCTTATACGTGATTTAATTTCAACGTTTATTCGCTCAGTCACCTTACTGTGGGATTGATTGATGCCCGCTATGGGCAAATCTACAGATATTGTAGCAAGACCTAACTTTCGACATAACGATTTTGTTATAAAATTTGATTGCGATCCAACATCTAAAAGAGATCGACATAGGTGCAAATTGCCGCGGACATCAGTAAGATGAACGAGTGCAGTTGACAATAAAACTTGACTCAACCCCTTATTGTTTTGGCAATGGGCATTTATCAGTGTATTATTTTCATTGGGTTCAGTACTTAACCTTGAAGGGCCTGCTACTGAATCAAACTGAGTAATTATTTTATTTGTGTAATTGTTGTCTTGTGTATTTTCTTTTGGCTGCGTATTCAGATGCAGCAATGTATTATGCCGTTTATAGCATATCCTACAATTGCGTGCAAAACAATGGCTTGCGGTGTGATTTGCCTTGAAACAATTCAAACACAACTTTAATGTTTTTATTTGATTGATTCTGCTTTCAACGGGCAATTTTAAAAACTGATCACACTGATGAATTGAATGATTAGTTTTGCATAATTGACAATTTTTAGTACTTAGAACTTGAGCTGTTGTGCAATTGGAATTCTTAAAGTGTCCCTTTGAAAATGGGTTTGATTTATTTACAGGTTTGGTTAAATTTAGTGATTCTAGTAATTGACCTCTGTGTTTTAAGAACTCAATCATGTCGTTTATTTCCGGGATATCTTTTGTTAAGCTTGATTCCCATTCTCTTTTTGTTACAAAATCGAATTTTGAGGTAATTAAATGAATTAATAAAGAATCTGCCAATGGGCTTCTTGCTAAACCTAAGTTATTTAGTACCTTAAGATTAATAACTATCGAATTTATTAAATTTCTAATTTGAACGAAAGAGTCCTTTGTTATAGTAGGCAAGTTAAATAATGCGCTTATGTAATTTTTGATTAGTAGCCGTTTGTTTTCAAATCTAGCCTTTAATTGATCCCAAGCGATTTCATAATTGTCGGCTGTTACACTTAACGGTTCTATTAATCTAGCCGCTTCGTCTTTTAAACATGAAAAAACTTCTGCACCCTTGATAATTTATCGTTTTGATCAATTAACGCTGAAAATGTTTCATAAAAAGAATGCCATTGGCTATAATCGCCTGCAAACACAGGTAAATTTAGCGAGGGAAGTTTTAGTTGATTTTCAAATTGGACGCTATTAATGTTATTGTTGCTCGTTGCCGAGTCTTCGTTATGACGAACTGCGCTTGCCGCTTGTGAATGTTCTTCCAAAAAAATATTTATTCGGGCCATAAGACTAAAATAATCGTTTTCGAATGAAATTCGATCGTTTGTTTGACTATCATCGCTTACAAGGTCTTCAATTTGATCTTCCGTTTGCTCGTACTCATCAAAAATAATTTCACTTTTTGAAAGCCGTAATTTTAAATCAACAGCACCAGTGTTGTCGTTGCAAGTTTTAAAAAATGTGTCCAACCTTGTTAAACGTGCCTTTATCTTGCCGCGTTTTGAAATTAAATCTCTTAGTTCAGTTTCCATTTCTGACACTCAACGAAATTATTGAAAATTACAGAAGTAATGCAAAATGAAATTCAACTTGAAAGAAATGTGCCGGCAGCCACACACAAAGAAAAGTATTTAAATAACGGAAGTGGCAAAGGAAAGGATTAGATGGATTCTAGCCCAACTGACCTGCAGATTTTTCCTTTGTTCAGTCACGTCCTATGCTGATGGTCGGTCCGATCCTACGGTGGACAAGTGCGTCCCAGATGTTGACGTTGAGGTAGAAATTTGCCTTCCCTTGGAAGCTGCTTCTGTACCCCAGCTTGTGATCCGAAACCATGCAACTCTTGATATTCTTGTTATATTAATTGATTTTGCCGTGATTAACGATATCCGGCTGCGTCGAAGGACCAATGTTTGGTACGGTTATGTCGTATTTTAAATAAATTACTCCCTCGGGATTTTAACTATTTATTTAAGCTTACTTACACTAAGCCACAAGTTAACACAATGTTACCCTGCAAGGGAGCTGTACCGTACTACTTAAATTTTACATTTTGGGCTCGGTGCTAAATTTCACCCCACCCTGGTCACACTTTAAATGTTCGCGTAAACAGGCATGAAGAACAGATAAGCCAAATTTAAACATTTCTGGGCGCTCTGGTTTTTCCCTAACCGATTTAATCTCGTTTAATTGAGAAATTGTTGCGTTGCATATGTAGCAAAGCATACTGGACGCACTGCTTAATGCATTACAAACCTAAACAACTAATACGTTCAGAGACAATTAGTAAATTAAAAAAATTGTACTACCTTTCCATCCACCATAGTTAGTAACAGGTCAAAACTTATTGGGCCTCGGGCAGAGGGAAAAGATTGCAATGCAGCAATCTACTGGGAAATATGCTGTTCTTCTGCTTTTGTAATTTCTTCTGTTTCATGCACCCATTGCAACCTAACAGGCCTGCAAAACCGCGTTGATGCAGGTCGGAGATTTTTCCATATAATTTTGCCACTCTCTAGCTCTACTAGATGGAGAGGTACAAAAGATGTAACAAAAAGACTCTCGTCCGTAACACCTTCAGTGGCAAATTTTTGCTTGTAGGCTGAAAATCCCGAGCTGCCATCAAAACCCCATTTGCAATATAATTGCATAGGGACCTCAGTATCGGACGGAATAAGCCCTGTGATGCTCATAATACTTTCACAAGTTTTGTTTAATAATTGTTGGAGCTTCAGTTATAGTGATGCTTTCCGGATACAATTTTTTTTTGCATCCAATACCTTCTGATAAGCCGGATACATGTCATGTCCATGTTTTTTTGCTGCTGCTCGTAAGCGCACATGTTGATGTTTTCCCAAGTCTAAGGAGATGAGCATAGCCAAAGCCTTCTCTGCTGTAAAACACGTTTGTTCGGTGTTTGGCGACTTCCACTTTTTCAAAATTCGTTGTCCTCTACTGGGCGTTGTTGTTGTGGTTTCTGTGAGGAACTTGGCAGCAGCAGCATCTCCTTCTTCACGAAGCTTCATTGCTGCAGCAAAAGAAATTTCTGCACTTGAAGTTGTGCTTCTAAATGCTTCAGTTTTTCTTCGTTTCACAACATCGGAACATTCTTGAAATTCTTTTGGTGGACGACCGCGTATTCCTAAACCAAGAGGCATATTGCAGAAACCCATTTTTAAATCATTGACAGTGTTATAGGTACACATGTAGCTATTTTTGTGGTCACCAAATAATAAAATAAAATATAATAACAACTTACCTTCAGATTCCGAAGTAGCAGCAGATGAACTAGGTAGGCAATAATACACCGTAGCCGAAAATTGCATTTCCTGTTCGAGCCATGCACTATGCTTCTCCAGAAACCTATAATTCCTTCTATGCGCTTCCTTCCACATTCGCCAATAAGGTGCAAAAAAATTATTTCGGACATATTGAACCAATTCGTCCGTAGCCTTTTGGTTTCCATTTACAAGGAATACGGCTTTTAAATAATCCAGAAGACGCTTCTCTTCTGTGGAAATATCTTCATATTCCAACAGTTTTTCATGAAGCATTAAACGTGTAATTTTAAGCGACATAATTGTACAAGGTTCAAAAAGGCACACTTTAATGCAACACACCACAAACTCCCAAAAACTCAAAACACAAAACGCAAAACACTTTTAATTCGCAGACTGGACGGTAACGACCGCTAACGCACGGTACTCGCCGTCGAATAAAAATTAATATTTTCCAAAAGGCACATAAGGGCAAGTCAAGCTTTTCTAATTACCTACCCCTACCCTTATGCTACCTGATAAACCTCATTTAATGAGTTCTCCGTAATTCTAATAATGATAACAAAGATATGGATTTCATCACCAAGGGTAATCGATATCCCTGCTGTGTATTATGTATGCAATAATGTGCAGTTCTCGTCAAAATAATAGGCGCCAATGACAATTAAATCGGATGATTTAAATCATGATTTAAATCTTGATTTAAATCAAGTTGATTTAAATCTTTGCACCCTGGATCTGATGCTAACGCACGGTACTCGCAGTCGAAAAAAATTAATATTTCCCAAAACGCAAAAAAGCGCAAACCAAGCTTTTGTAATTACCTACCCCTATCCTTATGCTACCTGATAAACCTCATTTAATGAATTCTTCGGAATTCTTCCGTGTCGTAGAACTATTTTTATCCAAATATTTGTTGTAAAACTAGTATTCTAATATTAATTGCTACAGAAGTCTATGTATAAAATAAAATGCAAGTAATTTCTGCATATTGTAGTTCAAAAAATGCTTAATATGACTACCTATCTCAATTTGTCCTAATGTGTTTTGTAATAGCTAGTATTAGTCTGACAAAAACCTCTATTTGGCGCATAACTTTCTCTTCGCAAATAGTCTGTTTTTCAGCGACTTTAAAGGTGTGCTACAAATTAATGCAACTTCAAAATAAGTCATAGGTCTCTCAGATGATGGTACACTTTTAAAACAATACTAGACAACATTTTCAGCTTTTTAAAATATAGTTGAAAAATTGCTTTTCGATCACGTTTTTACGATTCTCGACCACTGTGCGTCGATACTGGACTTTGATTTTCTATATTCTGTACCAACGTCCAGATAGCTGGACACTCCTGATTTTTTTCAAACTCTTAATTTTCTTTCTCTAAATACAACGTAATGTGCTATACACACCAAATTGAATGCTACGGTTCCCTAAGATATTACCAAAATACTACAAAACATACTTATTGTGCACTGTGCCACATTCTGAAGAACGGATTTACGTATAAACCAGGGTTTTATGGACATATCTGGCAGTGGTAACTGGATTTCTTGTAAAGTCCATTTCTGCTACACTGCCGACACCTCTTCATCGCCGATTTATCTTTTGGTGGTTACTCTAAGCCAGCGCGGCGGAATAAAAGTACTTCAGAACTTGATTAGCTTTCGAACATTTTGGCATGCTCTCTGTCGGAAACTGACGTAGACGTCGATTCTTGATAATCGTAGTTTTTGAAATATATACTTATTTATATTAGTTCGGGCGTTTGAAAATATAATAGTATATGCTATTCGGAGTAAATGTGATTTTGTGTGCCTCGCCCGGACTTGTTTGACTCGCTTATACAAGTTAGTCAAACGCCTCCAGTCTCGCCACACAAAGAATCACTTTTACTCCTAATAACATAATATACTATTATAATGACTTGGATTCATTGAAATAATTCTTAAATTATTTTTTTAATTTTTTTACAAATATACTGTTGCTGATTAATAATGTCTCAACTTCAAACAACGTGTATGGTGAGTGTTACCTAAACATGGGGATAAATATGAGAGTATTTTTGTTATGAGCGCTTAATAAGCTTGTTTTTCACGAAAATAATCTCGAATCAGGTGCCAATTTGGATAATGGTCTGGTAAATTACTGCATCAATCTGACTGAATCAGGCTTTAACCATATTTTGGAAGTAAGCACACCTTTTGGCTACATGCAATCTCCAGCACGGAGCCTGTTAATAGCTCTAATATCAAGGAATTTGACGTATTTATTTTAGGGCTTTGTAAATTAATCTTGGATGTTCTCCACGTTCTCTTTGATAATTTTTAATAATTTTTGAATGGTGATGAAGCCAGCTTCGATATCTTCTATCCGCCCGACCACACTTTCCACGCTGGCGAAGAACCCTACCACTTGGTAACAGTGGCACGCCTGCAGCCGCCCTAGCCTTTCGATACTCGCTAGTGAGTGGTGTAAGGCAGATACTCTTTTGTTCTTTATTTGGAAGCTGCTGGTGAACAATCTTCTATTGTTTAAAAATTTTACACATTTTATTTTCCTTTATAAATTTACGCTGCATTTGTAGGGAAAGGGATTCTAGTATATGTGGTTTATTTTTTTGCACCCTTCAGGAACACCCTGTATAAAACAAAAACAAATTTTGCTGACGGGAGCAATTTAAAGGGTTTGGTTCGACTTAAAGTCACTGTTCCTATAAAAGTTGTTTTCTTAGGGGTAAACAGTCAGAAGGCTATGAAGCCCTAAAGATGGTAAAACTTTATGTAAATTATAAAAAAATTCTTTGAAGATAATGTTATGCTTGCAGTGGTATAATTGTTTTGCAACTGATTTGGTTTTAAAATTGATAAAATATTTAAATTTTGAACATCAAGTTACTCTTTGTACTGTAACGTTTGGCCCAACTCGAACGCGAGTTCGAATAATTAAACATAATTTCACGCATTCTCCCTGGGCTTACGCCACGTTAGGTACCGGAGTACCGCGCC
This sequence comes from Agriotes lineatus, assembly GCA_940337035.1. NCBI lineage: Eukaryota > Metazoa > Arthropoda > Insecta > Coleoptera > Elateridae > Agriotes > Agriotes lineatus. The sequence continues at coordinate 43,596,051 of OW679201.1, read as the reverse complement.
GAGAGTGCGACGTGACGTCACCGCAAACGATCGCGTTAACACCACTGCGCACTTAGACCACAAATCCCCGCTCCAGCGACCTGATACGAACCTCTGATTACACCCGCACCAGGTATAAAAGGAGAAATCGAAACCGCAACATGACAGAATTTCCTAGAATCTTCCGAGTACTCCCGCCTTGCTTACGCTCTGAGGAGAGTCCCCGAACTATTCGAGAGGATCCCGACCAGTTACCCGAGCCCCCGGACGTTAGGATAGTCGCCTGGACTCTTCAACGCCGTTCCTCCCAGCTCCGAGACGTTAGGATTGTCGCCTAGACTCTCCAACGACATTCCCCCGAGCTCCTGAACGCTTGGATTGTCTTTAAGACTTTGCGGCGTTATTCCCCGAGCATCCAGCGACCTAGAGAGCCGTCTCAGGCCCGACGATGACGACGTCAAACACCTAGTTACAAGTAGAGTTTTTCCGAACTCGCCGACGACGCCCTCCAGAGTTTGGGCACCCAGGAGGCCAAGTCGTGCTCGCCGCGACGACTCCGTCCGTGAAACAAATTTCACGGCGCCAGGAGAGCGACACAGACGTAATTAGGCCTGTTAATTACGTCTGGAGTAACTTAGCATCTCCGAAGCCGAGGAACGTGCACCAGGAGTTCCCGTCGAACGAACCAGAGGCCGCCGCCCATAAACACGCACTCATGAAGCTAGGGTAACCTAGCGGCCACCTTCGTCAGCAAGGAACAGCGCATAGTTAATCGAAATCCACTCACCTGGAGCAGCAAAACAGCTGGCAAGTCAAACAAATTAAATTCGTCGTCCGCCAACTAAACAACTGGAGCTCCACCGTTAAAACACCAGACGCACTAGGTACGCACACAATTTAATTTGGTATTGACCACGGTTTCGTTTATTTAACAATTTCAAGATCAAGTGTATTGTTATTGTCCGCCATTACATGGCTACCCGCTAATCTGTCAAATTATCTGTTTAGGACCGGCGCGTTGCCTACGCGACAAAGGAACTAATGTATATACAAGCTGTCCCGTAATAGAGTACCACCGCCTGATTACCAGCGAGCGAAACACCCCGTTAGAGGAATTAATTTATTTTTATAAATGTGGTTACATTTTGTTATTTCACGTATTTAATACAATTTAATTTGATGTGTTTAGTTAAAGATTATTATAGAATGGTAAATTGTTGGTCTGTGTTTCATTCCTACGTTACTAACTGAGTTTATCACATGGATCTTGGCATTCTGAACTAACCTTGGGACACCAGTTTCAGACTGGGTATTGTAGCATTTAAATTAAATTGAATTAGCCCGTCAGGCTACATTTTGGCGCCTGAGCAGGGACGAAAACTCAGGTAGTAACCAGGAAGAAAACCGCACCTCCGCCGACGGCGCCCGAGCAATCTCCGAATACACCTGTAAAATAGTGTTTATTAGCCACAATAATTTTTAGTATTATAAAATTCTATTATTTTGATTTTATACAAACTCTGTTCACAGCATGCCCGACCACGACCAGGAGGAAGGAGAACGGCCTCCAACCAGTATTAGAGTAAGCTGGATCTACATACTACATGGAGACATCCTTCGAGGAGTAGTCGCTGGAGCCGGTTTAGATCCCTCAGGGACGGTGCAAGAATTAAGGCAGCGACTTTCACAATATTTAAAAGGTAGCGAAGCGGACGGACATGAAGACGTCGAAACACGACAGGGAGACGGCGAAACACACCGAGACGAGTGACAAATGGAACAGGAAGGCATAGAGGAAAGGCGAGAACAAACGCCGACCACCGGACCGCCGGGATTAAACAAAGCCCAGGTATGCAATAGCATAAGAAAATGGGGACTCAAGTTCGACGGGACTTCAGATCCGATCTCACTCCTGGAAAGGATAGAACTCTCCACTTGCTACCAGTTCCAAAAACAAGAAGTATTAACTGCTCTACCTGAATTGTTCAAAGGGAAGGCGCTACTCTGGGTCAGAAACAATAAGCACCAGTGGGGGAACTGGATGGATTTTACGCAAGCCTTCCAAGCACAATATTTACCTCCAAGGTTCCAGTTCAAGATGGCCGTAGAAATCCGCCATCGCACACAAGGACAAAAGGAATCCATCGCCGACTTCACTACAGCCCTCCAGAAGCTGCTACGACGTTTTGGTATCACTAGCGAGCGTGAACAGCTCGAACGAATTTACGAAAACCTACGACCAGAATACAAGCTGTACATCAGAAGAAACGATTTCCAAAACTTACCTTCACTAATGCAGATGGCCGCGGAGTATGAAGCCCTCCAGCTAGAGCAGTCAGCTTTCCAGCCGCCCCCAACGGCCAGCCAGGCCTACATGGCCGAGGCCGCATATCGTCCTAGAGGTGCAAAGGCCACGCCTCCCTCCAACTTCAAGGTTCCACCCGTAGCAGCCCTCCAGGTTCCCGAGCGCGAGCCAGAAGCCTCCGCGACTAGTTCAGCCCGAACCACCTACAGTCGGACCGACAATTGCTGGAGATGTGGCCAAAGAGGTCACCAGCGATTTCAGTGTCGACGTCCCTCGAAACTTTTCTGTTCCTGGTGTAGAGAAGAAGGAACGCTTACCAAGGATTGTAAATGTAAGAGGCCGAGAAACGCTTCGGCCGTCGAGAACTCTGAGGCGATCTCGACTCCAGAAGGCCAAAGACTCCAGGTACCGATCCCGCTTACCAGAATGGTCCCAATGGCTGCACCAGGTCCATAGCTTTTATAGAAAGGATCCAGGCCGCCAGTATGCAGACGCCTCCCTAGATTCCAGATTATTCCTGCCCATAGTAGTAAAAGGGAGAACTTTCTACGCCCTGGTCGATACAGGTGCCGCTCACTCCTACATCGAAGGAGCAATGCAGCGATTCCTGAAAGAACAAGGAGTATTAATGCAACATCTAGAGCCGACACAAGTACGATTGGCCGATGGAGGAACCTTGCACACAAAAGGCCAGTACCAACTCACCTTAATCATCAGCAGCCGAACTTACGACCTCCTCGCGAGCGTGCTGACAACCCTCTCGAATGATGTAATCCTCGGACTGGATTTCCTGACCCAACATCATGCGATCGTCAACGCGGCTAAACTCAAAATGACCCTCGGCGAGGCCGGAGTACCCTTACATACCCAGAGAGGCTCCGAGGGCTATCCGGCATTCAGGCACTATTCTCCTCCCAGTCAGGTCAGTTAGCCAGTTTCTTGGAAGAGGAATTGAAGCTGTTCGAAGGTTCCCACGGCCCCACGACCCTCGTCGAACACCGGATCATCCTGAAGGAGGGAGTTGGACCCATAAAGCAGCGTTACTATCCACGGAACCCTGCAATGCAAGCCATAATTAATTCCGAGGTAGACAAGATGCTTGCTGACGACGTTATTGAACCGTCCAACAGCTCGTTCAGTTCGCCGGTGGTATTAGTCAAGAAAACATCGGGCTAATGTAGGTTCTGTATCGATTCAGGAAGATAAACGACGCCACCCAGACCGACGCTTACCCGATTCCGTTCATCGATAGCATCCTGAATAAATTGTGTGGGGCTCGGCATATCAGCACGATCGATCTCAAGCATGGTTACTGGCAGATACCGCTGGCCAAAGAGAGCCGTCCGTTCTCTGCGTTCACTGTCCCGGGCCGCAATTTGTACCAGTTTAAAGTAATGCCCTTTGGGCTTCACGCGGCGGGGGCAACGTTCCAAAGGTTTTTGGACACCATCATCGGTCTTGAAATGAAACCCCATGCATTCTGTTACCTCGACGATATCATCGTCGTGAGTAGCACGTTCAAAGAACACCTGGAACACCTGCAGGAAGTCTTTTGTCGGCTCCGGACCGCGGGACTCTAACTCCAACCCGAGAAATTCAACTTTTTCCAAGCAGAGCTAACATACTTGGGACACGTGGTGAATCGCGAGGGCATCCAGACCGACCCCGCGAAGATAGAGGCAATAACTTCCATAGGGCCGTCCACGACTCAAAAGGCAGTTCGTCGTTTTCTAGGTATGGCGTCGTGGTATAGGAAATTTATTCCAGGTTTCGCTCAACTAGCTTCTCCGCTGACTGCTCTCCTTAAGAAAGGCGCGAGGTTCAAATGGACCGAGAACCAGCAAGAGGCTTTCGATCACCTGAAGCAAGCGCTGACCTCCGCCCGGACTTTTCCGTGTCCTTCGTGGTACAAACCGACGCCAGCACCACCGGGATAGGAGCGGTTCTCACCCAGGTCATAGGAGGACAAGAAAGGGTGATTGCGTACGCCAACCGTTCTCTTACAGACGCCGAAACGCGATATTCCGCCACCTAACTGGAATGTCTCGTCGTCCTGTATGCGATTAAGAAATACAAAGGGTATTTGGAGGGGTATCATTTCAAGGTGGTAATCGACCACCGCAGCCTCAAGTGGCTCCAGGATTTACCGAATCCCTCCGCCCGTTTGGCCAGGTGGGCTTTGGAGCTCCAGCAGTTCGATTTTGAGATTGAATACCGAGCTGGACCGTTGAACCACGTGGCCGATGCCCTCTCGCGATCCCCTAGAGGCCTAGAAGAAGGCCTAGCTCGTTTGGCCGTCCGTCCACCGGCCGTCCGTTGCCCGTGGATCAAGAAGATGACCCTTCTAGTGCGCCGAGAGCCAGAAAAGTACAACACATGAAAGCTGGAGAACGAAATGCTATATCGGAGGTTCCCAAACACGAACGAAGATCTCGCTGAAGGCTTCCAACCTAGCTGGAAATGGTGCGTGCCGCAGCCTCGACGTGCCCAGGTATTAAAAGAATGCCATGACGAACCGACAGCTGGACATCTCGGCGTAACTAAAATCGTAGCAAGAATCCAGAAGTATTACTATTGGCCAACGTTACAGCAGGAGGTAGTTAGGTACGTGCGTTCCTGTCCAACGTGTCAAGAATACAAACTCCTTCCCCAACAACCCCAAGGTAAAATGTTTTGGTCCCGCGTACGAGGCCCTTGGGAAGTAATAAGCGTAGACCTGATTGGTCCGCTCACCAGGTCCTGGAAAGGGAATGTATGGTTGCTAGTGTTGCAGGACAGGTTCACGAAGTGGGTGGAGTGCCAGGCATTGCGCTCCGCCACAGCTAAGACAATTGTCCAGGTCCTGCGAGGCAGGATAATATTCAGGTTTGGCACTCCTCGTGTCATAGTGTCCGACAACGGGACTCAATTCACCGGGAAGATATTCGAGGCCTTGGCAAAAGAGTATGGAATCCAACATCGCGTGACCCCGCCTTATACCTCACAAGCCAACCCCGTGGAAAGCGCCAACAAGGTCATTGACACCATCATAGCCCAGCTGGCCCGCGGGAATCAGAAACTCTGGGATGCCTGGTTGCCAGAGATGATGTTCGCCATGAACACGGCCAAGCACGAGTCGACTGGGTTTACCCCCGCCTTACTGAATCTGGGAAGAGAGATATTACCACCCAAATCGCTCCGTGAAGCCACTGAGCCAGTATTTGATCCGGCGGAAGAAGTTCCAGATCCCCGGATGTACGAGACCCAGCTGCAGAAACTAAGCGACATCATTGAGGTGGTAAGAAATAATTTAGCAAATGCCTTTGAAAAACAAAGGCACCATTATAACCTCCGTCGTCGTGAGTACCGCCCCAGAGTCGGCGAACAGGTATATAAGAGAGACCGCATCTTATCAGATGCCGCTCGGGGAATATCGGCGAAGTTAGTCGCCAAATATGCCGGCCCTTACAGAATCAAGAAAATACTCTCACCAGTCATAGTGGAATTAGGCGACCTCCAGGGTGGCCGATCCATAGGCCGCGTCCACGTCAAGGACCTCAAACCTGCGCACCAGCTCGTCCCTACTCCACCTGGAGGAGCAGGTGGGGAATGATAACAGGGCGAATCTACAATATAAGGGGCGTCCCAAACCTTCACAGCTTCAGTTCGTATCCTGCGGAAGATGAGCCCCATCAGACCCAAGGCAAGAGAAGAAGCGCGGCCCTGGCCATTCAAGATCCGTCGGAGGCGTAAGGGCCAGCCAAAGATTAGCCCCTGGATGCCCCATTTATACGTGGCGCCTGCCATACCTGCACCGTCAACTCCATCCACGTGGAAACCGCTACCAAAATGGAGCCCAGTTCCGGACTTGATCTCGCCGCTACCGGCTGCGCCGGTGAAGAAGACCAAGCCGAATGCGAGCCCCATCCAAGGTAAGCCCTCAACGAACGAGGATCAGGCCTTAGCCGCACAGATGGCGGCGTTGAGCGTAGCACGCATGAAGGAGTTGTTTGGGGAATCTCCGCTTACGCCGCCCCAAATCATCGCCGAAGGGTTGCCGCTCGATCCAGTAGCGCCTACCGATCCTGTTCCTCCATAGGCATCGGCCGCCATGGTCGAAGACAGCCGCAAGTGGTGGGATAGATCCGACATACCGCCCGAGTTGCGGCCTGAAGTTCCTTCCTCTCTGCCAGCGTCGTCAACGGTAGTACCATTGAGTGGCCCCGGAGTCCCGGCAATCAGCACTACGTGCCCCTCGCCTGAGGACGCCGCTCTGGAACCAGCAGGGAAAGCTACCGTATCCATACCAGTGGAGAGGGAGGCTACAGATCCACCAGCGAGAAAGGACCTCAGCAACTTGTCACGGAAGAAGAGGAGAAGCCTGGTCAGGATCCGGTTGCCCAACGGGGATATGGTCAGAATGAAACTACACCAAGCGATATCACTAGGAATGGGTTGAAGACCAATTGGAATAGGCCAAGATAAATTGTAGAATAAAATATTAGGGCCGCCCCATCGATTGGTACACCGGGGAATTGAAACCGCAGTTCCCATCGCCAGTCCTGTTGGCTCACCAAGTGATGAGGCGGTTGACAACCTAAGCCGCTGAAGAAGAGGTCCAGGACATCGCGAGTTTTCCTAAGGGAGAACCATGTGTAACGTTTGGCCCAACTCGAACGCGAGTTCGAATAATTAAACATAATTTCACGCATTCTCCCTGGGCTTACACCACGTTAGGTACCGGAGCGCCGCGCCGAGAGTGCGACGTGACATCACCGCAAACGATCGCATTAACACCACTGCGCATCTAGACCACGAATCCCCGCTCCAGCAACCTGATACGAACCTCTGATTACGGCCGCACCAGGTATAAAAGGAGAAATCGAAACCGCAACAAGACAGAATTTCCTAGAATATTCCCAGTCCTCCCGCCTTGCTTACGCTCTCAGGAGAGTCCCCGGACTCTTCGAGAGGATCCCGACCAGTTACCCGAGCCCTCGGACGTTAGAATTGTCGCCTAGACTCTTCAACGTCATTTCCTCTAGCTCCCAGACGTTAGGATTGTCGCCTAGACTCTTCAACGCCGCTCCCCCCAGCTCCGAGACGTTAGGATTGTCGCCTAGACTCTCCGACGACATTCCCCCGAGCTCCTGAACGCTTGGATTGTCTTTAAGACTTTTCGGAGTCATTCCCCGAGCATCCAGCGACCTAGAGAGCCGCCTCAGGCCCGACGACGACGACGTCAAACACCTAGTTACAAGTAGAGTTTTTCCGAACTCGCCGACGACGCCCTCCAGAGTTTGGGCACCCAGGAGGCCAAGTCGTGCTCGCCGGCGACGACTCCGTCCGTGAAGCAAATTTCACGGCGCCAGGAGAGCGACACAGACGTAATTAGGCCTGTTAATTACGTCTGGAGTAACTTAGCATCTCCGAAGCCGAGAAACGTGCACCAGGAGTTCCCGTCGAACGAGCATGAGGCCGCCGCCCATAAACACGCACTCGTGAAGCTAGGGTAACCTAGCGGCCACCTTCGCCAGTGAGAGACAGCGCATAGTTAATCGAAATCCGCTCACCTGGAGCAGCAAAACAGCTGGCAAGTAAAACAAATTAAATTTTTTCGTCCGCCAACTAAACAACTGGAGCTCCACCGTTAAAACACCAGACGCACTAGGTACGCACACAATTTAATTTGATATTGACCACGGTTTCGTTTATTTAACAATTTCAAGATCAAGTGTATTGTTATTGTCTGCCATTACATGGCTACCCGCTAATCTGTCAAATTATCTGTTTAGGACCGGCGCGATGCATACGCGACAAAGGAACTAATGTATATACAAGCTGTCCCGTAATAGAGTACCACCGCCTGATTACCAGCGAGCGAAACACCCCGTTAGAGGGATGAATTTATTTTTATAAATGTGGTTACATTTTGTTATTTCACGTATTTAATACAATTTAATTTGATGTGTTTAGTTAAAGATTATTATAGAATGGTAAATTGTTGGCCTGTGTTTCATTCCTACGTTACCTACTAACTGAGTTTATCACCTGGATCTGGGCATTCTGAGCTAACTTTGGGAAACCAGTTTCAGACTGGGTATTGTAGCATTTAAATTAAATTGAATTAGCCCGTCAGGCTGCAGTACTTAGAAATATTTTGTAAAAATGAAACTGAAACTAAACAAGACCATTTAAAAATGTTAACATGGGCTTTCCTTCGTCAGTGCGATGCAAAGAAACATCCACTTAAAATAGAAATGCCCTGTGTTCTCCAAATTTCTGTAATATCACAACTTTGTCTGAGTATTATCATGCCATATTATATGCATGCCTATGTGAATTTTTCAAATCGGGTACATCTTAACTAGCTGTGTGCATGCATATACTATGCTACAGAAGATCTCATTATTAAGTAATTAATAATGCCATTATCACTACGTAAATAATTACTCTCTGTTAGTAAGTATTATTACTACAGTTAGAATTTGGACCTTTTTGCCTATCCTGTTCCTGTATATTTATAAAAGCTTATGTTTTTTGTAAATAAATTAGGTTTCTACATAGGGGCTACAAGTACATAAATTTTATAGTTTGTGTAACTTAGAATGACATTAACGAGGGATATAACCCCCTATCACTACTTTGAATTACTTATAACTAATATTTTAGTCCGCTAACAACTATTTGCTTGATATCACTGATGGAATATCACGGTCAGTCTTGAGGATTTTGTTCAGAATATGGCACTGTTTATACGATTATTTACTATCACTTGAGTCACTGGTTAAAAGGTCAAAAGGTAGTTTTCTTTTTAGTCGGGTGTGTAACAATCGTCTGCCAATGTTATAATGTGTTGCGCCACTGCATTGGTTTAGGTTACTATGAAAGTGCTTGGAAGTTTTCGAAATAAATTGTTTAATTGTGTGGATACCTGTTTCTCTATGTAACTGCGAATTTCTTACGAACTACTGGGCGTTGGTAACGATGCGTAACACTTTATTTTGTAGCACCGGTAGTTTGTTTGCGAAGTTGCACTCCAAATGCTACACCCATAAGTGAAAATCGGTCGGATTATAGAAGTGTAAATTAATGTTCCACATAGTAACTTAAGCAAAGACTTTTTGTTTAAAATTAGGTATAGCATAGCCAACTCGCATAAGATTCCGATAATTTTCTGTTTATATGGTAACTCCAGGTTAATCTTCGATTTAGATATATCCCTAGGTACCGACCGCGGTATCTTTAGGATTCCAAGATATGGGGGTGTTGTTGATGATAATATTACGTGGATCTGAAGGCCGACGATGTGTAAAGATTTTAGATTCGCATTTGTCCGCATTGATTTTTATACACCACTTTGCAAACCAATAAATTATTAAGTTGATCGACACTTTCTTGAAGTATATTCGCCCCATGATTTATATCATGAGCTTGTTCGACAATCGCGGTATCGTCCGGGTACATAGCTAGTTCCGCATTAGGCGTTTCAGGAATGTCACTCATATAGATGTTAAATAAAGTAGGGCCTAGAATAGATCCCTGGGAAACTCCAGCACTAATGTGGCGAATCGATGAGGTACACATATGTATTCTCACTTGGAATGCTCGTTCAGATAAAAATGATTTAATGATGTGTAATAAGTAAGGCGGGATATTCATGGTAGTCATTTTGTATATTAGGCCATTCGTCCAGACACGATCGAAAGCTTGCTCGAGATCTACAAACGTTATTAGCGTGTGCATTTTGGATTCATATCCTCTTTCGATCATTTCTGTAAGTCGCAATATCTGGTGGTTAGTAGAGTGAGAACCTTTAAATCCAAATTGGAATTGGGGAAGAATATTGTTTTCCTCTAGGAATATATTTAAACGAGATCGAATAACTCAATCGAGAAGTTTTGAGACATTTGATAGCAAGCTAATAGGCCTATAATTAACCGGATTGTCATGTGTTTTGCCTGGCTTGGGAAACATTAGAATTATTGCGTGCTTCCATGTGACGGGAAAGTATACAATTCTCAGACACGCGTTGAATATTGCTGTGAGATACGCAATTGACTTCTTCGATAAATGTTTAAGGAGTACGTTTGGAATCATGTCACTTCCTGGGGCCTTTTTGATTTTCAGTTTTTTTATATGCTGTTTAACTTCTGATGACGAGACTGGTTCGCTAAGTGCGGTTTCAATGGGAATGATGTTAGTGATTTCCCTTTCTACATGTTGAACGTGATTTAAATTATTTCCGTCATATGTAGTGCTGAATGTTTCTTCTAACTGTTGGGCAAATACTTCGCATTTGTCTTTATCCTCTACGTATGTGCGGTCTTGGATTCGGAGAGTTGGAATGATCATGGGTTGCTTAAGAATTCGTTTAGTTGCCCGCCACATATTTGGACCTCCTGGATTGAGGGTTTCAATGTAGTGGTTGTATTGCTCTATTCTAAAATTGTCCAGTTCGCTTTTTACTTGTCTAATCAGCTGATTTAGACGGGCTCTGACTGCTGGATTTCGGGTACTTTTCCACAGTCTGCGGGTACTGTGCTTCTCTCTAATAAGATTTAATATATGTTCTGGAGGGTGTGAATCACTTACTGGTCTATGCCCCCTGATGACAATAGTCGCTTGATGTATCGCTTCGGTGGTTGCTTCTCTAACGTTTTTACCGCTTTGTTTATACGTTCTTGGGAGTTTAGGTCGGTTGGGCAGAATAATAAATTGTCCATTGACGTTCAAAACAGCTCCCAGTCTACAGGACCATTTATTAACTTGGTAGTCTTACGGTGATATTGAGGAGAATAGCCTAGTGTGCATATTACGGGTAGGTGGTCGGAGCAAGTTCAGTTAGAACTGTCTGGCATATTTGTAGAGTCAATTTTTATGCAATATTATATCGAGTACATCTGATTGTTGATTAGGTCTATATGGATAGTATGTATGATCTGCGGGGCTGAAATATTAACTGCCAACTGAGAGGTAAAATTCGGATTAGAAATTCTACAACCCCAGTGTGTATGTTTGCAGTTAAGATCACCTAATAACAACGTGGGTTCCGAGTTTTGAAATATATTTATCAGTTCATTCAGATGCAGTTGCTTATTTGGTGGCTTGTACGCACAAACGATCTTCAGAGTAGTGTTGTTCTTCGTGATTAATTCTATTCCTAGAGCTTCTAAGTGACGAATATCTTCTAAGTCGATTGGTGTAACCGCAAGATTCCGTTTTAAAATGATTGCAGATCCTCCCCATCCTATTGCAGTTTCTCTGTCTTTTCTGAAGATATGATAACCCGGAATCATGAATTTTTCGTTGCTAATCAGATGTGTTTCTGTAATGCACGCTATATCAATTTTGTGCCTTACAAGAAATGAGATAAATATCGATCTTTGGGTTTTTAGTCCATTGTCATTCCAGTTTACCAGGGTTAACTTTTGTATGGTACATTGTTTACTTGCCGCCATTTTGGAACAGCATAGGTATTAGTGACAAAATAAAATTCTTAATCTGATCAATATAAGGAGCAATCGCTTCAATAATGGTTTGGACAATTTTTGATGTGGGTGAATCTGTGGTGTTCGTATCTGGGTTGTTGTTACTTGCTTGTTGGACTTTGAAACTGTAGGAATCTTTAGTTAAGTTGTTAGAATACATTGGATTGGAGGTAATATTCCCAGTTATGGGTTATGGGATCTAATTATGCGTGGAGAGGTTTTCTGATTTCGTTTTTTGATATAAGAACAACCCCTATAGTTGGCCGCAGTTAACACATTCGGGTTTAACGTTGTCCGTCTTTTAGCATTCTTTGTAATGGTGGTGCTCTGTACATTTGACACAGCGTGAAGGTAAGTGACAATCGTTTTTCGTATGTCCCGCCCTCCGGCAGTTAGTGCATTGTGGAGTATCGCTGCTTTTTCGCCTGGGTTCTACTGATACTACACAGTATAATAATCTCGTTAAATTAAATATATCTTTGGTCTTTTCTGTTTTAGTTAATTCAACTGCAATGAGAGGCATTGGCTGTTTTTTTCGTTCAATAATCCAGTTGTTTTAATAATGGGGTATTTTAACTTAAGTTCTTCATGGATTTCATCTTCTGTGATTGATATAGGAACATTGCGTATTATAACTGAGATGCTAGAATTTTCAGGATTATGGAACGTGTAAAAATGTACCTTGTGTTCTTTGTAGTACTCAGTGAGGTTCCTGTGGCCATCGGCGTTGTTTAAGTTAATTCTTAGTTGGTTACCTTTGTAGGACGTAGAAAATTCTTCTTTAATTACCTCTTTGATATCTTTGATAATATTCTGGTAATGTGTACCATTTGGAAGAAATATGGGAGGGGTCTTGGGTTTCTCTGACGCATTAGCCGAATTACCTGCGTTTTTTTGGAGACTGAGATTCTGTAGCATTTTCTTGAGACCCTAGGGTTGATCGCAGGGTGGAGTACTTGTTTTCGGTAATAAGCCTATTGTCGTTGAATATGTATATGTATATATATATATGTTTACATCTTCGTCATCAGGTGATGGTAAGGATCGTTTCTTAGAATTTAAGTCGTTACTCGGTGAGTCTTTGTGTTCCATTGGAACAGGGGGTGCTTTCGGCCCTTTGTAGATAATGGTGGGAGGCTTTAGTTGGAAGCTATTTGATTCATTCATTAATTCTGATAAATTTAGTATTTAAACTAGGATCACTATTTGTAGGTAAAATATTTAAAGTTTATCACAGAGGTTATTGTCACGACTGCGGCCGGGTCACGCCGTTATCGCGCGTATAGCGGCGTTCGCACAATCTGTTGTTGCACTAATATTTAGTGTAAAGTCACAGCACGATTAATAGATCGCGTAACATAAGAAGAGCACAATTTAAAAAATACAATCGTAAGCACGTCCGCATTCAATCAATTCGCGCTCGGAGCAGTACAGTTTTCAAATAAAATGTATTGTATTATTTTCATTTCACACAAGAGATACGGAATCGACACTAGTACACGTGGTTAATTTTCTTCGCACACTTCAGGGACTGTATAAAACAAAAACAAATTTTTCTGGCGTGAGCAATTTAAAGGGTTTTGTTCGCCTTAGGTGTAAAGAGTCAGAAGGATATGAAGCCCTAAAGATGGTAAAAAATTATGTTAATTAATTATCAAAAATTTCTTTAATGATAATGTTATCCTTGCAGTTGTATAATTGTTTTTCAACTGATTTGGTTTTAAAATTGATAAAATATTTGAATTTTGAAGATCAAGTTACTCTTGGTGCTTAGATATTTTGTAAATATGAAACTGAAACTAAACAAGATCATTAAAAATGTTGTTAACATGAGCTTTCCTTCGTCAGTGAGATACAAAGAAACATCCGCTTAAAATAGAAATACCCTGTGTTCTCCAAATTTCTGTAATATGACAACTTTGAGTATTATCATGCTATATTATATGCATGCCTATGTAATTTTTTCAAATCGGGTACATCTTAACTAGCTGTGTGCATATACTATGCTACAGAAGATCTCATTATTAATTAATTAATAATGCCATTATCACTACGTAAATAATTACTCTCTGTTAGTAAGTATTATTACTAGAGTTAGAATTTGGAACTTTTTGCCTATCGTGTTCCTGTATACATATAAAAGCTTATGTTTTTTGTAAATAAATTAGGTTTCTACATATGGACTACAATTACATAAATTTTATAGTGCCTATATATGCCAATTTTAATGGTTAGCGCCTACTTTTGAAATACGAGTCTATAAATGACTTTAAAATTTTATTTTAAAATGCGGCATTGCATATTCCCCACTGTAATTTCTCCTACATCGATATTTAAGATTAGTTACGTCACACATGTTCTTCGAAATTTGCAAACCCAAACTCTGCACTTTACCGGGCAGCGGCATTGCTTCTTGTTGAAGTGGGAAGTATTTTAAACGATTTTCGAAAAACTTAGGCGACGAGGTACGGGAGATGCAGGTCACATAAATAATAATAGCATCAACATTTGAACAATCATCGCTGCTAAATCCCGGATTGCACAAGATGCTATAAGTGGCATCAGTTTTAAATCGAGAAGTTTAATCAATCCCCAATTTGGAACCCTACGATATATCGTCCTTGAATATGTATATCATATTTTGTTAGAGATAATTTAAAAGTGGCTTTATCATAAACACTTCGCTTAGAACATTTACATTGTACGTGTATCTGCTATATTGGTTATTAGTTATCTAATCTTGAAAGATAAATGACATGGAACTATTACCAATTGACTATAAAAGGTTTTAATCGCATTACTTAATAGATAGTCCGTGTTTCACAAGTGTGTATTTATACATTCTGACGATGCTGGGTGTTATTTTCTTTAGTGTTATTGTTGCTCCAACGCTTGGTGCTCGAATACTTGGAATTGCACCAATACCGTCTTACAGTCACCAAATTGCGTTTCGTCCATTATGGAGGGAGCTTTCTTTGCGAGGGCATCAAGTTACAGTCCTCACTACAGACCCAATGAAGAATTCGTTGCTGACAAACTTGACTGAAATCGATCTAAGCGGTTGCTATGAAGTACTGAGTGAACACAACGCGGTGAACATAACCCAGGGAGGCATTCTTGATGGGTTTAACGTATGGGTAAATAAAGCTAGCTACCAAATGGAATATGACTTTCAGCACCCCGAGGTACAGGCACTGATCAAAAACGAAAGCGAACATTTTGACTTAGTAATGATAGAAGCCCTCTACCCCGCCATGTACGCGTTTACTGAGAGATTCAAAGCTCCTTTCATAGGACTGCTCCCTATGGATGGGACTTCAGACCTCTATGAGCGTCTAGGAAACCCAACGCATCCAGTGCTATATCCTGATGTCATGTTACCGCATTCGGATGATCTTACATTTATAGAACGACTAACAAACACACTTATGTATGTGGTTGTAAAATATTGGTTTTACTTGCCACTTTTTCATTCGCAAGATATTATAGTTAAGAAATACTTTGGCGAGGAATACCCACCTATGCGTGACATTGCAAAAAATTTTAGTATCATATTAGCTAACACTGGTTTAATCTTTCACCACGTACGCCCATTACTTCCATCCGTAATTCCATATGGGGGAGGAACGCACTTGACAGCTTCAAAACCATTACCAAAGGTATGTTGTGAAAGCGTAATTTGTGTTACAAAACTGCAAGAGATTTTTTAAATAAATATTAAAATTTTAGGATTTGCAAAGGCAACTAGATAGTGCATCTCAGGGCGTAATCTACTTTAGCTTGGGAAGCAATGTTAACAGTAAAGATATAGCTGAAAATACTCGTACCATAATACTGGAAACTTTATCTGAACTTCCATATCTTGTATTATGGAAGTTTGAGCTCGAAAATTTGCCAAGAAAACCTGACAATGTTATTATATCGAAATGGTTTCCTCAACAAGATATCTTTAGTAAGTTATTGAGTTAGCCAATCATATTAATAAAACAATCGTTAAGAGTAATAGTACTTTCAATTATAAAAGCTTGTTGCGAACACTAAATAACCATTACTTTATATTTAGGGCATCCTAACATTAAACTCTTCATAAGCCAAGGAGGTTTACAGTCTACGGAAGAAGCTTTGTACAATCACATTCCGATAGTTGGAATGCCATTTTTTGCGGATCAACCAATTAATGTCAAAAAAATTGTAAAGAAAGGCTTTGGGTTAGCTGTAGATTACAAGACCTTGGATAAACAGTCTTTCAAGTCAGCAATCCTAGAAGTTATCAACAACCCAAAGTAGGTGCAGTCTATAAAAATAGTGTCATTATTTCTCATATTTTCATTTTAGATATCGCAATAGGGCCAAGGAGTTAGCCGAGTTTGCAAAAGATCAACCGATGACGGGTATAGAACGAGCAATTTGGTGGACTGAATATGTTTTAAGGCATAAAGGAGCACCAGATCTAAAAAGTCCCGCAGCAGACTTCCCGTTATATCAGTACTTGCTTCTAGACGTCATCGGTTTCTGTTTGTTAGTAGTAATGATAACTATTTACTTACTTGTATTAATATTTAGATTTATTGTTAGAATAATAAGATGTTTCACTCTAAAGACAAAGGTGAAAGTACAATAATTGTATGATTTATCGCAATAATGTTATTGCAACGATGCTAATGTAATTTATAAAAACGTTGCACTTGGAAATGTGATGCTAATATATACATTATATAGTACCTGCTTCTATGATTTTCAAAATATTTGAAAACATTATTAAAATTATAATAATTTTGCCTGATATTTATCATTATGCAAGTGGAGTTTAAAGGTGTTTAGCATTTTGTACATCGATTTATCTACATTTTTTATTGAAAGCGAGGCTATTCAACTCAACGGTGAATGGAAAATAAATTATAGTAGAATAGGCAGGCGCAGACTGGCTATATTTTTTAGGCACGCAACTATTTGTGGGGGCTAGCAATAAAAAAATTAGAAACATTTACCCCCTACATAAACAGCTGAACTGGTCGATTATGGCGTCTATGGATGCCGTTAAATCTGTTAAATTCTGTGGATATGATAATTAACGATTCCAATAGTTCGCTGCTTAGAGATTATCGTAATCGGCTTTTAATTATTTTTATTTGCAAAGGGGACTGGGCAGGCAGCACTTAGCTGTATTTTGATATGTCATTCGATGTAAATAACATATACATTGTATTGTATTATCAAGTCCAATGTATATATATATATATATTTGCAATCGGCAGTGAAGTACCTCGAAATCGTCATTAAAATGCGAGAAATCGGCAGTGAAGTAATCCATTGTTTTACGACTTTTTTCTAGGTGGCAAGGCGACAGATAAACGTCAACCGATGTTAACTAACCTACAAATGTTGGTTCAAATGTTGTAATTTCACGGTTTCTCGATTTCAAATAAAACATAATGTACTCCTCGGCACTGAATTTTCTTTTTATCCCTCATGTGGTTTATTTGCCTTGGCCCTACGGGCCTCGGCAACTAAATCCACATTCGTGATAAAAAGCTAAACTTCAATGCCTTGCTATACAAACTACTATTAATTTAGAAAAAGTTATTTCACAATTCACTTGAGTACATGCCAAAGTTAATAAATATTTGTAGGCAATGTATAAATTGGTGTAAGCAGCACAATAAAAGTTATATTTATGTAACACTTCAAAAGCACAGGGCACACACATTTTGTATTTATGCTCAGTCACTATATTCTTATCACAAACCATGCCGCTATAGGGTTTAGCGAAATCAAGCAGTTCGTTGGACAATTGTAAGCAGTCCCTTTTTGAAGATGTTGCAAGAAACGCTAATAAAGTAACAATTTTGTGAGTTTCCCGTTGTTGTTGTCGTCAAATCTTCGCGGACCCAAGAAATTATCAAAAAACCCCAATAGGATATGAAAAAAAATTACCGAAACACTTCCACACTAAATTTTTGTTCCAGGTCCATTTTTCCACCGTTGTTCATTCTCCATTGCAGTTTCACCAACCATTCTTTTTTTAAACCTTCTTCCGTGAATAGCAAGTGTATCGTGTATGCTTAATTTCAATAATATCTAATTTAATGTAATTTAATTGTGATTCCATTTCTATTGCAAATTTTTAGACCAAATCATAAATTGATGCATAAGTTAATAATCCCAAGGTATCTTGAAAATTTCCACGAATGTCGATGGTACTTGTTTCTTTATTTTCATGAGTACTGTTATAACTATCACTCCTATTTGTTGGCATGCTTTTATTACTTTCATATACATTTTCTTCCAGATTTTTTTGTTTAAAATCTTTGGATATCCCCTCTATTGGATCGATGCTGGTCTTATAGAAAGATCAAGTTTCGCCTGTAGTGACATATTCTTGCAACGTTGGACTATCGCAAGCCTCGCTTTCGGACACAGTCTTTTAATCAGTTGTGTCGAATCGTCACTTTTATTACGTGAAAAAAAAAACTTACAAACTACCTTGTTTCACATCTTGTGCAGCCAATTGCAACTTAAGCTTATCTTTTTTACGTTTTTTCTGTGCACAGGATTTATGTTTATATTTGGGGTTTTCCATTTCAATATTATTTTTACTGCTTTTACGTTTTACCACTACACTTAACTATAATAACTTCACTATACACTAAACTGAATGTAAAATGTTTCTATTATAACATGCGGTAGGCATGTTTTCACAACCGATTCAACCAGAAAACTGTAGCAGTAAAACCCAATTCTTAAAAACGAAACTAATTCAAAATTGTTGAATTGCAACTGCAAGAAACAATACAGCCGTCCCCTCTCATCTCATCATATAATAAAGGGTTGTGAGTTGTGAGTATGATACTATTACAATTTATTAGACACTTTCTGAGAAAGAAGTGGAGTAATTGAAACCAATTCTTACGGTATTACGATGGTGAGCCTAATCAGCTATGGCCGTGTTATATAACACATGCACACACATACAAACACCGAATGTAAACACAAATTTAAATAATATATGCCAACCTACTTCAAACTTGCTTTGAGTGCAATAACTTTCAGCGTAAATATCAAGTTTCTTTTTAGGCTTGAACAGATGACATTTTTACAAAAAGTAAAAAATCATTTAAAGTGATTTGAAAGGGGGCCCGAGGGTTGCCATAACTCTGGGGCCCAGGACGCTGTAGCGCCTGGCGCCCCTGGCCAGTCCGCGCCTGGGAATAGGAATTATACAGAGACACAAAAAAAGATCGAATGTGTTTTATGACCTTTTTATACGCTACACTACTACACAGTTGTCATAATCTTTTTATTATAATAATATAGGTTGAGGTTTGTTTCAAGGTTGTCGGTAGTTGTTTATGAGGAATCGTGTTGTATGTTTTCTCAGATCTATAAGTAGTAACATATGCAAGTCATCATTATGCAGTTTTGTGTTATTTATTAGTAAATAGATTTTCCACGTTTGAACACTTTCGCGCAAGTCGCTAATTTCGTTTACTTCTTTCTCAGTTATCTTGTTCCAATAATTTTAGAAAGGCTCTACCTTGCCAATCTTCCTGTTCCAGATCAGTTTGTAGGAGTATACTTCATAATATGTATCTTGACCATCTCCAGTTATTCATTTTCATATGTGTATACCATCATAATGATCATTTTGTTGTTACAGGGTAAATCGATATTAAACAACAGCGTGGTGACAGTATAATGTTTAGGCGCTATTCAATTCAATCCATTTAAAACTGCTTAGAACCAAAATATCCTATCTCACAACTAACGACAATCGTGAATGCAGAACTAGCCTTAGTTAATTTTACAGGACATAGGATACTTTGCCATTGTAAGCCGGGGTCGGTAGCTCAGTGGTAAGCATTCAGACTACTGATGTAAGGGTCGCGAGTTCGATTCCCGGTCCCGGTGAGGGATTCAAAAATAAAAAATGCAGATGAAAGCCTCTACAGAATGCCATCATTCGAAAGTGATGTAAAACCGTGGGTCCCATGTTACTACGATGTGTAGCATGTAAAAGATCTTTTGCTAGGGTTGGAACTCCTTAGTCTCGGCAAAATTCTGGTTGGACTTTGACCATATGACCCAAGCAGTCGGTGTCTAAGGTACCTGGTACTCTGCATGCCTAGACCTTGTCCGTTAACAAACAAACACACAAAACAACTTTGCCATTGTTTCATTAAAATCTATGTGAGATCGTCGTGCACTTAGGATATATCTGCTGTGCAATATTATTGTTTAGTTTGTGTGGGTGTTGTGCTGTGTTTTGGCGGTATTTTCTATTTATGTGTAGAAACATGGTTTCAAGAGGCAGCAAGACATTAAACCTAGTTTCTATCGATACGTCAAATGGTAATTTATGTTTATTATTATTAATAAAGGGGAGCTTTTTAGGATTTTTCCCTAAACTACCTATAACACTATAAGTGAGGTTATGCTAACAAATATCAATTGTGTCACTTATTTTCAACAGTTAGAAGTAGTAGTAGTAGTAGTAGTAGTATTTATTCATCATAATATACACCGTGGTGCTTAGATATGTCACAATTCCAGTTATATAAAAATATAAAAATAAAAAAAAAATACAATGCATTTACAGCAATAGTCATCCACAGAAAAATACAGTAACAACAAAAATACTAAAGTCAATAAAACAAGACGGTCTTAATTTTCAACAAATCTGAAATCGGAAAGTTCATAGTAGACATTGGCCAGAAGATGTTTTTTAAGCTTAACTTTGAAGAGTTTGGTTGGGGCATTTTTGAGAGTACTAGGAAGCGAATTAAATAATCCTATTCCGAAATTACTTCGTTTAGTGGACGTTAGTCTCTGCTGCGGAACCTGTATATCGCCTCGACTGCGGGTGTCGTAACCATGGGCATCGCCGTTTTTTGTATAATCGCCATAATGTTCTTTTATGTGTAATAGATTACAATATAGTATTGCTGACGGTAGCGTTAATATGTTATATTTTTTAAACAATGGTTTACAGCTGTCTAACTGACTCGCTCCCGCCAACACTCTCAAGGCTCTTTTTTGTACAATGAAAATTTTTTTAATATGTGTAGAGGTACCCCAGTTTATTAGACCGTACGTCATTACACTATGAAATAATGCGTGGTATGCAGTAATGGCAGCATCCAAGTTTACTCGATTTTTTATTTGTCTAATTATATAAATTGTTCTTGATAACTTAATTGAAAGATTGTCAACATGTGCTTGCCAAGTTAGTTTGTTATCCAACGTAAGGCCTAAAAATTTGACGGTTTCACAGATATTTTGTTTATTTGAAAATAGTAAAGTGGTAGTTTTATTTTGGTTTAAACAAAGCTTATTTGCCTGGAACCAATCTGAGGCTTGGTTGATAATGTTGGTTTGTAACTGATTGACTAGAGTTTCATCTTCTACGTGGTTTGCAAAGGTCGTATCGTCTGCAAATAAAGTCGTGAAAACTGGGATGGCATTAGGCAAATCGTTAACATAGATTAAAAATAATAACGGTCCCAATACACTTCCTTGTGGGACACCATGTTGAATTGAAGACATCTGGCTATACTGACCTTTGCAAAATACACATTGAGATCTGTCAGATAAGTAGGATGACATTAGTTTTAGAGTTACTCCCCTGCAACCGTAATACTCTAGTTTATCGAGTAAAATGCTTTTTGAGACACAGTCGAACGCCTTACTTAAATCAAGAAATAGTGCAAA
Organism: Agriotes lineatus; assembly: GCA_940337035.1. Classification (NCBI taxonomy): domain Eukaryota; kingdom Metazoa; phylum Arthropoda; class Insecta; order Coleoptera; family Elateridae; genus Agriotes; species Agriotes lineatus. Next base: position 43,574,589 of record OW679201.1, on the reverse strand, counting down.
GGAAGATTTTTTGTTTTCCAATGATTCTGTTATATAATTAATGAGATTCAGCACGGCTCCCGACGTGTCCCTTCCTTTTCTGAACCCAAACTGTCTGTCCGTAAAAATATGGTTGATTTCAAAGAAATTTAGAATTCGAACTGCAATAATTTTTTCTATAATTTTGGCCAAAATGGGGAGAAGTGCAATGGGTCTATAATTTGATCTATCATTAATTTCACCCGATTTATATAAAGGTATAATTTTGGCTTGTTTCAATTTATTAGGAAATATGCCCGTCTTTAATATGATGTTTGCAATATGAGCTATCGGGGCAGCTAAACACAAAACATTTTCTTTGTACATACAAACCGATTGATTATATAGGTCTAATGATTTTGACTTTTTTAATGCCTTTATAATATCTTCTACCTCGGATTCCTCAACAGCAAATAAAAAGAGTGATTGTTCATTGTTGATTGGTAATTTCTTTAGATAAACACTGTGTGAGTACTTTGATGGGGGAATATTTGATAATAAATCGTCGGCTACATGCACAAAGTAGTCGTTGTGAGATTCTGGGGAAATCACACTTACCATTCCATTGCTATTGATATTGTTTACACCTTTTTTTATTATTCTCCATATTGTTCTTTGTTTATTATCAGACTCTAAGATTTCTTTACTGATTTTTTCTTTTTTTAATTTTAAGATTTTTTGTTCGTATTCGTATTTTTTTTGTTTAAATTCAGCCGATAGAAGATCATTATTTTGCAAGTTCAATTTCAAAATGTTTCCAAGACGATTTATTTCTTCCCTGGCCGAAACTATTTCTGGATTGGTAAATATAGAGGCATTTTTACATTTGTTATTTGTATTAATTTTAATGGGAGGAAAAGATAAATCGTGATAATATGAAAAAACTTTATAAAAAGCATTAACTGCGCTGGTTGGGTCAGACTCTCTATATAATTCTACCCAATCTTCAGTTAAGAGGTAATTTGAAAATTTGATTCTATTTCTAGAACTTTTATTTGGTACGGTTTTGTAAACAGAGGTCGCCCGTTTTTGAATAGTGTTAAAGTGGATACACGATTGAGGATGGGAAAGTTAGTACAATTCGTGGTGTACACAAGGCGTTAGATCAAGAAGGTAATAGTATTAATTATCGATAATAATATCAATCGCTAATTATAAAATACGTTAATGTCAGAGAAGATTACCTATGGCTCAATTTATTCCAAATGAAACAGTTACAATGGCAAATGATTTCCGATTTGAAACGACTGACGCTGTTATAACAGAACTAAAAACCTCATATTTGTGGTCTCATAAGCCAAGGCATGACGGTAGTAAAATTATGTTTTGTATGAAGAGCATTAAATTTTACATGAACCAAATGGCTCTGATGCATACCACACATCGGATAATAAAAATGACTCGGACTACAACCTGGAAAACTAAATTTCCATCGGCGACGATTCTGACAACCCAGAAAATGAAATTCCCAACGGTGACGAGTCTGGCAATAATATAGCAAAACCGATTATAGGAATTCAGGAAGATTCAAATGATCACACTAATAATTTAATATCAGGCGATAATGAAATTAAAAAAATTAAGCCGAAAAAGAAAACGAAACCACGCAGAATGGCCTAGGAACAAAATAAAGAAACTACGAAATACGAGAAAGCCGTATGCCAGCTGGAATAAAAAATCGGTTGCAGCCAGAACTTTCGGCCCCTTTTGAGACAATAAATGTCGTCTAAAGTGCACAAATAAAATGTCTGAAGAACAGAGAAACAAGGTTTTTAATGAATATTGGGATTTAGGTGATATAAATCGCCAACGCGATATGATTGTACGATTGGTATATTTTAAAACAAAAAACCGTGTACGTCAACGACATCATAATAAACAATTCCACAACAACAAAGACATCGGAGGAAGCCGATTCTCAAGTGGCAAACCAAAACAATATAAATGAGGAATAATTTAAGGACAATGAAAGTCGTTGTAACCTTACCTATTATTATCACCTGCCAAACGAAAAACAAGATAGAGTAAAAGTGTGTCAAACGCTTTTTCTTAACACTTTCGGAATAAGTCACCAGGTTGGGAAGACAGTTACTAAAAAATTAACGAATGGCAAAAATACAGTAGAATCTGACAAAAGATGAATCGTTCAATGCAACTCAAAGCTACCAGAATCTGTTAAAGATTCTGTAAGAAAGCACATTAATATGTTTGAAACTATAGAGAGCCACTACTGTAGAAAGGATTCGCAGAAAATTTATTTGCCTTAAACATTAAGTATTAATAAAATGTTTTCTATGTATGAAGAATTTTGTGCCAAAAATAATATCAAAAATACCGCTTCCAAGTCAATGTAGAGAAACATATTTGTACGCGAATATAATTTAGGATTCTTTGTTCCAAAAAAAGATTAGTGCGATATCTGTACATGTTACGAAAATTCTAGTGAACATGAAAAACTGTAGATGCAAATTTCTTTTGATCAGCACTTGAAAAATACACGTTTGGGTCAGGAACTAAAGCAGCTTGCTAAGGAAAAGAGCCAATCTGATTGAACTTTATGCGTTGCTACCTATGATTGGCAAGAAATTCTAGTGACCCTTTAGATTGAAGTGTCAAAAGCTTATTACTCAAAAAAAATAAGTACGTATAATTTAAGTGTTTTTGATGTTGAAAAAAGCAAGGATACTGTTATATGTGGTATGAGAGCATAGCCGCTCGTGGTGCTTGTGAAATTCGCAGCTGTGTTTTTGAATTTATTAAAAATAAAGTTGCAAATAGTGTCAAGGAGTTTGCTTTTTATAATGATAACTGTCCAGGACGGAATAGAAACAGATTTATTTATTCTATGTATCTATTTTCTGTTGTCAAGTACAATGTAAAAATCACTCATACATTTCTTGAACGAGGACATACGCAAAGTGAAGGAGATTCTATGCACAGCACAATAGATAAAGCATCTAGACAAATACCTGTGTACACCCCAGCTCAATGGTATACTGTAGCTAGAACAGCTTATAGGAAAACCCCATACATGGTATCGGAAATGATGCTGGAAAACATCTACGATTTCAAGGTACTACTTCAAGAACTATGAAAAACACAGAAAAAGACGTTAATGGGGATAAAGTTAACTGGACATAAGTAAAAATGGTTTGTGTGGATTCGGAAACCCCAAATATAATATTGATAAAATACGATTTTGAAGCTGAATTTGTCCCAATGAATGGGTTAGAACGAGACAGAAAAAACTTGTACCGCTTGATACTTACCAATTAAAACTTTTACACACAACAAAAATTCCAATCAGTGCCGATAAATATAATGCTCTACTTTCTATGTGTCATGTGAATTCCATTCTCAAAGAATACCAAAGCTTTCATTACGACTTGAAACATGAGTAACAGTTTCCATTTTTTGTAGTAGCTAGCTCACTTTTATAAACTAAGCAATATTTTTTGTTTAATATTAGTATTTATAAGTTTTTAATATAAAAATTTTAGTTTACAGCTGCCAAATTAATGAATGTAAGTTCTGGGAAATTTGCAGCTATTTAATACATTTCAATAAAAAGGCATAGCAGTGTAATAGTTAAACATAAATATATTTCAACTAGCATTGTGGTCTTCTTCAGTATGAGAAATTATCTGCAATACAATACGGTACACGTTAGGTTAATGTGACTATAAACATTTGAAAATTTTCTACGTCTTACCATTATAAAATTAATCTCGGAATATTTGTAGTTAATAATATTTACTACATCACAAATGTTACTCGAATAACACTACGGAATCGGGGTCCAAAGTAAGGTAAACAGTAAAACATAAAAATTGTTTTAAGAAACTTGGAAAGTTACGTCTGAATAAGTAGTGAATTGATGTAAATGTGTTAAAATCTGTAGTATATAATAGTTTACATTAGGTTAAAAGAATCTTTCAAAATTTGTGCATCTTACCAGTATAAATTAATTTCATAAATTTGCAATTGCATTGCTCATAACCTCACTAAAGTTATTCAAATAACATACTTGGATTAAGATAATCTCTGAAACTTCTTTGTGGCGTGAATTCATAATTCATATTCTTATTTGGGTATTTCGCCACTCTGCAAATTAAAATATTAAATAACGAAAATATTAACAACGAACGTTTCGAGGGACAATCTGCCCTCGTTATCAACGAATAACAATTACAACGAACAAGAAACTTATCTTTTTTTCACTGGAAGGAAAAACGACCAACCTCCAATGAATTTTTTTAACATTGACGTTTGTTGATATCTATACCTACTTGATCTCATCTTTAAGAATCGATAGCCAACTATTGTCTAAAAATATTGAGAAAGACGACATGCATTTTTCTTCGTTAAGTAAAATATATGCCGTTTCCTTAATTTTTCGCCTAGTTGACATCGATTCTTTAGACAAGATCTTTGTGTCGTGCCATTGTATTTTATGGTTTTCATCCCAAGCATGTTCTGCCAGCTTAGACTTATTGAATTGATACGTTTTCATCATATGTTTATGTTCTTTAACTCTAACTGCTAAAGGTCTGGATGTTTCACCGATATAATATTTCCCGCATTCACAGGGAATACTATATATACAGTTCCTTGAATATTGTTCTTCGTTGAACGGTTTAGTTTTTGTAAGAACTGACCGCAAAGTATTCTTTAGCTTCGGCCTTCTTGTCGAGGCTTACCTAGAAATGTGTAAATTTGCAGCCAACTTTCCCTGGGCTTCTCAATTATACTGCATCTCTTGGAAGCGCTTGGGAACGTTACCTGCCTGCATATTGTCGCTCGGTCCCTTGGCTCTGAGGCAGGGTGCCTGCGTTAGTCACTCCCGCAGTCGAAAACTGGTAATAACTCCTCCTTGGGCCCTCTCAGTGTCTCCACCAGGGGCGGAAGGTATCGCCCGGAGTCTCTAGCCTCCGGCACGTACCACCCAAGCCTACGAGGATCATTTATATATTTAAAATTAGGTGTGCAGATGAAAATGGGTCGATTCGAACGAATTCGCTGGCTTTTCTAATTAGTAACATGATTTTAAAGTTAGCTACATAACCGTGCTTTTTAGATTATTGCATAACCCCTTTGTTCTGTTAACAGCTACTTCGGTTGCCTATCTGTACTATTAGTTATATCCTGGCCCTCTCATTATGTGATAGCTGCGTTTCACGTAGGACACTGGCTGTGATCATAATGTATGCCCCTGTTTTTTTAATGCGGCATTCGCTTAGCATGTTGCCCGCGATCTTATAAACTAATTTACTCACCCCAAGCTGTTTGTCAGTCCCTATCGTCGCTTGCGTATTGGGGTCCTGGAATGAATTAATAATACGGTGTTTTGGGTCTTGGTTAGACCATTAAGCTATAATAGGACTTTTGGACTAACCTGCGGCTCAGCTGTATTTTTTGGCTGAAACAGCTGTGTTTTGGGCACTTGTGCACGAGCACAGCTTTTAGGTTGTATGCTAAATTAACCCACATTTCAGTTCAGTGCCTAATAGTTTGTGGTTACTGTGATTACCAGTTAAATCTCGAACACCCTACTATAAGGGCCACAAAAAGAAATTGGGAAACTGCAAACAAGATAATTAATCACAATAGTATTGAATGGGCTATTGATTCCTTTAAACCATACAAAGCGCCTGGTCCTGATGAATACTGCCTGTGCTATTGCAAGAGAAAATCATCCTTATTTCAAAGCTTTGTAGACTACTAAGAGCAAGCCTTGCAACAGGATATATTCCTCCTTCTTGGAAGCAATCTAGAATCGTCTTTATTGCAAAACCTGGAAGAGATGTCTCCCAGGCAAAGGCATATAGACCTATCATCTTATCGTCTTTTATGATAAAGCTAGTAGAAAAACTGATTGATAGACACATTAGGGAAAACTTACATTCGGAGGGCCTATTGCATCCCTATCAACATGCATATCAGTCAGGAAAATAATGCGAGACTGCTTTTCACCAATTGGTGAAGAGAATTGAAAAAACTATAAACTATCAGGAAATCGCACTGGCAGCTTTTCTTGACATACAGGGAACCTTTGATCATACCTCCTTTGAGTCAATGACAACTGCGGTGAGAAATCGTGGAGTTGAAGACACAATTTGTAGGTGGATTAGTAGCATGCTACTCGATAGAAAAATACAGTCAACCCTATCTGGTGAAACGATGGAGATAGTAGCCGCCAAAGGTTTCCCGCAGGGGGGAGTCTTATCACCCCTATTGTGGAACCTGGTGGTGGACGAGCTCCTATATGAACTAAATAGGTATAGCTATTACACCCAGGGGTATGCAGATGATCTGATGATACTCATCTCGGGGAATATTGACAACACAGTCTCAGAGCTTATGCAAAACGCTCTAGGCATTGTAGAAAGATGGTGTGCCAAAGAAAACTTAAGTGTAAATCCTCAAAAAACGGCACTAATTCCATTTACAAGAAGGAGGAGATTGGACGGGCTAAGGCTCCCAAACCTCAACGAACAGTTGCAATTGAGCCAGGAAGTTAAATATCTAGGCATTATGCTAGATGCTAAGCTAACCTGGAATTCACATATTAGCAAAACAGTATATAAAGGGCGGATAACTCTTACGGCAACCAAGCGAGCACTGGGTAAAACCTGGGGATTAAAACCCAGCATGGTACACTGATTGTACACTGCAGTGGTGAGACCCATGGTTACCTATGGCTCGTTAGTTTGGTGACTCAAAGTGGAACAAAGACAAGCCAAACTGGAGCTAACTAAACTCCAAAGGCTCGCCTGTCTATATATCATATCACGGGTGTTATGAGAAGCACCCCAACCACAGCCATGGAAACTCTATTAAGCCTACCTCCCCTAGACATCATAGTTATGGCAGAGGCAAGGATGGCGGCGTACAGGCTGAAATACAATCCAAACTGGCAAGTGAGCTCTGTTGCCGATCACACCAGAATAACAGACATCATGACAAACCCATTACTAGAAATGAGCAGTGACGCAATGCCAAGCAGGCAAAACTACCTTAACCCTATAACATCCAGCTTGACTGGAATGAAGGGCTGGTACAAAGCCGTGGTCAGGAAGGCAAACTTGTAAGGTACACAGGTGGGTCCAAAACCGACAGCGGAACAGGAGCAGGAATATATGGGGAATATCCCCAGTTCAATGCATATACATCTCTTGGGCAGTATGCCACCGTATTTCAAGCAGAAACTCATGCAATAGATATATGTCTGCAGGAGAATATAACAAGAAATTACCGATTTAGAGACATCTTTGTCCTAACCGACAGCCAGGCGGCTATAAAAGCCTTAGCTAGCTATCGGATCAACTCAAGATTGGCCTGGGACTGCCTTCAAAACCTTTTAAGCCCTCGCTAACCACAATAGGATAACTCTAATGTGGGTGCGGGGCATAAGGGTATACAAGGTAATGAAAAAGCAGATTCTCTTGCAAAAAGGGATCAGAAACACCATTTACTGGCCTTGAACCAGTATTTGGAGTCACCAAAACGACAGTCCGCAGCTGGCTAACCAGATGGATAAACATTCGACATCAAAACCACTGGAACTGTGTGGAAGGACTAAGACATAGTAAGATGATGCTAAGGAAACCATCTGAAAAACCGCATAGTTTTCGAAATATCTAAGAAAAACTGATAAAAGCTACTAATTTACTAACTTCTCCCCCCTCCCCCCCAAACCCGACGCTTAAAATGGTGTAACTTTTTACCAAACAGTATGTGGAATGTATAGAACAATTTGGAGTTGGAGGAAAACTTTTACCTTGGATGTTGAGGTTAGGCGGTTTTTTGGACTAATTACACCGTACTAGTAACAAAACACTTACTAATAAAACACAACTTATTAATTTTCACTAATGCATGCAAAACTACAAATTAACCGTAACAACCCTTTAAAAGTCCCCGCCTCTGGAGTGTCGGCATCATATCCAGGACGCCTTGGCAGTTGTTAAAAAACATCTTCTGTTCAGGTAAAATACCTTTTTTGTATTTGCTCCCCAAACTGGTTACTTTGGAAACTGTCTAGGATCCTCAAAATGGCCATTTAGAGGCCTTGTACTTAAAGTCGTCATGGCAACATTTTAGCAGACTCAAACATTAGTTGCCATGACGACTTTAAGTACAAGGCCTCTAAATGGCCATTTTGAGGATCCTAGACAGTTTCCAAAGTAACCAGTTTGGGGAGCGAAAAATACACTTTCGCGCGGCCTCCTAATATAATGCCGCTTTAATGGTAATTGAAACTTTATATTATAATGTTTGGAGAGCTAATACAAAAAAACGTTGTATGCAACACGTCTTCAAATGGCTTTAGAGGACTCATCTTCATATTACGACTCGTCCCCTAAAGCCTTGCTTTGAGGACTAGTTACATAAAGTTCTATTTCTGTTTTGAGGACTGCCAAATATTATTAAAAAATTTGTTCAGCATCTAGAATTATCCCCCGATTCAAAATTCCTGAAACTTCGAGTTACATGTATGAAACCTTGTTTATTAGAAGGATTTGTTAAAGTGCTTCATCTCATTCACACAGTTTCATAAAAATAACTCGATGTTTCTGAAATTTGCAATGGGCTACAACTGTACTTTACCTTAATCTTTCTAATAAGCATAGGTTTCTTCCTGTGCTTCTTGCTCTAAAAGAATTATGACGCGGGCACCCCAGAGAGGGGAACACTAATAGGGCACTAAGGAAGAGTTCTGCACCAAAAACGGAACTACATTGTTTTTGCTGAGATTTCCCTTAAAATTTGTCTAATATGCCTGGGCCATAAGTGGTTGTGCAGCAAGAGGAATAGGTATCATTGCATCATAAAATATTTTGGAGCTTTAATATTTGTCTACTTGAAAGTTTGTTTGTTTGTGTGTTTGTTTGTAATGCACAAGGTCTAGAAATACGAAGTAGCAGGTTTATTGGAGTCCAAGGATGGCCATTTTAATAAAACAGTTTTTGCTAAGCATCTATTGTTAAGTCAAATTTAAAGTTTATCGCATAACAGCTTTTTATAGTTGACGCAAACAAACATAAAGTTTTGTATAAGGGAAGATAAAATTAGGTTAGAAAGATTTTCAAGAGTATTTATTTAGTCAAACATGGTAATCACCTTGAACTATCGATTCAATTCTAACTAGAATCCCAACCAAATTATGATTTTAATAAATTAATATTCCATTATTTTGCAGTGTCATTAATTTCATAAGTAGCCGAAAATTGCTTTGACTCGAAAGTGGAGAAATGTAAACATCACACCGACACTCTTCTTCATGTTTTATAAATAATAAATCCGTCAAAAAACTACAGATGCAAAACAAGTAAAATGTTGCTTTTCACTTATTGAATGTCAGCACAAAGCTCATATGGAAGCAATATCTATTCTACAGTATGTTCACCTGAGTTTATATGGTTAGAGATTGTTGCAGAACTTAGATAACTCACAGTACTACAAGTATTCGCTGAGTGGGAATACTTAGCTGTTCCACAACATAACCTCTATCTTAATGCGACTTAACCGATGTGAAATACGTCAGACACGTAAAAAGTAAATCATTTGCCGCTATTAATCGTCTGAAAGTTAGAGTGAAAAAATGAATGAGACTGCTTGATAGGGACTTTGTTCCTATACTTTTAGTTGGGCTTGGGTACACATTTCTATAGATACCACAGAAATGTAAAACTGGGGTACCATGTTACTCTGACGTCTAGCATGTGAAAAGTCCATTGCTAAAATTTAAAAAAACCTTATCTCTGCAAAGTTCTCAAAAGGACTCTAGCTATACTCATTTCATCACATTAATCGATGTCTAAGCGCATTTCTAAACCATTTGCCGCAGACAAACAACTTTACGTTTTGATAGCTTGCTTGCAATTTTTATTTGTTGTATCAATAGATAGAAACGTCCAAATAAATAATTCACTCTAGCCATATAGAAGCAAATTGTATACTGATATTACTAACTTAAATATTATACAGATTGTGTGAGAATCCCACTGTTAAACTCGAAAAACAAAAACAAAAATATGTAATATAATTATACCCATTATCTTAATTATAACTGATGAATTAAAATTAATCTGTATCTCTGAAAATATGTGTAATGACAGCATCTACATATGGCTTGTATTTTAGGCGATGCTTAAAAGTAAGTTCCTTATCTGTACGGCCTGCCGATGTACAACATTCCACAAATAATCTGTTATTCTTCATTTCGTGATTTGAGGAGATTGAAAGTTGTCCATTACTGAGTACAGATCACGTAGCATCCTGGTATTTAATTAATTTAAGCTAATATAGATACGACCACATACTTAATTTTTATAGTCAAACCGCCCTTTTGTCTCGGCTGGGGCTGGGAGCTATTCGTTGCTACAAGGTTGCTTATTTTGTGGATAAATTATTGCTTTAACCTTCAAGATGCTGTCCCGCCAACGTAAAGCCTTGTTTGATGTTAGTCCAAGAGCTTCTGGTCAACTGAAGAGACGGGGCGGGAGAAAATGGCGCTTAGTAGCGATGAAGGAGAGAGAAATGAGAATTAAACACAAACACTGATGATTTTATTGTTAATTTATAATATTTTTACAAGAAATTTCAAACCGTAAGGGAAGATATTTCTCTGGACCATTCTAGGCAACAAGCACAAATATGCAGAATCATAAGATGTGGTGCTGAAGACCGATGTTAAGGATTCAACTGCCCCAGAAATACTTGTTGTGGAAGGTAAATTTTAGCTTTAGAATTTTGCAGACGATTTCATACCAGATACTGATAGTAATACTAGAATTAATTACGTCAACTTTTGACTATGACGGAAACAGCTGACAAATCATTGTAGAAAAATCTAAAGTTTTAGAATATTAACAGGTTAACTACCGCGCCTTAAAAAGTAGTTTTTCCCCGTGTACCATTCGTTGTTTCTTGGTTTTCTTGATTGAGGTTTGTGTTATTTACATATTGGATTATTGTATACGACGTTTTTGTTAATTTTTTGTAAAAAAAGATCTAGTTCAGTTTACTGGACTTCGATTCTGGACTTTGATTATCTATATTCTGTACCAACGTCCAGGTAGCTGGACACACCTGAATTTTTTCAAACTCTTCATTTTCTTTCTCTAAATACAACGTAATGTGCTATACACATCAAAATGAATGCTACGGTTCCCTAAGATATTACAAAAATACTACAAAACATAATTATTGTGCACTGTGCCACATTCTGAAGCAGGGTTTTATAGACATATCGGGCAGTGGTAACTGGATTTCTTGTAAAGTCCATTTCTGCTACACTGCCGACACCTCTTCATCGCCGACTTATCTTTCGGTGTGGAGAGAACTGGCTCCAGATAGTGGAATTCTGATTGTTGGTTTTTGGTTGGCCTAGAGTATCTATCATTGACCAGTAGCATATCCTATATAACTTCTTTTCTGAACCTCAAGAGGTCAATGTTGGTTGTATCTCTTTCCTTCGTACATGTGTAATAAACATTCACCGTTGCAATATCTATGAGATGAATAAACACTCTTCTATACCATCTTATGGTTTTTCTTGGTGATGAGTAGTATCCCATCATCTGGTCTGATTTATCTATCCCGGACATGTACTTATTGTAAGCGAGAACACACTGTAGTTTTATTACTTGTTTTCCTTTTCTAGTCCAGCCAAGCCACATATAGTATAACTTTTGCTCCTAATAACATAATATACTATTATTTTCAAACGTCTTAAAAGTGACAACTTATGTGACTTGACAGAAAGGTAAATGCTTTACTTTTATGTCTAGGCATAAAAGTAGTTACTTTTACGCCGGCGCGGCGGAATAAAAGTACTTCAAAACTTGATTAGCTTTCGAACATTTTGGCATTCTCTCTGTCGGAAACTGACGTAGACGTCGATTCTTGATAATCGTAGTTTTTGAAATATATACTTACTTATATTAGTTCGGGCGTTTGAAAATAAAATAGTATATGCTATTCGGAGTAAATGTGATTTTGTGTGCCTCGCCCGGACTTGTTTTACTCGCTTATACTCGTCAGTCAAACGCGTCCAGTCTCGCCACACAAAGAATCACTACTCGTAATAACATAATATACTATTATAATGACTTGGATTCATTGAAATAATTCTTAAATGATTTTATCTATTTTTTTACAAATCTACTGTTGCTGATTAATAATATTTCAACTTCAAACAACGAGTACGGTGAGTGTTACCTATTAACATGGGGATAAATATGAGGGTATTTTTGTTATGAGCGCTTAATAAGCGGGTCTTTCACGAAAATCATCACGAATCAGGTGCCAATTTGGATAATGGTTTGGTAAATTACTGCATCATACCCGTCTGGGTTCCGGATGAAGAATAGACCCAGGGAATCCCCTGCCTGGCGACTATCTGGGGCGGTTGTCCTAAATATTTTTATTCCCTTGTCCCATTTACCCCATTAATCCCAATTTATCCTATCCTGAAAAACCCATGTTTAATATGGTACAGAATATAGAAGACTACAACGGCGATAGAGGCGGAGAAGAAAAACTTCAGTACGGCGAAATCGGCGGAAGTGGCAACCCGGATTTTAGGGGTAGTATAAAATCATCGGTAGCGTCGGATCCAGAATGGGCGGCTACAAACAGCGACTGTTCCACATTGGACGGCTGAATATAAGGCCCTCCTGTTCGGGGGTTGTGGCATCAGGCCTTAGAATCCTGATACACATAAAAAAACAAGGGAAACTGGAGACTTCATGCAGAATGAAAAATTAGAACGATATTCCCCGGGTGGTAATCCACACCTCCAAAGGAGGGAGCCCCAACGGATACGGGGGTAGGGGGGCAATTCTGCGAAGGGTAACCAAAACCCAAACTTAAATCTCAACCGATCAAGAAACACAAAGAGAGACATGAAGAAGAAGGACAACACCAAGAACAGAAGAATAATATATGGGACATGGAACGTACAGGGATGGAGAACTAAGACAAAGGAAGTAATTAAGGAATTCCATAACAGCAAAGTTCACCTACTACTAATTAGTGAGACGAAAAAGAAAGGAACAGGAAAAGAAATTATAGATGGAATCCTACACTGCTGGAGTGGCATCCCGAAAGAAGAAAGAGCAAAAGCAGGCGTGGGAATCCTAATAAAAAAGAAATGGCTAAGGTCAATACAAAATTGGGAACCAATTAACGAGAGACTTCTAAAAATAAACATGGAAGTATATGGTAGACAGATCGTGATCCTGGGGGTTTATGCACCAAATGAGGACAGCCCCATCGCCGAAAAAGAACAGTTTATTGAAACCCTACAACAAGAGATAGAACAGGTAAAGAGTAATCAAGAACTAATCATCGCTGTCGATCTGAACGGGAGAGTGGGCAGAAAAGATAAGGACAGTACCGTTGGATGCTTCGGAGAGGAGACTGAGAATAGAAATGGGGAAATGATAATAGAACTATGCGAGCTGAACAATCTCCGTATTACGAATGGATTCTACAAACACAAAACCATACATATGTACACCTGGATACAACCGACAAGAAAATTAAAATCCATCATAGACTATTTCATCGTGATAAAGGAAACAACCCTAAAGATTAAAGACGTCCGAGTTAAACGAGGAGCGGCGTGTGGTAGTGACCACAGACTCGTAGTGGCAAAGATAGATTTCCCATGGATAAGAGCACAAACAACAATGAATGAAAGAGCAACAGGAAAAGAATGTAAATTCAAACTACACCTTCTTCAAGATGAATCCATCAAAGATCTATATCAAAGAAGACTCGACCAAAAATTAAACGAATTCCAATTTAATAACTTAGAAGAGACGTACACACATATAAAAAATAGTATAAAAGAAATAGCGGTGGAGGCCTTAGGGAAGAAAGAAAAGGGAAACAAGGAATACCTAGAATTTATAAACGACGATACTAAAAAGTGCATAATAAATAAAACAGTTATACGAAAAGTGGCTCAATACAGACAAACCCGAAGATCTTGAAAAGTATAGGAAAAAAACAGAGAAGTTAAAAGAAGGGTTGCTAGAGAAAAGAATGAAAAGTGGGAATCGATACGCCAAAATATAGAGCAAAATATAGGAGGAACCAGAAATACGGAAGCCTGGCGAATAATCAAAACGCTAAGAACAAATAACAAAGAACGGACGCAGATAAATTATATCTTAAAAAAAGAATGGCAAGAATACTATCAAGGCCTACTCACTGAAAACCGACCAATGTTCCAGAAGTCAGAAGATAATAATGATAATAATGAAACCGATCAACAAAACCCAGAAGAACAACTTACGGTAACTTTTAAAGAAATAAAGGATACTGTAAAAATACTGAAAAACAATAGATCTCCCGGACCAGGAGCTTCTTCGTATGATCCAAAGAATGTTTGAGAGAGCCATTAATGGAGAAAAGTTGCCACAGGAATGGACAAATGCCTATATTACATGAATCTTTAAAAAAGGGATAAGAAAATATGTGAAAACTACAGAGGCATCAGCGTTATATCTACAATGGGTAGGCTTTATGGAAAACTAATTTAAGAAAAATTGGAGGAAGATATTAAGGACAAAATAAGAGAGGAACAGGTGGGGTTTACAGCGGGAAGATCCTGTATGGATCACATCTACACAGTTCAACAACTAATCGAAAAGAAAATGGCTAAAAATAGATCAGTACATCTTGCATTCATAGACTTAAGAAAGGCATACGATTCAATACCAAGAGAAAAGCTTTGGAAATCTATGAAACAATTCAACATCCCAAACAACCTGATAATAGCAACCAAAAACCTGTATCAAGAGAACACGGTGGCTTTTAAACTAAATAATAAGATCGGACAAACCTTTGAAACCTCCAAAGGGCTATTACAGGGATGCTCAACGTCTCCTACACTATTTAAGATATTCCTTGAAGTAACATTAACACCATGGAAACAAAAGTGCGAAGGCATGGGAATTCCAATTAAGAATGAACATCTATTCACCTTAAGTTTCGCGGATGATCAAATAGTAGTGGCACAGGATGAAGAAGACCTAAGCTACATGATTCGCAAACTGACGGAAGAATACTCAAAAAACGGGTTAGAAGTGAACTTTAAAAAGACAGAATACCGAGCCACAGGAACGGAAGACGTCGCAGATCTAGAAGTCACAGACAACATCACAATAAAGGGGAATAAAAGATTTAAGTGCCTAGGTTTCACTATCTCCAAAGAAGGGACAACCACAGAAGACATGAAGAACAAGATAGGGCAAATGGGATCGTGTATTAGGCAACTAAATGGGATTCTATGGAATACGCACATTACAAAGAACACAAAAAAGATGATCTTTAACGCAATAATTAAAAGTATCATGACATATGGAGCAGAGAATTGGATAATAAAAAAGAGTGATCAGAGCAGAATTATAGCCACAGAGATGGAGTACTGGAGACGATGCGCTAGAAAAACAAGACGGGATAGGATTCCTAATGAAGAAATAAGGAGAAGGATGTCGGTAAAGGAGGACATACTGACCTACATCGAAGGAAAACGCTTGCAATAGTACGGCCACGTTAGGAGAGCAACACCCCAACGATGGATAATAAAGATAACGGAATGGAGCCCATTAGGAAGACGTAAGAGGGGACGACCCAGAAGATCTTTTAGAGATGAGGTGGATGAGGCCATGGATAGGAGAAGTCTCGGAGAAGGAGATTGGAACAACGCAGAGGAATGGAGAAATCGGTTGAGAGAGGGCAGACGGCAGCAGCTGTAAACACCCTATATATATATATATATGTATAAATTACTCCATCAATCTAATCTGATTGAATCACGATTTAACCATATTTTGGAAGTAAGCACACTTTTTGACTACATACAATCTCCAGCACGGAGCCTGTTAATAGCTCTACTATCAAGGAATTTGACGTATTTATTTTAGGCCTTTGTAAACTAATCTTGGATGTTCTCCACGTTCTCTTTGATAATTTTTAATAATTTTTGAATACTGATGAATCCAGCTTCGATATCTTCTATCCGCCCGACCACACCTTCCACGCTGTCGAAGAACCCTACCACTTGGTAGCACTGGCACCCCTGCAGCCGCCCTAGCCTTTCGCTACTCGCTAGTGAGTGGTGTAAGGCAGCTACTCTTTTGTTCTCGATATGGAAGCTGCTAGTGAACAATCTTCAATTGTTTAAAAATTTTACACATTTTATTTTCCTTTATAAATTTAAGCTGCATTTCTGTATTTGTAGGAAAAAGGATTCGTTTATGAATCAGTGAAAATTGAGGCCATTTGGAATATTTGTTATGATTTCCCATTTATTGTGTTGTTTAGTGTACAGTTTTCAAATAAAATGTATTGAGTTATTTTTATTTCACACAAGAGATACGGAATCGACTCTAGTATATGTGGTTAATTTTTGTCGCACCCTTCAGTAGCACCCTGTATAAAACAGAAACAAATTTTGCTGGCGGGAGCAATTTAAAGGGTTTTGTTTGACTTAAAGTCACTGTTCCTATAAAAGTTGTTTTCTTAGGTGTAAACAGTCAAGAGGCTATGAAGCCCTAAAGATGGTAAAAATTTATGTTAATTAATTATCAAAAATTTCTTTGAAGATAATGTTATGCTTGCAGTTGTATAATTGTTTTTCAACTGATTTGGTTTTAAAATTAATAAAATATTTAAATTTTGATGATCAAGTTACTCTTTGTACTTAAAAATATTTTGTAAAAATAAAACTGAAACTAAACAAAATCATTTACAAATGTTGTTAACATGGACTTTCCTTCGTCAGTGAGATGCAAAGAAACATCCGCTTAAAATAGAAATACCCTGTGTTCTCCAAGTTTCTGTAATATGACAACTTTGTCTGAGTATTATCATGCCATATTATATGCATGCCTATGTAAATTTTTCAAATCGGGTACATCTTAACTAGCTGTGTGCATATACTATGCTACAGAAGACCTCATTATTAATTAATTAATAATGCCATTATCACTACGTAAATAATTACTTTCTGTTAGTAAGTATTATTACTAGAGTTAGAATTTGGATCTTTTTGCCTATCGTGTTCCTGTATACATATAACAGCTTATGTTTTTTGTAAATAAATTAGGTTTCTACATATGGGCTACAATTACATAAATTTTATAGTGCCTATATATGCCTATTTTAATGGTTAGCGCCTACTTTTGAAATACCAGTCTATAAATGACTTTTTAAAATTTTATTTTAAAATGCGGCATTGCATATTACCCACTGTAATTTCTCCTACTTCGATATTTCAGACTAGTGAGTCACCCGAACTACGCTTCGGTTCGCTAAATTAAGAGAGATTCATTAATATAAATTTTAAAAAAAGTATGCTTCGGCCCGGAATCGAAGCCGGGCCACCCGCGTAGTAGGCGGGCATTCTACCACCAGACCAACTACACTTGGTAGAATAAACAGCTGCTGTAATAGCATATGAAGATAGTGAATCACCCGAGGCACCAGCTGCCGCAGCGCAGCCCACGTCCATAGACGCGATTTAATTAAAATACAACTTTTTCTCACTTTTTTTGAAAATAAAAACCGGCCTACGATTTAAGTCTAAAAATTAGCAAACTTTTAAGCCATCATAAAACTTAATCGGTTCAGTATCTTGGGAGGAGATAGCGTACAAACATACATATGTACACGCAAACATACACGCAAACAAACAGAGCACCGATTTTATGTTATATAAGATTAGTTACGTCACACATGTTCTTCGAAATTTGCAAAACTAAACTCTGCACTTTACCGGGCAGCGGCATTGCCTCTTGTTGAAGTGGGAAGCATTTTGAACAATTTTCTAAAAACTTAGGCGGCGAGGTACGGCAGATGCACGTCACATAAATAATAGCATCAAAATTTGAACAATCACTGCTGCTAAATACCGGATTGCGCAAGATGCTATAAGTGGCATCAGTTTTAAATCAGAAACACGTCGCTTAGAACATTTACATTGTACGTGTATCTGCTCTAATGGTTATTTGTTATCCAATCTTGAAAGATAAGACTTGGGACTATTACAAATTGAGTATAAAAGGTTTTAATCGCATTACTTAATAGATAGTCCGTGTTTCACAAGTGTGTATTTATACATTCTGACGATGCTGGGTGTTATTTTCTTTAGTGTTATTGTTGCTCCAACGCTTGGTGCTCGAATACTTGGAATTGCACCAATACCGTCTTACAGTCACCAAATTGCGTTTCGTCCATTATGGAGGGAGCTTTCTTTGCGAGGGCATCAAGTTACAGTCCTCACTACAGACCCAATGAAGAATTCGTTGCTGACAAACTTGACTGAAATCGATCTAAGCGGTTGCTATGAAGTACTGAGTGAACACAACGCGGTGAACATAACGCAGGGAGGCATTCTTGATGGGTTAAACGTATGGGTAAATAAAGCTAGCTACCAAATGGAATATGACTTTCAGCACCCCGAGGTACAGGCACTGATCAAAAACGAAAGCGAACATTTTGACTTAGTAATGATAGAAGCCCTCTACCCCGCCATGTACGCGTTTACTGAAAGATTCAAAGCTCCTTTCATAGGACTGCTCCCTATGGATGGGACTTCAGACCTCTATGAGCTTCTAGGAAACCCAACACATCCAGTGCTATATCCTGATGTCATGTTACCGCATTCGGATGATCTTACATTTATAGAACGACTAACAAACACACTTATGTATGTGGTTGTAAAATATTGGTTTTACTTGCCACTTTTTCATTCGCAAGATATTATAGTTAAGAAATACTTTGGCGAGGAATACCCACCTATGTGTGAATTGCAAAAAATTTTAGTATCATATTAGCTAACACTGGTTTAATCTTTCACCACGTACGCCCATTACTTCCATCCGTAATTCCATATGGGGGAGGAACGCACTTGACAGCTTCAAAACCATTACCAAAGGTATGTTTTATATGCGAAAGCGTAATTTGTGTTACAAAACTGCAAGAGATTTTTTAAATAAATATTAAAATTTTAGGATTTGCAAAGGCAACTAGATAGTGCATCTCAGGGCGTAATCTACTTTAGCTTGGGGAGCAATGTTAACAGTAAAGATATATCTGAAAATACTCGTACCATAATACTGGAAACTTTGTCTGAACTTCCATATCTTGTATTATGGAAGTTTGAGCTCGAAAATTTGCCAAGAAAACCTGACAATGTTATTATATCGAAATGGTTTCCTCAACAAGATATCTTTAGTAAGTTATTGAGTTAGCCAATCATATTAATAAAACAATCGTTAAGAGTAATAGTACTTTCAATTATAAAAGCTTGTTGCGAACACTAAATAACCATTACTTTATATTTAGAACATCCTAACATTAAACTCTTCATAAGCCAAGGAGGTTTACAGTCTACGGAAGAAGCTTTGTACAATCACATTCCGATAGTTGGAATGCCATGTTTTGCGGATCAACCAATTAATGTCAAAAAAATTGTAAAGAAAGGCTTTGGGTTAGCTGTAGATTACAAGACCTTGGATAAACAGTCTTTCAAGTCAGCAATCCTAGAAGTTATCAACAACCCAAAGTAGGTGCAGTCTATAAAAATAGTATCACTATTTCTTATATTTTCATTTTAGATATCGCAATAGAGCCAAGGAGTTAGCCGAGTTTGCAAAAGATCAACCGATGACGGGTATAGAACGAGCAATTTGGTGGACTGAATATGTTTTAAGGCATAAAGGAGCACCAGATCTAAAAAGTCCCGCAGCAGACTTCCCGTTATATCAGTACTTGCTTCTAGACGTCATCGGTTTCTGTTTGTTAGTAGTAATGATAACTATTTATTTACTTATATTAATATTTAGATTTATTGTTAGAATAATAAGATGCTCCACTCTAAAGACAAAGGTGAAAGTACAATAATTGTATGATTTATCGCAATAATGTTATTGCATTGTGCTAATGTAATTTATAAAAACGTTGCACTTGGAAATGTAATTCTATGATTTTCAAAATATTTGTAAACATTAAAATTATAGTAATTTTGCGTAATATTTATCATTATGCAAGTGGAGTTTAAAGGTCTTTAGCATTTTGTACATCGATTTATCTACATTTTTTATTGAAAGCGAAGCTATTCAACTCAACGGTGAATGGAAAATAAATTATAGTAGAATAGGGAATAGGAATTATACAGAGACACAAAAAAAGATCGAATGTGTTTTTATGACCTTTTTCATACGCTACACTACTACACAGTTGTCATAATCTTTTTATTATGATAATATAGGTTGAGGTTTGTTTCAAGGTTGTCGATAGTTGTTTATGAGGAATCGTGTTGTATGTTTTCTCAGATCTATAAGTAGTAACATATGCAAGTCATCATTATGCAGTTTTGTGTTATTTAGTAGTAAATAGATTCTCCACGTTTGAATACTCTTCGCGCAAGCCGCTAATTTCGTTTACTTCTTTCTTAGTTATCTTGTTCCAATAATTTTAGAAAGGCTCTACCTTGCCAATCTTCCTGTTCCAGATCAGTTTGTAGGAGTATACTTCATAATATGTATCTTGACCATCTCCAGTTATTCATTTTCATATGTGTATACCATCATAATGATCATTTTGTTGTTACAGGGTAAATCGATATTAAACAACAGCGTGTTGACAGTATAATGATTAGGCGCTATTCAATTCAATAAATTTAAAACTGCTTAAAACCAAAATATCCTATCTAACAACTAACGGCGATCGTGAATGCAGAACTAGCCTAAGTTGATTTTACAGGACACAGGATACTTTGCCATTATTTCATTAAAATATATGTGCGATCGTCGTGCATATCTGCTGTGCAATATTATTGTTTATATTGCATTCGCGATTTTTCTGGATGAGGGTTGGCCATGGAATTTAGATAGGTTTGGCAGTGTGATTGGTATTTAAGGAGTTGAATTGTGACTTTAATATTTGACGTTCGATAATTTTATCTTAAGGTTATGTTTCCTATCATTTATCGTTTGCTCTGTTGCAAGCGATTCCTCTGTATCTTAAAGCAAAAGATTTTATAAATCTAAATTTTTATTAAACTAATCACATGTTTTTTACAAGTAGCAGAACATTTTTAAAATTTTAATTGTCTACTGCTGTGTTTTAGCGTATTATTCGACGATATTGGCAAAATGTCTTTTATTTTCATGTTATAGTAGGTACCTCGGTTAATCCCTTCTTTACAATAAGCGCCTAAACGATCTGAAGGAGAAACATGAAGTTAAGCTACTGTTCCGTAGAGTCCCTAAATAATGCTATAAATTCAACCATGCACAGATAATAAAATATGAACTACCGCACTATGCTGTGCTTTGTTTCCACTGCACTTCCGCTGCATCCACTCAGGGGATTTGATCTTCTTCAATTTTCTTGTTCACTGGGCATTGCTATATGATTGCTCCGACGTTCCCGTGGTAGTGTACAGGTATAATAGACGCCTCTGTTGCTTAAATAACTCTTTCTGGTTACTTACGTCTAAATTACTGATGACTGCCTTTTTGGCAGCCTTTTTTGTTTGCCACGTTTGCAATAACTGCGTTTTTGCTCTTGAATATTTACTGAAATTTTGAACCGAAATGATAGCATTTTTTATTCCACTTTTATTACTTCACTAAGAGATTCTGACTCCGATTCTGACTGTAATTCAGAATCAGATTCTGCTAGTCAAATAATGATGGGAGGAACATTTTCAAACGAAAGGTTACCCATGTGTATTGTCCAGTCTGCCGAAATAAGTTCTTCACAAAGCTTACAATAATTTTTCCACATGTCTAGTGAACATTTTAAAAGAGCTCCAGACCATAAATTTGTAAACCTATCCTTAGATGGTGGCCGCGAATTTATATGTTTGTTATAATAGGTCTTACAAAATCCCCATGCCATTTCGATAGGGTTATATTGACAATGGTAGGGGGGTAATCTACGAACCTCATTACCTTTCTCTTTTAAAAGTTCGTCGACTGCATAGCGCTTGCTGTGATTTTCTCTAGAAGTTTAATTAACTGCCAAAGCTGTTTTTTGTATAGTTATCAGAAAACTTGACACTGTGTTTAACCAGCCATTCCTGCATTTCGTCTTTTTTGTTGGAAAATGTGGGCGTTTTGTCAACTGCACAGAATGATAAGGAGCGTTGTCCATAACTACCACACATTTATCATTAATCTTAGCTAAAGCAGGAATAAGCTGATTAATTACACAATTTTGAAATACACTTGCGGTCATGGTCTTGTGGTAATCCCTGTCGTTGTTTTTTTAATCCAATATAAAATCGCATCCTTCCAAAAACACAAATTTAGTTCCAGCATGCAAAATTGTGAATCGTTTCCCTCCCCCCTGAATTTAGATGGATTACTTTTACTATCATCTTCGTGAACCCAACGACGAATCGTAGATCCATTTGGTAGATCCACGTTTCATCAAGGTACACGAAGATGATATTTACATCGGAATTCTTAAAATGTAGATATTTTCGCAAGAAACTAATTTTGGATGCAACAACGTGCTTTTTTTCACATAAAATTTTGCGTCCATTAGAAGGTTTATACTTATATCCCATAGATTTTAGAATTTCGTATAGCAATGTTCTCCCTCCCGTAAACCCACACTGTTCCTTAACATCAACCAATAAATCACTTACTGTAAAAAACCTATTTTCGGAATTATATTGCCAAATCAGTTGTTGCAAATCTTTCCTAAAAAAATGATTTTGATATAAACTATATTTAGAGCGTACGCCTACGACAGAAGATTGCAACTCTGTAGGCTGTTGTTTTATAATAATTTCTATTGTCGACTTATCAAACTAAAAATTAATGCGTTATTAGGTAAATATACAAAACATGTATGTAATTATCTTTACCCCAAAAATATTGCAAACGCTGTTTACCAGACAATCACTGGTTAAATCAGGCCGCATATTTCGTAGGGTGTCAAAACATTTTTTAAAGTCCACTTTGGTTTCCTTTGATATCGTTTTGGGCATCTTCTTGCTGCGTTAATTCAACTTGAATTCAAATTGACACGAGCCTGACACGAACTACCGGAATCGTTTTAAAATCGCTAAATTTAGATTTGGCAGCACCGTAAAACGTAGTTTTTAGTAACAGGAAAACCTACAGGAAACAAAAAATATAATAAAGTAACTTGATAAATGAAATCATGGCCAACCCCCATCCAGAAAGATCACGAATGCAATATAGTTTGTGTGGGAGTTGTACTGTGTTTTGGCGGTATTTTCTATTTATGTGTAGAAACATGGTTTAAAGAGGCAGAAAGATATTAAATCTACTTTCTATCGATATGTCAAATGGTAATTTATGTTTATTATTGTTAATAAACGGGCACTTTTTAGGATTTTTTCCTGAACTACCTATAATACTATAAGTGAGGTTATGCTAACAAATATCAATTGTGTCATTTATTTTCAACAGTTAAAAGTGGATACACGATTGAGGATGGGAAAGTTAGTACAATTCGTGGTGTACACAAGGCGTTAGATCAAGAAGGTAACAATATTAATTATAATATCTATCACTAATTATAAAATACGTTAATGTCACAGAAGGATATAATACCAATGACGAATTACCTATGGCTCAATTTGTTTCAAATGAAACAGTTACAATGGCAAATGATTTCCGATTTGAAACGACTGACGCTGTTATAACAGAACTAAAGACCTCATATTTGTGGTCTCATAAGCCAAGGCATGACGGTAGTAAAATTGATGTTTTGCATGAAGAGTATGAAATTTTACATGAACCAAATGGTTCTGATCCATACCACACATCGGATAATGAAGATGACTTGGACTACAACCCGGAGAATTTAATTTCCATCGGTGACGATTCTGACAACCCGGAAAATTAAATTTCCAACGGTGACCAGTCTGGCAATAATATAGCAAAACCGATTATAGGAATTCAGGAAGATTCAAATGATCCCACTAATAATTTAATATCAGGCGATAATGAAATTAAAAAAATTAAGCCGAAAAAGAAAACGAAACCACGCAGAATGGCCTAGGAACAAAATAAAGAAACTACGAAATACGAGAAAGCCTTATACCAAGTGGAATAAAAAATCGGTTGCAGACAGAGCTTTAGGCCCCCTTTGTGACAATAAATGTCGTCTAAAGTGCATAAATAAAATGTCTGAAGAACAGATAATCAAGGTTTTTAATGAATATTGGGATTTAGGTGATATAAATCGCCAACGCGATATGATTGTACGATTGGTATATTTTAAAACAAAAAACCGTGTACGTCAACGACATCATAATGAACAAAGCAATTCGACAACAACAAAGACATCAGAGAAAGCCGATTCTCAAGTGGCAAACCAAAACAATAAAAATGAGGAAATCCTTGAGGACAATGAAAGTCGTCGTAACCTTACCTATTATTATCACCTAACAAACGAAAAACAAGATAGAGTAAAAGTGTGTCAAACACTTTTTCTTAACACTTTCGGAATAAGTCACCAGGTTGTGAAGACATTTGCTAAAAAATTAACGAATAGAAAAAATACAGTAGAATCTGACAAAAGAGGAATCGTTCAATGCAACTCAAAGCTACCAGAATCTGTTAGATTCTGTAAGAAAGCACATGAATATGTTTGAAACTATAGAGAGCCACTACTGTAGAAAGGATTCTCGGAAAAGTTATTTGCCTTCGACATTAAGTATTAATAAAATGTTTTCTATGTATGAAGAATTTTGTGCCAAAAATAATATCAAAAATACCGCTTCCAAGTCAATGTAGAGAAACATATTTCTAGGCGAATATAATTTAGGATTCTTTGTTCCAAAAAAAGATCAGTGCGATATCTGTACATGTTACGAAAATTCTAGTGAACATGAAAAACTGGAGGTGCAAATTTCTTTTGATCAGCACTTGAAAAATACACATTTGAGTCAGGAACTAAAGCAGCTTGCTAAGGAAAAGAGCCAATCTGATTGAACTTTTTGCGTTGCTACCTATGATTGGCAAGAAATTCTAGTGACCCTTAAGATTGAAGTGTCAAAAGCTTATTACCCAAAAAAATTAAGTACGTATAATTTAAGTGTTTTTGATGTTGAAAAAAGCAAGGATACTGTTATATGTGGTATGAGAGCATAGCCGCTCGAGGTGCTTGTGAAATTCGCAGCTGTGTTTTTGAATTTATTTAAAATAAAGTTGCAAATAGTGTCAAGGAGTTTGCTTTTTATAGTGATAACTGCCCAGGACGGAATAGAACCAGATTTATTTATTCTATGTATCTATTTTGTGCTGTCAAGTACAATGTAAAAATCACTCATACATTTCTTGAACGAGGACATACGCAAAGTGAAGGAGATTCTATGCACGGCACGATAGATAAAGCATCTAGACACATACCTGTGTACACCCCAGCTCAATGGTATACTGTAGCTAGAACGGCTCGTAGGAAAACCCCTTACATGGTATCGGAAATAATGTTGGAAAACATCTACGATTTCAAGGTACTACTTAAAGAACTATAAAAAACACAGAAAAAGACGTTAATGGGGATAAAGTTAACTGGACATCAGTAAAAATGGTTTGTGTGGATTCGGAAACCCCAAATATAATATTGATAAAATACGATTTTGAAGCTGAATTTGTCCCAATGAATGTGTTAGAACGAGACAGAAAAAAACTTGTACCGCTTGATACTTACCAGTTAAAACCTTTACACACAACGAAAATTCCAATCAGTGCCGATAAATATAATGCTCTACTTTCTATGTGTCATGTGAATTCCATTCTCAAAGAATACCAAAGCTTTTATTACGACTTGGAACATGAGTAACAGTTTGAATTTTTTGTAGTAGCTAGCTCAGTTTTATAAACTAAGCAATATTTTTTGTTTAATATTAGTATTTATAAGTTTTTAATATATAAATTTTAGTTTACAGCTGCCAAATGAATGAATGTAAGTTCTGGGAAATTTGCAGCTATTTAATACATTTCAATAAAAAGGCATAGCAGTGTAATAGTTAAACATAAATATATTTCAACTAGCGTTGTGGTCTTCTTCAGTATGAGAAATTATCTGCAATACAATACGGTACACGTTAGGTTAATGAGACTATAAACATTTGAAAATTTTCTACGTCTTACCATTATAAAATTAATCTCGGAATGTTTGTAGTTGATAATAGTTACTACATCACAAATGTTACTCGAATAACACTACGGAATCGGGGCCCATTAAGTAAGGTAAACAGTAAAACATAAAAATTGTTTTAAGAAACTTGGAAAGTTACGTCTGAATAAGTAGTGAATTGATGTAAATGTGTTAAAATCTGTAGTATATAATAGTTTACATTAGGTTAAAAGAATCTTTCAAAATTTGTGCATCTTACCAGTATAAATTAATTTCATAAATTTGCAATTGCATTGCTCATAACCTCACTAAATTTATTCAAATAACATACTTGGATGTGAAATCAATTAGGCAGAAATAAATAATACAAGTTTTAAGAGGCTCAAAGGAGACCAACATTTGTACAAACAGTAATACGATGGATAATATTAAAAATCTGTAATATAAAAAAGTTTACATTAGGTTAATAGAATGAGAAGTTTCCTAAAATACTGCATCTTACCAAAATAAAAATAATTCAAAAAATGTTGTGGTGGAAATTTCTCACCACTTCATTAATGTTATTTAAGAACCATCCCAGGCTTAATAATAATTAAGCCGAAAATAGAATTATAAAAAGATTTGAATGGAACTATATAGATTAGTTAATCCAGCATAAACGAAATAAAATGGTGATAGGACAAGAAGCACTCTTACGCATGCGTGAATGCGGGCATGCTTAGAAAATCCATTATATATAGGCTAGTTCCAAAAAGGGAATGTACAAGGTGTTTCAAAAGTGTAAAAGTAGTTAAAGTACATTTCTCTTAAAAAAGTTTGTGGTATATTACATTTAATTTGTCTATGTCTGTTCTGTAGTTTACAGCCCTAGGGCTGTTCTTGAGTTCTATCATTCCATAAATTAGCCTGTTTTCAAATTACTTTTTTATGTAAAATTTTAGGGGAATTGAAATTGAAATTGTGGGATTTTTCTACTGTATGTTCTGACAATGCAGTATTAGCTTTGTTAGGGGTAGCAAGTTTAGTTTTTATTGCATTTTTGTGTTGGGAAATTCTTTTTTTTGTCTGTTAGGACAAAAATGTCTCTACCTCGGTAATTTCTTGTTATATTCTCCTGCAGACATATATCTATTGCATGTGTTTCTGCTTGAAATACGGTGGCATACTGCCCCAGAGATGCATATGCATTGAACTGGGGATATTCCCCATATATTCCTGCTCCTGTTCCGCTGTCGGTTTTGGACCCATCTGTGTACCAAACAAGTTTGCCTTCCTGACCACGGCTTTGTACCAGCCCTTCATTCCAGTCAAGCTGGATGTTATAGGGTTTAAGGTAGTTTTGCCTACTTGGCATTGCGTCACTGCTCATTTCTAGTAATGGGTTTGTCATGATGTATGTTATTCTGGTGTGATCGGCAACAGAGCTCACTTGC
The DNA here is from genome assembly GCA_940337035.1 of Agriotes lineatus. Classification (NCBI taxonomy): domain Eukaryota; kingdom Metazoa; phylum Arthropoda; class Insecta; order Coleoptera; family Elateridae; genus Agriotes; species Agriotes lineatus. The sequence goes on along the minus strand of OW679201.1, from coordinate 43,546,984 downwards.
CAGTTTCGATTGTATTTCAGCCTGTACGCCGCCATCCTTGCCTCTGCCATAACTATGATGTCTAGGGGAGGTAGGCTTAATAGAGTTTCCAAGGCTGCGGTTGGGGTGCTACTCATAACACGCGTGATATGATACATAGACAGGCGAGCCTTTGGAGTTTAGTTAGCACCAGTTTGGCTTGTCTTTGTTCCACTTTGAGCCACCAAACTAGCAAGCCATAGGTAACCATGGGTCTCACCACGGCAGTGTACAACCAGTGTACCATGCTGGGTTTTAATCCCCAGGTTTTACTCAGTTTATTATTTATTTACAGTTTTGCTAATATGTGAATTCCAGGTTAGCTTAGCATCTAGGATAATGCCTAGATATTTAACTTCCTGGCTCAATTGCAACTGTTCGTTGAGGTTTGGGAGCCTTAGCCCGTCCAATTTCCTCCTTGTAAATGGAATTAGTGCCGTTTTTTGAGGATTTACACTTAATTTTTCTTTGGCACACCATCTTTCTACAATGCCTAGAGCGTTTTGCATAAGCTCCGAGACTGTGTTGTCAATATTCCCCGAGATGAGTATCACCAGATCATCTGCATACCTCTGGGTGTAATAGCTATACCTATTTAGTTCATATAGGAGCTCGTCCACCACCAGGCTCCACAGTAGGGGTGATAAGACTCCCCCCTGCGAAAACCTTTGGCGGCTACTATCTCCATCGTTTCACCAGATAGGGTTGACTGTATTTTTCTGTCGTGTAGCATGTTACTTATCCACTTACAAATTGTGTCTTCAACTCCACGATTTCTCACCGCAGTTGTCATTGACTCAAAGAAGGTATGATCAAAGGCTCCCTGTATGTCAAGAAAAGCTGCCAGTGCGATTTCCTGATAGTTTATGGTTTTTTCAATTCTCTTCACCAATTGGTGAAAAGCAGTCTCGCATTATTTTCCTGATTGATATGCATGTTGATAGGGATGAAATAGGCTCTCCGAATGTAAGGTTTCCCTAATGTGTCTATCAATCATAAAAGACGATAAGTTGATAGGTCTATATGCCTTTGCCTGGGAGACATCACTTTCAGGTTTTGGAATAAAGACGATCCTAGATTACTTCCAAGCAGGAGGAATATATCCTGTTGCAGCTCTTAGTAGTCTACAAAGCTTTGGAATAAGGATGGTTTTCCCTTGCAATAGCACAGGCAGTATTCCATCAGGACCAGGCGCTTTGTATGGTTTAAAGGAATCAATAGCCCATTCAATACTATTGTGATTAATTATCCTGTTTGCAGTTTCCCAATCTCTTCTTGTGGCCCTTATAGTAGGGTGTTCGAGATTTAACGGGTAATCACAGTAACCACAAAACTATTCGGCACTGAACTGAAATGCGAGTTAATTTAGCATACAACCTAAAAGCTGTGCTCGTGCACAAGTGCCCAAAACACAATTGTTTCAGCCAAAAAATACAGCTAAGCCGCAGGTGAGTCCAAAAGTCCTATTATAGCTTAATGGTCTAACCAAGACCCAAAACACCGTATTATTAATTCATTCCAGGCCTCAATACGCAAGCGACCATAGGGGCTGACAAACAGCTGGGGGTGAGTAAATTAGTTTATAAGATCGCGGGCAGCATGCTAAGCGAATGAAGCATTAAAAAAACAGGGGCATACATTATGATCACAGCCAGTGTCCTACGTGAAACGCAGCTATTACATAACGAGTGGGCCAGGTTATAACTAATATTACAGATAGGCAACCGACGTAGCTATTAACAGAACAAAGCATGGTTATGTAGCTAACATTAAAATCATGTTACTAATTAGAAAAGCGAGCGAATTCGTTCGAATCGACCCATTTTCATCTACACACCTAATTTTAAATATATAAATGGTCCTCGTAGGCTTGGGTGGTACGTGCCGGAGGCTAGAGGCTGCGGCGATACCTTCCGCCCCTGGGGGAGACACTGCGAGGGCCCAAGGAGGAGTTATTGCCAGTTTTCGACTGCGGGAGTGGCTAACGCAGGCACCCTGCCTCAGAACCAAGGGGGCGAGCGACAATATGCAGGCAGGTAACGTTCCCAAGTGCTTCCAAGGGATGCAGTATAATTGCGAAGCCCAGGGAAAATTGGCTACAACTTTACAAATTTCTAGGTAAGCCTCGAAAAGAAGGCCGAAGCTAAAGAAAACTAACCTGGTGCTAATAGTCAGCCAAAAAGTGGTTGTGCATGTGACAAAAGTTGGCCCCAAAATTCCGCCGAGGCGCTAGACGTAAGAATACTAACAGCAAACCAATAATTGGAACGTCGAAAGAGCTTTTATGCTTCTAGATCCTTCTCCATCCAATGAAGCCAGTCAAACCAATTGGCTTTGGAGGCACTACGCCAAGGGGCTCATAACTTAATTGCACGAAGTCTACAGTGGAAAAGCACTAGAAAATCAGCCTCATGCCATTCAACGCAAGTTATCAAAAACTTCCCAAAATTTGGCAAGAGGACCCACAAAAAAAAATTGCTGAAATATGGAGTGTGCTCAGTGCTCAGTGCTCAGTTTCAGACTAGAAAATTATTATTACCAGAAGAGACTAGGGTTGCCTACTGAACAGAATTACCTGAGAGGCTGCTTCAGGATTCCGTTACTTTGCGCTGATTCTATCCGTCAAGCACGTAAACAAGACTGTGTTTACGTTTTAAACCAATGTAGTCAATGGTACTTCAACGGACGACAATAAAAAACCACCCTTGGAGCACAGCCTCATGCCCCATAAATATTATGGCTTAGAAAGGGTAGTGAATGAATCAAACATTAAATGCAGATTGATTTTTATTATGAAAATAGACTAGTATTTATACAAAACAAAAAATGCTTAACGCAGTAACAATATCAAAGTTTATATATACAGTTTAATAAGACAAAGTGTTTAAATTACAAAACAGCAGATAAGCAATTTGTGCAGTTTTTATTTCCTGATAGAGCGAAGGTCGCCCGTTGAACTTACTACTGTAGGTCGATATTATGCAAGGAGTGCAGAATTGCATTTTCCTGGTCTTTAACTCGTATGATTGTGTAATAACACTGGCTTTTAAATTACGAATAATGTTTCATAAATTTGAACTGAAATATATAGTTTTTAATCTAATTTAAACATATTAAATTTAGTAATTATGAGGCAAAGACTGGTGATTGCAACATTAAACAGTTCTTGCTAATACATGGGAATTGCATTTAAAAGCATGCAACTGGATTTCGTAAATTTTAGAAAATAAAATTTATGTGTGTTTAAATCAAGTTTAAACATATTGCCAATTTTAGGCCGAAGAAAAAGAAAAGGAAAATTATATTGTTTCTTCCACATTAAGGGTTTTTAGAGGATATTCTTCTACGGCTGACTGGCGTTGTTTGGATTGATGCTTCCTTCGGTTGATCCTTTTCCGAATGTAGTAGAAGGCTCCTATTAGAATAGCCCCTCCCAATAGGCTGCCTGTGATCCCGCTGGATAGATAGGAATGATGTCGGATGGTTTTCCATGTCACGTCTTTTAGACGCTGTTGATTATTCCTCTGGATAGGTAGTAGCGACGTCGGATGGCTCTCCATGCTACTTCCTTCAGATGATGTTGCAGGTCTAACCGAGAGGGTTGTAAATCCTCGAAGTGGTTCGGTTGCTGCAACACTGGCTCCTTTGCTATTTCTGTAAAAGAGCTTTTGTGTTATTGTGTCGTTGACTATGTTACCAATTGGTTTGGAACATCCTGCCAACGTCCATCGGCTGCCTCTTCCTTTGGAGACGAACATTATATGAGTGCATACGATAATTAATATCACTCTTGCCGAGGTTAGCTGTTTTAGAGGATGCCGCATCGGTATTCCACATTGCGAGTCTTCGGTAACTTCCCTCGCAGACATTAATAAGCCGTCTTCTTGATACCATCTTCTACGAGGGGCTAAGTGCTTAGCATTGTGTTTATTGTTTTCTGAACTTGTTGCTGCCATTTTTTGTCTCCACCCTTCATTGGGGGAGAAATGCTTGAGATTTCTTCGGTACTGGGAATGATCGTGTGCGGGTGATGTTGGCCGAAATTTTATCTTCAGACTTTGGTTCCTGCGATTTTTTGTTAGTTGTTGGTAATGGAATAATGTTGCCATTTCTTGTAACCACCCTCCATTGGGGGAAAAGTGTTTGGTAGCGGAATTTTCATTTTCTAACTTGTTGGCTACCATTTCTGGGAACCACCCTCCACCAGGTGTCAAATTTTTCGTGAACTCGGAGGGTTTCTCGTTTTCTACAGTTCTTGTCGCTGTTTGCTGATACCACCCTCCACTAGTTGCTAAGATTTTAGTGGACTCGGAGGGTTTCTTGTTTTCTACAATTATTGCTGCTTTTTCTGAGCTCCTTCCTCCACCGGGTGGCAAGTTTTTAGTGGACTCGGAGGTGTTCTTGTTAGCAGCAGTTATTGCTGCAACTTCTTGGCTCCATCCATCGCTAGGAGCTGCTGTCGAAGCATCTGGAGGAGTTCCAACGATTTTTTCGTGGCCTGCAATTTCTGGACTGCATCCACTGCTTGGAGCTGCTTTAGGAGTTTCAACGATTTGTTCGTGGCCTTCAATTTCCTTTCCTTTCTGTCCATCGACTTTGTGAATGGGAACTTCCTGAATGGAGACTTCGTGAACGAGGACTTTGGGAACTCCTTGCACTTGGTGATTTTCTTGTGGATGAGAAGATGCTATTTTTTCACGTTCGATGATAACAGGATGTTGAACTTCCGTATTCTTTATATTGGCAGCTGCTATCGCTTGTTCTTCCGCTGTAGGATCGGTTGTTGATATTTCCTTCACCTGCTGGATTGTTACTCCTGGGATGGATCCATTTGACGCGGGATGAATCTCTTTGACTGTCTCAATAATTTTTTCCTTGCATACCTGATCTTCTGCGGAAAGTTTTCTTTGTGTGGGTACTTCTTCTATGTCCCAGAATTTCTGCAACTGATATTCTTCTTCAATTTTGGCAACCATGGTGTTGACTTTAATGATTTCGTTATGTTGTCTTCCAATGGTTCCAGATAAGATCCAGCCCAGCTCGGTATTTTGTCCTAAGATGCCATCCTTTGTTTTAGTGATTCCTTCTAGAATTATTTTTGAATATTCTTCGGCTCCTAGAATTACGTCTATGGGGCCAGGTTGGTTGAAGGTTGGATCGGCGATGAAAATATTGCTCCAGGAATTGATATTTATGTTTGGGATAGGGGATGAAGGCATGGCTTTGGTAAGTTTGGGAAGTATTAGTAAATTTACAGGTAGGGAAAAGTTACTTGAAAATCTAGGTGTGATCAAACCTGGGATTTTCCATTTGGCAATTTTTGGCTCGCTGTTCCCAATTCCTGTGATTTCAGCTCGAACTTTGGTCCTGGGTAACCCCAATAATTCGGCTGATGCTTCCGTGATAAACGACCCCTGAGACCCGGGATCTATTAATACTCGTAATAGATGAGTCATCCCGGATGCTGCTTTTACTTGAACCATTGCTGTGGCAAGTAGAACTTGGCTCTCCTGTGCGCCTACATTGGCGGTGATGATGTCCGACTTCAGCTTCTTTTCTGGAGCGTTGGAAGTCTTCATAGCTGCTGCATGAGCTGACGTTCTCATCCTTTGGGCAGGGAGCGGCCTTGATGGTGGCTGCGCCTTATGAAGCAGTGTATGATGCGGGAAGCGACAGATCCTACAATTAAAATAGGCACGACATGGTATATTTGAATCGTGCCGCAAGCATCGATAGCACAATCGATTGGTTTTTACTGCTTCTAGTTTTTCATGGGTAGATAGCCTCTGGAATTGGCCACAGTTGTCGATGTAATGATCTCCATGGCACAGCTTGCAATTTAGGGATGCGGAAGCGTAATTCTTCTGTGGTCTTTCCTGCGTGGGCTTTCGAGCTCCATCTATGGATTCTAGAGATTGGAACCGCACTTGCAGGAAAGCCATTAAATTTTGGTGATCCTGGACTTCATTTGGACATTGAAGCGACTGTTCATATAATTTGTTGGTTTCAGGATCCCATTTTCGAGCGATAGCTCTGTTAATCCACGGACCCCAACTGTCCGTGGAGATGCCTAAATTTTTGATTGCCTCCACACATTTCTTGATGGAGTCGTGCAATCTTTTTAACCCTTGGGCTGACTCTTTGGAGAGGACCGGCAGATCGAATATGGTATCTAGCAATTTAGTTAAAATAAGGCGATTATTTTGATACCTTTGTTGCAGCAGATTCCAGGCGGTGTTGTAGTTTGCTTGGGTAACAGCTAGATGCTGGATCAGTCGGCTTGGCTCTCCCTTAAGATGCGTCATTAAATATTGCATCTTGATGACATCGTCCATATTCTGGTTGTCATCTACTAATTTGGTGAACAGGTCCTTGAAAGTGGCCCATTCCTCATAATTTCCCTCGTATATGGGAATTTTGACTTGAGGAAGCGAGATGGCTGCTGCTTGCTCGTTCCTTGTCGGCGCTTGCAATAAAATAATTAAATTTCTATACCTGTCTTCCAACGTAGTATATTCAGGACTGAAGTGCATTTGTTCTGAAGCCATGTCGTTTGACATAACTTCTTCGTCCATCTCGACCACACGATCCCATTTTTCTCTTAATTCCCTTGTCGTGATGGCGGGCCTCCCTAATTCTTGTGTTAGTTCGGCGTCGTCCATCGCTTGCTTAAAATTCTGGATCCGAATCTGCAGTTTTCGGATACGAACCTTTTGCTCGGGGTTGGCCACCATTTCCTCTTGCGTTCTGCTTACGGAGGCGTTGGAAATTTCCGTTGTTTTTGAACAGCTCTGCAAGTAACTTTTTGCTTCGCCGTATATGGCTTTAATTTGGTCGTAATACCCTGTTTTAAAATAATTATGAGTTGGAATACTTAGCTGCCCCATTTCTGCGTGATTTTTAGTTGCAGTGTTCCAAAGTTCGTCCAGCGTTTTGTTGCGACTGGCGATGTAGGCTTCATTTTTTCGGCTGGCAGGGTCCTTTTTGCAGTTGGAGAATATTTGCTTTATCTTCTGCGCGAGCTCTTCTTGGGCGATAGCTAAGTTGTTGAATTCCTCCATGTTGTTGGCCATTTTCTGGGAACTGGGTGGTTGGCAGATGTTGTCTTCTTCTCGGGATGTGTTTTTTCGTTAGTTGGAGACAGATCCGGCTCGAAGGACCATGAACAGAATTGCCTGAGAGGCTGCTTCAGGATTCCGTTACTTTGCACTGATTCTATCCGTCAAGCACGTAAACAAGACTGTGTTTACGTTTTAAACCAATGTAGTCAATGGTACTTCAACGGACGACAATAAAAAACCACCCTTGGAGCACAGCCTCATGCCCCATAAATATTATGGCTTAGAAAGGGTAGTGAATGAATCAAACATTAAATGCAGATTGATTTTTATTATGAAAATAGACTAGTATTTATACAAAACAAAAAATGCTTAACGCAGTAACAATATCAAAGTTCATATATACAGTTTAATAAGACAAAGTGTTTAAATTACAAAACAGCAGATAAGCAATTTGTGCAGTTTTTATTTCCTGATAGAGCGAAGGTCGCCCGTTGAACTTACTACTGTAGGTCGATATTATGCAAGGAGTGCAGAATTGCATTTTCCTGGTCTTTAACTCGTATGATTGTGTAATAACACTGGCTTTTAAATTACGAATAATGTTTCATAAATTTGAACTGAAATATATAGTTTTTAATCTAATTTAAACATATTAAATTTAGTAATTATGAGGCAAAGACTGGTGATTGCAACATTAAACAGTTCTTGCTAATAAATGGGAATTGCATTTAAAAGCATGCAACTGGATTTCGTAAATTTTAGAAAATAAAATTTATGTGTGTTTAAATCAAGTTTAAATACCTACTCAGTCAGGCAAAATGTACTGGATTTTTTAGAATAAAAGCAAATAGTAGAATCCAGTTAATTATTTGAAGTACTGCATAGGAAACCACCAATTAGACGTAACAAAACACTTACTAATAAAAGACAACTGATTAAATTTCACTAATGCATGCGAAACTAAAAATTAACCGTAACAACCTTTAGAAGTCCCCGCCTCTGGCGTGCCGGCGTCATATCCAGGAGGTCTTGGCAGTTGTTAAAAAACATCTTTTGTTCAGGTAAAGTACCTTTTCTGTTTTGAGCACTGCCAAATATTATTAGAAATTTTGTTCAGAATGTAGAATTATCCCCCGATTCAAAATTTCTGAAACATCGAGTTACATTTATGAAACCTTGTTTATTAGAAGGATTTGTTAAAGTGCATCATCTCATTCACACAGTTTCATAAAAATAACTTGATGTTTCTGAAATTTGCAGTGGACCACAACTGTACTTTACCTTAATCTTTCTAATAAGCATAGATTTCTTCCTGTGCTTCTTGCTCTAAAAGAATAACGACACGGGCATCCCAGAGAAGGGAATACTAATAGGGCACTAAGGAAGAGTTCTACACAAAAATCGGAACTACATTGTTTTTGCTGAGGTTTTCCTTAAAATTTGTCTAATATGCCTGGACCATAAGTGGTTGTGCAGCAAGAGGAATAGGTATCATTGCATCATTAAATTGTTGGAGCTGTAAAGTTTGTTTGTTTGTGTGTTTCTTTGTAATGCACAAGGTCTAGGAATACGAAGTAGAAGGTTTATTCGAGTCCAAGGATGGCAGGATGCAGTGTTATTAATTTCATAAGTGGCCGAAAATTTCTTTGATTCAAAAGTGGAGAAATGCAAACACTACACCGAAACTCTTCTTCATGTTTTTTTAAATAATAAATCCTCCAAAAAACTACAGACGCAAAAAAAGTAAAATGTTGCTTTTCACCTGTTGAATGTCAGCACAAAGCTCATATGGAAGCAATATCTATTCTGAAGTATGTTCACCTGAGTTTATATGGTTAGAGATTGTTGCAGAACTTAGGTAACTCACAGTACTACAAGTATTCGCTGAGTGGGAATACTTAGCTATTCCACAACATAACGTCTATCTTAATGCGAATTAACCGGTGTGAAATACGTCAGACACGTAAAAAGTAAATCATTTGCCGCTATTAATCGTCTGAAAGTTAGAGTGAAAAAATGAATGAGACTGCTTGATAGGGACTTTGTTCCTATACTTTTAGTTGGGCTTGGGTACACATTTCTATAGATTCCACAGAAATGTAAAACTGGGGTACCATGTTACTCTGACGTCTAGCATGTGAAAAGTCCATTGCTAAAATTTAAAAAAACCTTATCTCTTCAAAGTTCTCAAAAGGACTCTAGCTATACTCATTTCATCACATTAATCGATGTCTAAGCGCATTTCTAAACCATTTGCCGCAGACAAACAACTTTAAGTTTTGATAGCTTGCTTGCAATTTTTATTTGTTGTATCAATAGATAGAAACGTCCAAATGAGTAATTCACTCTAGCCATATAGAAGCAAATTGTATACTGATATTACTAACTTAAATATTATACAGATTGTGTGAGAATCCCACTGTTAAACTCGAAAAACAAAAACAAAAATATGTACCTAAGATAATTATACCCATTAACTTAAATATAACTGATGAATTAAAATTAATCTGTATCTCTGAAAATATGTGTAATGACAGCATCCACATATGGCTTGTATTTTAAGTGATGCTTAAAAGTAAGTTCCTTATCTGTGCGACCTGCCGATGTACAACATTCCACAAATAATCTGTTATTCTTCATTTCGTGATTTGAGGAGATTGAAAGTTGTCTATTACTGAGTACAGCTCACGTAGCGTCCTGGTATTTAATTAATTTAAGCTAGTATAGATACAACCACATACTTAATTTTTATAGTCAAACCGCCCTTTTGTCTCGGCTAGGGCATTGCTACAAGGGTTGCTTATTTTGTGGATCAATTATCGCTTTAACCTTCAAGATGCGGACCCGTCAACGTAAAGCCTAATTTGATATTAGTCCAAGAGCTTCAGGTCAACTGAAGAGACGAGACGGGAGAGAATGGCGCTTAGTAGCGATGAAGGGGAGAAAAATGAGAATTAAACACAAACACTGATGATTCTATTGTTAATTTATAATATTTTTACAATAAATTTAAAACCATACGGGAAAATATTCCTCTGGACCATTCTAGGCCACAACCACAAATATGCAGAATCAATAAGATGTGTTGCTGAAGACCGATGTGAAGGATTCAACTGCCCCCAGAAATACTTGTTGTGGAAGGTAAATTTTAGGCTTTAGAATTTTGCAGACGATTTCATACCAGATACTGATAGTAATACTAGAATTAATTACGTCAACTTTTGACTATGACGGAAACAGCTGAAAGATCATTGTAAAAAAAATCTAATGTTTTAGAATATTAACACGTTTACTACCGCCCCTTAAAAAGTAGTTTTTCCCCCGTGTACCATTCGTAGTTTCTTGGATTTCTTGATTTAGGTTTGTGTTATTTACATATTAGATTATTGTATACGGCGTTTTTGTTAATTTTTTGTAAAAAAAGATCTAGTCCAGTTTACTGGACGTCGATACTGGACTTTGATTTTCTATATTCTGTACCAACGTCCAAGTAGCTGGACACACCTGAATTTTTTCAAACTCTTCATTTTATTTCTTTAAATACAACGTAATGTGCTATCCACACCAAAATGAATGCTACGGTTCTCTAAGATATTACCAAAATACTACAAAACATAATTATTGTGCACTGTGCTACATTCTGAAGCACGGATTTACGTATAAACCAGGGTTTATGGACATATCGGGCAGTGGTAAATGGATTTCTTGTAAAGTCCATTTCTGCTACACTGCCGACACTCCTTCATCGCCGACTTATCTTTCGGCGTGGAGAGAACTGGCTTCAGATAGTGGAATTCTGATTGTTGGTTTTTGGTTGGCCTAGAGCAGGGGTGGCGAACCATTGGCACGCGTGCCATTGATGGCACGCCACAAAATAATTTGGGCACGCCACAAAATAATTTGGGCACGGCAGTAATTAAGGAATTTAGGTACCTAATCGAAACAATTTATATTTAACAATGGATTGAACATGAAGCTTCAAGGCGCAAATAAAACAATTATTGTTATGATAGATCTCATTCATGCTTTCGAAGCTAAACTGCAAGTTTTCAGTAACGATATTGTTACCAAAAACTACAAGTATTTCCCAAATTTGAAAAAAATCTCCAGAGATTTGGATTTACATGAAAAACCAGACCAAGCAAAAGACACTTGAAGAGTTTAATTCGGTAATTATTTCTTGAATCAAAGAATTTTCAACGAGATTTTCTCAGTTCAAAGAATTATCGGAAACACTGAAATTTATTATATATCCTAATGTAACTTCACTTGATAAACTGAACTTGGCTAAATTTGATTGGTTGGAAATTGAAGAAATTTGCATTTCCAGTCTAGTTCAATATGGATTCAAAAATTTTTCGAAACAAGGAAAGAGTTGGAATTAAATAAAATAGAAAGACTATTGTATCAGGTAATATAAGTAAAAATGCCAATATCAAAATTATGGAAACGTGGAATTCAATTCCAGGCACATTTAGCAGTCTGAAGAAGCTGGCTTTTGCTATATTAACAATATTTTCATCTACCTATGCTTGTGAGTCATTAGTTTCAGAAATGAATAACATTAAAGACTCGCTTAGAAGCCGTTTCTCAGATGAATCCAGTCCAGCGTGCATTCTACCAAAAGTAACAAAGTATGGAGCTAATATAAGTTATTTAGCATCCAATTTGCAACAGCAGAAGTCGCACAAATGTTTTCTTTCATTTAAATAAACATAACGTCACTATTTCTGTACAAAATGTATATTTTTTGTTGCAAATAAAGAGTTTTAAGTTGATAGTATTTAGTTCTATTTTTCCCCATTAATCACTAAGTCAAGATTGTTTGATGGCAAGTCATGGCCTCATTAAACATTTCTTTAGAAAAAATGGCACGTAGATGAATAAAGGTTCGCCACCCCTGGCCTAGAGTATCTATCATTGACCAGTAGCATATCCTATATAACTTCTTTTCTGAACCTCAAGAGGTCAATTTTGGTTGTATATCTTTCCTTCGTATATGTGTAATAAACATTCACCGTTGCAATATCTATGAGATGAAAAAACACTCTTCTATACCATCTTGATGAGTAGTATCCCATCATCTGGTCTGATCTATCTATCCCGGACATGTACTTATTGTAAGCGGGAACACACTGTGGTTTTATTACTTTGTTTTCCTTTTCTAGTCCAGCCACGCCACGTAAAGTATAACTTTTGCTCCTAATAACATAATATACCATTATTTTCAAACATCATAAAAGTGACAACTTATGTGACTTTGTCTCGGCATAAAAGTGGTTACTTTTACGCCGGCGCGGCTGAATAAAAGTACTTCAAAACTTGATTAGCTTTCGAACATTTTGGCATTCTCTCTGTCGGAAACTGACGTAGACGTCGATTCTTGATAATCGTAGTTTTTGAAATATATACTTATTTATATTAGTTCGGGCGTTTGAAAATAAAATAGTATATGTTATTCGGAGTAAATGTGATTTTGTGTGCCTCGTCCGGACTTGCTTGACTCTCTTATACTCGTCAATCAAACGGGTCCAGTCTCGCCAAACAAAGAATCACTTTTACTCGTAATAACATAATATACTATTATAATGACTTGGATTCATTGAAATAATTCTTAAATGATTTTATCTATTTTTTTACAAATCTCCTGTTGCTGATTAATAATGTCTCAACTTCAAACAACGAGTATGGTGAGTGTTACCCACTAACATGGGGATAAATATGAGAGTATTTTTGTTGTGAGCGCTTAATAAGCGGGTTTTTCACGAAAATCATCACGAATCAGGTGCCAATTTGGATAATGGTCTGGTAAATTACTGCATCAATCTGATTGAATCAGGCTTTAACCATATTTTGGAAGTAAGCACACCTTTTGGCTATAAGCAATCTCCAGCACGGAGCCTGTTAATAGCTCTACTATCAAGGAATTTGACGTATTTATTATAGGCCTTTGTAAACTAATCTTGGATGTTCTCCACGTTCTTTTTGATAATTTTTAATAATTTTTTAATGCTGATGAAGCCAGCTTCGATATCTTCTATCCGCCCGACCACACTTTCCACACTGGCGAAGAACCCTACCACTTGGTAGCACTGGCACGCCTGCAGCCGCCCTAGCCTTTCGACACTCGCTAGTGAGTGGTGTAAGGCAGATACTCTTTTGTTCTAAATATGGAAGGTGCTGGTGAACAATCTTCTATTGTTTAAAAATTGTACACATTTTATTTTTCTTTATAAATTTACGCTGCATTTCGGTATTTGTAGGGAAAAGGATTCGTTTATGAATTAGTGAAAATTGAGGCCATTTGGAATATTTGTTATGATTTCCCATTTGTTGTGTTGTTTAGTGTAGAGTTTTCAAATAAAATGTATTGTGTTATTTTTATGTTACACAAAAGATACGAAATGGACTCTAGTATATATGGTTAATTTTGTTCGCACCCTTCAGGGACACGCTGTATAAAACGCTTAAAATAGAAATACCCTGTGTTCTCCAAATGTCTGCAATATGACAACTTTGTCTGAGTATTATCATGCCACATTATATGCATGCTTATGTAAATTTTTCAAATCGGGTACATCTTAACTAGCTGTGTGCATATACTATGCTACAGAAGATCTCATTATTAATTAATTAATAATGCCATTATCACTACGTTGATAATTACTATCTGTTAGTAAGTATTATTACTAGTTAGAATTTGGACCTTTTTGCCTATCGTGTTCCTGTATACATATAAAAGCTTATGTTTTTTGTAAATAAATTAGGTTTCTAGATATGGGCTAGAATTACATATATCTTATAGTGCCTATATATATGCCTATTTTAATGGTTAGCGCCTACTTTTGGAATACGAGTCTATAAAGGACTCTTTAAAATTTTATTTTAAAATGCGGCATTGCATATTCCCCACTGTAATTTCTTCTACATCGATATTTAAGATTAGTTACGTCACACATATTCTTCGAAATTTGCAAACCCAAACTCTGCACTTTACCGGGCAGCGGCATTGGCTCTTGTTGAAGTGGGAAGCATTTTAAACGATTTTCGAAAAACTTAGGCGGCGAGGTACGGGAGATGCAGGTCATATAAATAATAGCATCAACATTTGAACAATCATTGCTGCTAAATCCCGGATTGCACAAGATGTTATAAGTGGCATCAGTTTTAAATCGACAAGTTTAATCAATCCCCGGTTTGGAACTCTACGATATATCGTCCTTGAAATTTGCATATCATAGTTTGTTAGAGATAATTTAAAAGTGGCTTTATCAGGAACACGTCGCTTATACCATTTAAGTTGTACGTTTATTTGATTCATTGGTTGTTAGTCTTGAAAGATAAGACTTGGGACTATTACAAATTGAGTATAAAAGATTTTAATCGCGTTACTTAATAGATAGTCCGTGTTTCACAAGTGAGTATTTATACATTCTGACAATGCTGGGTGTTATTTTGTTTAGTGTTATTGTTGCTCCAACGCTTGGTGCTCGAATACTTGGAATTGCACCAATACCGTCTTACAGTCACCAAATTGCGTTTCGTCCATTATGGAGGGAGCTTTCTTTGCGAGGGCATCAAGTTACAGTCCTCACTACAGACCCAATGAAGAATTCGTTGCTGACAAACTTGACTGAAATCGATCTAAGCGGTTGCTATGAAGTACTGAGTGAACACAACGCGGTGAACATAACGCAAGGAGGCATTCTTGATATGTTCAACGTTTGGGTAACTAAAGCTGGCTACCAAATGGAATATGACTTTCAGCACCCCGAGGTACAAGCACTGATCAAAAACGAAAGCGAACATTTTGACTTATTAATGATAGAAGCCCACTACCCCGCCATGTACGCGTTTACTGAGAGATTCAAAGCTCCTTTTATTGGACTGCTCTCTATAGATGGGACTTCAGACCTCTATGAGCTAGTAGGAAACCCAACGCATCCAGTGCTATATCCTGATTTCTGGTTACCGTATTCGGATGATCTTACATTTATAGAACGACTAACAAACACACTGATGTATGTGGTTGTAAAATATTGGTTTTACCTGCCACTTTTTCATTCGCAAGATATTATAATTAAGAAATACTTTGGCGAGGAATACCCACCTATGCGTGATATTGCAAAAAATTTTAGTATGATATTTGTTAACACTGGTTTAATCTTTAACCATGTACGCCCATTAATTCCATCCGTAATTCCATTTGGGGGAGGAACGCACTTGACAGCTTCAAAACCATTACCAAAGGTATGTTTTATATGCGAAAGCGTAATTTGTGTTACAAAACTGCAAGAGATTTTTTTTAAATAAATATTAAAATTTTAGGATTTGCAAAGGCAACTAGATAGTGCATCTCAGGGCGTAATCTACTTTAGCTTGGGGAGCAATGTTAACAGTAAAGATATATCTGAAAATACTCGTACCATAATACTGGAAACCTTGTCTGAACTTCCATATCTTGTATTATGGAAGTTTGAGCTCGAAAATTTGCCAAGAAAACCAGACAATGTTATTATATCGAAATGGTTTCCTCAACAAGATATCTTTAGTAAGTTATTGAGTTAGCCAATCATATTAATAAAACAGTGGTTAAGAGTAATAGTACTTTCAATTAAGAAAGCTTGTTGCGAACACTAAATAACCATTACTTTATATTTAGGGCATCCTAACATTAAACTCTTCATAAGCCAAGGAGGTTTACAGTCTACAGAAGAAGCTATGTACAATCACATTCCGATAGTTGGCATGCCATTTTTTGCGGATCAACCAATTAATGTCAAAAAAATTGTAAAGAAAGGCTTTGGGTTAGCGGTAGATTACAAAACCTTGGATAAACAGTCTTTCAAGTCAGCAATCCTAGAAGTTATCAACAACCCAAAGTAGGTGCAGTCTATAAAAATAGTGTCATTATTCCTTATATTTTCATTTTAGATATCGCAATAGAGCCAAGGAGTTAGCCGAATTTGCAAAAGATCAACCGATGACGGGTCTAGAACGAGCAATTTGGTGGACTGAATATGTTTTAAGGCATAAAGGAGCACCAGATCTAAAAAGTCCCGCAGCAGACCTACCGTTATATCAGTACTTGCTTCTAGACGTCATAGGTTTCTGTTTGTTAGTAGTAATGTTAACTATTTATTTACTTATATTAATATTTAGATTTATTGTTAGAATAATCAGACGTTTCACTCTAAAGACAAAGGTGAAAGTACAATAATGATATAATTATTGCAATAATGTTATTGCGATGCTAATGTAATTTATAAAAACGTTGCACTTGGAAATGTAATGGTAATATATACATTATATAGTACCTGCTTCTATGATTTTCAAAATATTTGTAAACATTATGAAAATTATAATACATTTGCGTAATATTTATCATTATGCAAGTTGAGTTTAAAGGTATTTAGCATTTTGTACATCGATTTATCTACATTTTTATTGAAAGCGAAGCTATTCGACTCAACGGTGAATGGAAAATGAATTATAGTAGAATAGAAATAGGAATTATACAGAGACACAAAATAAGATCGAATGTGTTTTATGACCTTTTTCATACGCTACACTACTACACAGTTGTCATAATTTTTTATTATGATAATATAGGTTGAGGTTTGTTTAAAGGTTGTCGGTAGTTGTTTATGAGGAATCGTGTTGTAAGTTTTCTCAGATCTATAAGTAGTAACATATGCAAGCCATCATTATGCAGTTTTGTGTTATATAGTAGTAAATAGATGCTTACAGGGTAAATCGATCAAGAAGGTAAGAATATTAATTATCGATAATAATATCTATCACTAATTATAAAATACGTTAATGTCACAGAAGGATATAATACCGATTACGGATTACCTATGGCTCAATTTGTTCCAAATGAAACAGTTACAATGGCAAATGATTTCCAATTTGAAACGACTGACGCTGTTATAACAGAACTAAAGACCCCATATTTGTGGTCTCATAAGCCAAGGCATGACGGTAGTAAAATTGATGTTTTGCATGAAGACCATTAAATTTTACATGAACCAAGTGGTTCTAATGCATACCACACATCGGTAATAAAAATGACTTGGACTACAACCCGGACAACTAAATCTCCATCGGTGATAATTCTTTTTTTTAATATTTATTAGCTGGCTCTGCAACAAGATGCGATACACGGCTATTTTACAATAAGATACTTATAACTGAGATACATCACTTTAGAGAGAGTATTAAGTGATAATATTCACACCTCTAGCTTATACATTTAGGATCTGTCATTACATAAGTTAAGTAATTTTAGAGTAAGTCCTGTGGTAGCTTGCGTTTAAATCTGTTATGAATGTTTATTTTGGCCGAGATGGGGTTTCATTGCACTTGTACACCTCACCAAGTTCTTAAAGAAGTTACTGGTTAGCTTGTTGATGTAGTCTGTGATTAGTCTTGCGTAGCACTCATTTAGCTTTTTGTGAAGGTGGTATCCCCAATTAAGCTTTGCATCTAAGTGAGGTCCTAGGTACTTTACCGCAGAGTCCTTAGGATTCCACGATATTTCTTTATTATGTAATCGAAGTGCTGGAAGATGATTGTAGCGCTTGAGTGTGAACATTTTTGCTTGAGATTTAGTAGGGTTTATTTTTATTTTCCATTTTTTGTACCAGAGACATGTTACATTAATTGCATTTTGAAGATGTTCAACTACTGTTGCAATTGTAGCGCTCTGAGCTAGTATCGCTTAGAGTCCCTGTATATAGTTACAAAAGAGTTGAGACAACGAGGGAATTCATTGTGATTGGTGGATCACGCGCGTCGTATATTTGAATACTCATTGCCTTAGAAACAGTTTCCCATTAATCAAATTTGACAAATTGTTCATTTAAGTCAAAACTTGTCACTTTTATCTAAGTTCCTGAAATGAGGGGTTGCTGTACTATTGGCTGCAAAAACAGATCCGAACAAGGTTTTCTATGAAAATACCATCCTCAAAACCAAGAGCTAAGAGCAGCATGTCCATTTTAATAAAACTAGTGTGAAGAAGTACGGGTGGATGACAGAAGGAAATTAAAAGGTGCTGCCGTTCCTACTTTATTTTCATATTATATAACCAGACCTGAAAATTAAATTTTCTTCAATCCTAAAGATGACTTTTCCGCTGAACCTTTGTCTGAATCTTGCTTTGAAGACAAATAACAATAAACAGGAAGCTGCTACCCAAACCACGTATGAATTCCTATACCAAAGCAAGGATTGTGTTTTCCATTCAAAATTAGTAACTCGCACGCAAACACATTATCCTGAGCAAGAAATTAGGTAGGTACACAATGAGAAGAGTAAAAACGAGAAACTCGAAAAAATTTCAAAAATATTTTTACTAACGGTCAGTTCGAAGCTTTAATATGCAGAAACCATAGTTTTAGGAAATGTTCATATATTATTATCTGCTTTACGAAATGTGTATACGTAATTCAGTTTTTTAACACTTGTTACTTATTTCTGATGCAAACAGTACTCTACGCTATGTTTTGAGTGCTTTGAAGCAGCAGTAGAAATTTAAATCAAGGTGTTTTAGATAAACGATCTAGTGACTCTCAAACAGTATTTCTGGGCATGCATGCATGATGCATGTTTTGGATCAAATTTGGCGGCTGACGTTTGTGTTGTCTTAACTCTCATCTAACTATATACAGGGTCTCTAGTATCGCTGTGTCATCTGCAAACATGGCTAGGGTTGAGTTATTTAGTGTGGGCACGTCATGTACGTTGAGGCTGAACAAGGTTGGTCCCAATAGGCTCCCTTGGGGGACACCTGCTTTTGTGATTTTGACACTGGATATTGTTGCGTTGATCCTTACTCTGAACATTCTGTTGGTAAGAAAAGATTGTATTATTTTTATTTATTTATTTATTATGTACTCCGGAATATTTAATTTGATCAATTTGTACAAGAGCCCTTCCAGCCAAATCTTGTCGAAGTCAGATGTGGAGTATTAATAATTACATTTCGTAACTGACCTTGACTACTGTCATTCGCAAACATTCGCCCACGCGGCATGGCCTACTGTTTGTTATGACATAAATTAGCCTTCGGCTAAGTTTCATAATTTTTATGTCTCGTGCATAAACGTCAACTTTTAGCACTTGTTGCATAAATAGCTATTTTCTAAGCATGTCCGCACTCACGCATGCGTTAAAGTGCTTCTTGTCATACTACCATTTTATTTCGCTTATGCTGCATTAACTAATGTAGTTCCATTCAAACCTTTTTAAATTTTATTTCCGGCTTAATTATTATTAAGCCTGGGATGGTTCTTAAATAACATTATGAAGTGGTAAGCCATTTCCACCATAAAACTTTTTGGATTATTTTTATTTTAGTAAGATGCAGTATTTTAGGAAACTACTCATTCCATTAACCTAATGTAATTTAGTATATTATTATATGAGCGATTATGACAGCCATTATTCACGAAGATGACATTTGCGCCACAAGCCGAAGGCGCGTGGCGCAAGTCATCTGAGTGAATAATGGCCATAATCGAAAATATAATACGATATTTATTTACTCCTATGCAATAGGAGCCTTGTGGTTCATATTTCAGAATTATGACATTTGTGACAGCTGTTAACTTCAAAAGTAATTTAATAATAAGAATGAATTTTGTGATTGGCTACAACCTATTGAATAATGAAAAATAGAGTTTTCTGATTGGTTGCAATTTGCAAACTATTGAATAATGAAAAGCGAATTATATGATTGGCTGCAAACCGTGAATTATGAATCATAATTCATGGCCATTGTGCAGTAGGAGTAGATAATAGTATATTATGTTATTAGAAGCAAAAGTTATATTTTACGTGGCGAGGCTGGACGGGTAGTATAGTACAGCCGAGCACATAAAGATACTTTTGCTCCGAATAACATATAGTATTTTTTCTTCAAACGTTTTTATAACAAATTATTTACAACTTTGTGAACAAAATTCGAAGAAAATTACTTGATCTCGTCAGCGGCAGATAAGTCGTCAGCGGCAGATAATAACTTTATCTGCCGCTCGTCAGCGGCAGATAATATTATCTGCCGCTTGGCAATAAAGTGACAATTTAGTATCATCAATCCAGCAGTATAATGCCCATATTTTACTGCCGTTTGAAGAAAAACTTTTTTATATTACAGATTTTTAATATCATCCATCATATTACGTTTGTACAAATGTTGGTCTCCTTTGAGCCTCTTAAAACTTGTGTTATTTATTCCTGCCTGATTGCTTTCACATCCAAGTATGTTATTTGAATAACTTTAGTGAGGTTATGAGCAATTTCAAATCCAAATTTATGAAATTAATTTATACTGGTAAGATGCACAAATTTTTAAAGATTCTTTTAACTTAATGTAAACTATTATATATCACAGATTCTAACACATTTACATCAATTCACTACTTCTTCAGACGTAACTTTCCAAGTTTCTTAAAAACAAATTTATGTTTTACTGTTTATCTTACTTAATGGGCCCCCGATTCCGTAGTGTTATTCGACTAACATTTGTGATGTAGTAACTATTACCAACTACAAACATTCCGGATTAATTTTATAATGGTAAGACGTAGAAAATTATCAAATGTTTATAGTCTCATTAACCTAACGTGTACCGTATTGTATTGCAGATAATTTCTCATACTGAAGAAGACCACAATGTTGGTTGAAATATATTTATTAGTGATGGGCCTATTCGAATGAAAAATAAGCGGTTATCCGGTTATTGATATAACCTATGTAACTCGGTTTTCGTTCCAAGTATTCAAATGAAAAATAACCTCATGCTGATACGTACTACGCTTTGAATATAAAACTTTATTCAAAGGTACTACGTGCCATATCTCAGCGACCTACGCAGTGCTCAAAATTCTGTAAATATAAATACATCATAACTCATAAACAAAGCAGGCTGTACTGAAAACACCATTTGGTTATCGCGTACCTACCTCCTATCATAAAAAATATCAAATCATCAAATTCTGGGGACCTGAAACCTGAACGCCTAAAAACTGCAAACGCATCAAGCTATAAAACAATTTTTTATTTGCTTACATTTCCAATGATTCAATACAAGAGGCGGCGCATTTAACCCGCCCGATCGATAAAGACGTTTACCCCTGTTCTTATTGCGATTAGCAAGCAGTCCGGCATATTTCTTTCTTTCTACACTTCCTAATAAATACCTCTTAATTCCAATACATAATACATAATGTACGGTCGGCGCCTTAGAAATCGGGCACTACACACTATTATGATATATTTTGCATGCATTTTTTTAAGTGTATAAACAGGGGTTTTTACAGTTATTATGGTTTTAATTGTTACGTCAGATTGTTTATTGTTTGTCAATTAGGAAATGCCATCTCACATTAATGAAGTAACCGGAGCAAGAATACTCCAAAGACTAGAAGAACCATATTACGTGTCCCGATTTCTAAGGCGCCGACCGTACATATTATGTTTTGGTTGCTCTGCTATCTGCAAGTTACGATGTCGATGCAGATGACGGTAAACCGATGTCGATGCAGATGACCGTGAACCGCCAACCGGCAAACCGGCTGACTTAATCGAAACGAATCGAGAGCCAAAATTTATTCAAATGATTATTCAAATAATCATTCGGTTATTAATATCATTCGAATGCAAATAATTCGGTTATGAAAATTGTTCGGTTATGCCCATCACTAATATTTATGTTTAACTATTACACTGCTTCCGCCTTTTTATTGAAATGGTATTAATAGCTGCAAATTTTCCAAAACTTACATTCATAAGTTTTTAATGTTATACTACTTTATACTTAAGAACCTAATAATTATGTATTATAATAACCACATTAATATATAAAACTAGTGAATTGCTATTAAATTTAATTTAAAAAAACTATTAACTATATATGTCCACCAACTCCTACACGCACATTATACATTCTGCTTCAACTGTCTCTGAACCCGAAATATCCTATGTTCTGTAAAATCAAAAGCCTGGGTGATATTTAAAAAAAACATTAGGTACCTTTATTGCCCTCTAACAATAAAGGACAGATAATTGTTAATATTTGAAAAATACGCAATTGTTACCTGAAATGCTTACCGATAACAAACTTAAATCGATCCCCTGTAAAAGTAACGATTTGATTTAGGATAGTCCCGCACCAAACCGACAATAAGTATATAGGCATAAATAAATAAACACAAAACACTCAGACAAATGGCATAAATATGTGTGAGGATGGAAACTCACGACACATTAAAAGGAAAGGCGTTATCTAAGTACTTATAAAGAGTCAACCTGCATAAATATTTCACAAAAGAGAGGGGTCGAGCTGCATAAATAAAAATAATTCTTAAAGCAATCGCTAACAAGTTAATTCACTAATTTTAAGGTTGCTCACTACGGGATAAAATTAAATAAAAAACAGCTCCGTGAGGCGGATTTTCCAAACAAATCATAACACGTCGGGATAATTCCGGCTAGCAATAACAAATTCGCATGTATAAATTAGCACATAAATTAGCACGCACCTTGTTAGGCAAGGTGACTCGAGACAGGCGATGCAAGCAGCAGGCTAACCATAAACACTGATCGTTAGCTCTATCTGACGTTATGGCAGTGTTCAAGATTTAGAAGGGGCAAAATTCCTACAAATCGTATGGTCATACAGGGGTCGAAAAGATTTCTACAAGAAACTCATTAGGTACTTGATGACGTTTTAATTAAGCAGCTTGAATGCGCTCCTAACAGAATAATTAATAATCCCGGATCTCAATTACTCAGAGTTTGGTAGATAAGCAACCGCGGGCGGTACAGTAACCACAAACTATTCGGCACTGAACTAAAATGCGGGTTCATTTAGCATAGAAACCTAAAAGCTTGCTCGTGCACAAGTGCCCAAAACACAGCTGTCCCCGCCGAAAACACAGTTAAGCGTATCCCAGGTGAGTCCAAACGTCCTATTATAGGCTTAATGGTCTAACCGAGACCCAAAACACCGTATTATTAATTCATTTCAGGACCTCAATCTACAAGCGACCATAGGGGCTGACAAATAGCTGGGGGTGAGTAAATTAGTTCATACTACGTGAAACGCAGCTATCGCATAACTAAAGGGCCAGGTTATAACAAATCGTACAGATAAGCAACCGGCGTAGCTATTAACAGAACAAAGGGGCTACGCAATAATCTAAAAAGCACGGTTATGCAGTTTGGTTACTATTTGTCAATTTAGCTAATGCGTAGCAATTTTTACTGCATATTTTGGTTCAGTAAAATACACACGTTTGTGGAAAACAATAGCCTTCCTTTATTTATATTTAAACAAATAAACAAATATACACATATGCACATATACTCATCTGTTAGTATTACACAAATGCAAGTACGATTGTAAGTATCCCAGTTTTCATGACTTAGCAAAATACGTACAAGGCGCAGGTGAGGTGATCAAAGTGATCTGGGACAACTGATGTCGAAAACTAAGCTACTCGAGTTTATATAACAAGTGTTGAATGGAAGGAGCCCCGTCTAATTTTTTCGGATACAATGCATTGTTCAGTCGACCCTTAGCTCTGTTGTGACAGGTGAGGTTTGGGATAACTTTCGATAATAAAACGAGTCTGGTCATCGCGTGTGCTCTTACATATTCCAGAATTTACGACTGTATTGTAACCAGGGGTTGGTCTGCCTGCCGGATATTTGGGTCACCAGGATTTTTACGTAACCCTTCCTTCTGTCCTGGGGTGCATTTACGCTTGTGATATCCGTCCTGCTGTTTTTCGAATTTATGCTTTGACGTTTTTGATGAGTTAGTCCGCATTGTTTGCGAGACGACACAAATCACCACCCTTCCTAGACTACACCTCGCGAACCACTTTGTTCGCATATGTCGCACTGGACGTTTATATGCCATTCGTCACTCACGTTTTAGACAGCACTGACATTTACAGATTTAGAACTGCACTTAGTGTCAAGTTTGAGTAGATTTAGAACTGCACTTAATGTCAAGTTTGAGTTTATGACTATCCGTTGCACGACAGGCGTTTTTAAGTCAATTAACTTGGTACGCTACAGCAGCTAGCATTAAAATCATGTTAGTAATCACAAAAGCAAGCGAATTCGTTCGAATCGACCCATTTTCATCTACACACCTAATTTGAAATATATAAATGGTCCTCGTAGGCTTGGGTGGCACGTGCCGGAGGCTAGAGGAGCCGGGCGACTCCTTCCGCCCCTGGGGAAGACACAGTGAAGGACCAAGGAGAAGTTATTGCTAGATTTCCACTGCGGGAGTGGCTAACGCAGGCACCCTACCTCAGAGCCAAGGGGGCGAGCGACCAAGATGCAGGCAGGTAACGTTCCCAAGCCCTTCCAAGAGATGCAGCGCAAAATGTTTCCCAGTATAATTGCGAAGCCCAGAGAAAATTGGCTACAAATTTAGACGTTTCTAGGTAAGCCCCGAAAAGAAGGCAAAAGCTAAAGAAAACTAACCTGGTGCTAGCAGTCAGTCAAAAAGTGGTCGTGCATGTGACGAAAGTTGGCCCCAAAATTCCGCCCAGGCGTTAGACGTAAGAATACTAACAGCAAACCAATAATTGGAACGTCGAAAGGGCTTTTGTGCTTTTAGATCCTTCTCCATCCAATGAAGCTAGCCAAACCAATTGGCTTTGGAAGTACTACGCCAAGGGCTCATAACTTAATTGCACGAATTCTGCAGTGGAAAAGAACGAAAAAATCAGCCTGATGCCATTCAACCCAAGTTATCAAAAACTTCCCAAAATTTGGCAAGAGGACCCACAATAAAAATTGTTGAAATATGGAATGTGCACAGTGCTCAGTTTCAGACTAGAAATTTATTATTACCAGAAGAGAATAGGGTTGCCTACTCAGTCAGGCAAAATGTACTGCATTTTTGGGAATAAAGTCAAATAGTAGAATCCAGTCAATCATTTGAAATACTGCATGGGAAACCACTAATTAGACGTAACAAAACACTTACTAATAAAATACAACTGATTGATTTTCACTAATGCATGCGAAACTACAAATTAACAGTAACAACCCTTTAAAAGTCCCCGCCCCTGGGGTGCCGGCGTCATATCCAGGAGGCCTTGGCACAGTTGTTAAAAAAACATATTTTGTTCAGGTAAAAGTTCCTTTTCTGTTTTGAGCACTGCCAAATATTATTAGAAAATTTGTTTAGAATCTAGAATTATCCCTCGATGCAAAATTTCTGAGACTTGTTTATTAGAAGGATTTGTTAAAGTGCTTCATCTCATTCACACAGTTTCATAAAAATAACTTGATGTTTCTGAAATTTGCAGTGGGCTACAACTGTACTTTACCTTAATCTTTCTAATAAGCATAGGTTTCTTCCTGTGCTTCTTGCTCCAAAAGAATTACGACGCGGGCACCCCAGAGAAGGGAACACTAAGGAAGAATGCTGCACAAACATCGGAACTACATTATTTTTGCTGAGGTTTTCCTTAAAATTTGTCTAATATGCCTGGACCATAAGTGGTTGTGCAGCAAGAGGAATAGGTATCATTGCATCGTTAAATATTTTGGAGCTTTAATATTTGTCTACTTGAAAGTTTGTTTATTTGTGTGTTTGTTTGTAATGGACAAGGTCTAGGAATACGAAGTAGCAGGTTTATTGGAGTCCAAGGATGGCCATTTTAATAAATCAGTTTTGGCTAAGCATCTATTGTTAAAAGTGCCTTGACAGCAATTTAAATTTTTTCGCATAACAGTTTTTTATAGTTGACGCAAACAAACATTAAGTTTTGTGTAAGTGAAAGATTTTCTAGAGTATTTATTTTGTCAAACATGGTAATCACCTTGAACTATCAATTCAGTTCTAACTAGAATCCTAACCAAATTATGATTTTAATAAATTAAACTTCCATTATCTTGCAGTGCTATTAATTTCATAAGTGGCCGAAAATTTCTTTGACTGGAAAGTGGAGAAATGCAAACATCACAACTAAACTCTTCTTCATGTTTATTAAATAATAAATTCACCAAAAAACTACAGATGCAAAAAAAGTAAAATATTGCTTTTCACTTGTTGAATGTCAGCACAAAGCTCATATGAAAGCAATATCTATTCTGCAGTATGTTCACCTGAGTTTATATTGTTAGAGATTGTTGCATAACTTATAGTACTACAAGTATTCGCTAAGTAAGAATACTTAGCTATTCCACAACATAACATATATCTTAATGTGACTTAACCGATGTGAAATACGTCCGACACATAAAAAGTAAATCATTTGCCGCTATTAATCGTCTGAAAGTTAGAGTGAAAAAATGAATGAGACTGCCTCATAGGGACTTTGTTCCTATACTTTTAGTTGGACTGCGGTACACATTTCTATTGATACCATCTTTTCACAGAAATATAAAACTGGGGTACCATGTTACTCTGACGTCTAGTATGTAAAAACTCCCTTGCTAAAATTGAAAAAACCTTATCTCTGCAAAGTTCTCAAAAGGACTCTATCTATACTCATTTCATCACATCAATCGATGTCTAAGCTCATTTCTAAACCATTTGCCGCAGACAAACAACTTTAAGTTTTGATTTCTGCTTGCAATTTTTATTTGTTGTATCAATAGATAGAAACGTCCAAATAAATAATTCACTCTAGCCATATAGAAGCAAATTGTATACTGATATTACTAACTTAAATATTATACAAGTTGTGTGAGAATCTCACTGTTAAAACTCGAAAAACAAAAACAGAAATATGTAATATAATTATACCCATTAACTTAATTATAACTGATGAGTTAAAATTAATCTATATCTCTGAAAATATGTGTAATGACAGCATCCACATATGGGTTATTTCCAAGCTTGTCGTTTTCTTCCAATGCGTCCTCCCACAGATCCTCGATTTTGTTTTTGGTGTACTCTAAACTTCCATATTTCTTAAGAAGGGATAAACAGCGACGCTTAATTTTCTTGTCGGTTGTCTTCAGTCGAAGTATGTCTGTTTGCAGGAAATATAAGCCGTCAAGTGATATTTAAAAAAACTATTGCAAAGAAGAATTACCCAAAATCTCCTTGTCCTCTGGATGACTGTGAACAGCATGGATGATAGGAAAACTGAATTTGCCTTCGGTAATGTCTTCACAGTAGGAGTCTTTGTCGGAATACTGCAACCAATAAAAATATGCCAGCAATTATACAACAAAATATTACATCGATTATTTTAAACAAGTATTAGTATCATAACTTTGTGTAATTTTTATGCAGTTGCAGATCTTAACACCTTTTTATACTTGATATAGTGCAGCAGATAAAAACTTATTAATCTGTTAATTTGCGGTTACTAGCCTACTTTCTTAATGTCGTAAATAGGCAATCGTTAGGCTGAGTTAAAATAATATTTTCTCAATAGTAAACTTCTAGGGCAGACCAGGAATACGCTGATTACGACATTAGTATATTGGACGGATTCAAATTTCCCTCTCTGTCTAAACCATTTTTATACCTTTTTGTGGTTATGTTAAATTTATGTTTTGGGTGGGAAGAACATAAAAAACAACAAACCGGTAATTTTTAGAAATGATAGGAAACGGCCGGTGGAAGATATCCTAATTAACGCTGGCAGTTTTCGGAGAGCAAAAATAAACCAGACCGGTAGCCTTTAAAACCATCAGTCAAAGTACCAGATACATGGAAAAATTGCTGCAAAAAGCTATTATCTCCCATCTACTACGTTGTAACTCTTGAAAACGACGCTTTTGTTTGTCAATGTCATTTATAGTGTTTATATGTGTACTTTCGCAAATGTTAGCCTAACGGGCACAAATTGAAAACTTTTTCCCATCAGGGAGGCTAAATGCCGTTTGCACACGCAGATAAATTGCGGCGAGTCTATTAAAATTACTCCCTCTTAGATTGTCCTGCCGTTACGTCATCCCGTAGGGAATACTCACGTAATATTAGATATCTCAGGTCAGTCCCACAGAACCTACTGAGATGTTTCTTTTACGTTCAATATGACGTATTGATGCACATTCTATGATTTGTTTTACTGATATAAATGTGCAGTCGCGTTTGCAGGTGAAATTAGCATTAAACAGATGAATGTAAGATAATATCGCCCAGAAAATAGCACTGTAAATTCTCACAATGCTTCGGGACCATTTCTTCTGAGTTGGAAACATCACAAGCACCTTAAATAACTCAGTGGCGCATAACAACAAATAATAATAATTTTTCACGTCCCTACCGAACTGACTTTTAAATGTAAACACCCACGACATCTGAGTAAAACCCCGCCATATCCCAAAAAACGGTGTGCATCGTTTATTTTGTTACATGTCGTATTTGAATTATCAAGTGTAGCAACTTTCTTAGCCTGAATGACTACTTTAATAGATAAACAAGCATGGGTTTTACCAACTACTGGACGTTGGAAAAATATTCCACTTTGAAGCTCACCACATTTCCAATTTGGATAAAACGGGTTTGATCATGGTACCTCCAGTTGAAAATAATATTAAAAAGAAAGGACAGACGTAAGTAGGACAGGCTACATCAAGGAAGCGTAGGAAACTTATAGCACAAGTGTGCAATTGGAAATTCCCTTCCCCTGTATTGGTGTTTTCGATAATACGGTTTGACAAGTACACGATGATTGGTAGTGCAACAACGCGCTTCGTGGGACTTTCATAAGACAAGCTGAATGATCGCAGAAATTTTTCCAAAAAACCAATCGGTGCAGCAAGGGGGACCCCCGTGCTTTTAGTAATAGACAACCATGAATTCCACTTAAGCGCTGAAGCAAGTAGCTTCGCTAAAGAAAATGGAACATCCTCGCAAACTTTAACCTTTGCATCGAAGTGTATTTGGCACATATTTCGGAAAATTTGTCCAATTATGAATGCTAAAACAAATCAGAACAAAACTTTGCCAATTTGCTTAGGCCCGAAGTGTGCTCCAAAACCGGAATCGGGCTACAACCCCGAAAACATTAAGACCAACTTTCACAAATGTGGAATCTTCCCGTTTGACGAAAATAGTCTTCAAGATTCTCTGTTCAGTTGTCTCAGACCGTCCACCGCCAAGGTCTGAAACTTCTAGGTAGATTGAGGAAATTACTTCTACCTGGCCAGCAGCAGCTCCAAATACTATTGCTGCAGCAGGTCGTTCGACCAGTGCTGGCATTATTTCCTGAACGTATTCACCTATACCCAAACGCTGGCCTTAAAATAACAACACTTGCAGGAATAAAGCGAGAAAAATGTATGGTCGTCCCAGAAACATCTAAAAAGTTACAGCTAGAGGAGAGGCAGAAAAAGAAAAAAATTAAGATCGTGAAAAAAAGTCATGATAGATGACGATTTCAAAGATGAACATGAGAATTGTAAAGAAATCACTAAAGAGTCTTGTTTATTATGGCCGGAAAAGGAACAGGTTGAAGACTGACTTAAAAGTATGTATTATGCCTTAAATGGAAAATATGATCGGTAAAGTTCCTGAAAAAACAACGATGTCAGGACGGAACTACGTGACTTATGTGGAATTGAAACTTGGAGATGGTTTTAAAGTGAGATTCTATAAGAAGCTGCTTCTTTCAGAGAATCTTTCTTTCTTCGGAACAAGTTTTCTTCATGCTGCCAAAATCGGCTGAAGACATGACATGCTCCCCAGTTTAAAGAAATGTACTTCAAAAGTAGGATTATTGTTCCATCGGTTTTGCATAAATAATAACCCATTTTCTTCAGTAATATCTATCTTAATATCATTATTTTATTTTAGTATTGCAATTTAAGTTAATATTATCTTTTTTTTCTTTTACTTCGGTCCTGTAGATAGTATGCACAAATAAGACATATAATTACTCTCCGATAAAAACTGCTTTTCTAAAATATTATTTATGAAGAAGTACTAAGAGGACAACACATATGAAGAAGACATTCCTATGTAAGAAATGTAAAAATTGCCTCAAGTATCGCCGGTTCCTCTACTGAGGGTTTACTTATTTAAAAAAATATAATGTGGTACAGCTACATTTTTTAAGTTCCTTCAAAAAAGAAAATTTAATAACCCACACTTTGGAAGGAATTATGTTGACAATGGTAGATGGATATTTATTTTATGAAACTAAATCTTCATCCACACATCCTAATTGTATTTAATACCACTGACGGCTACCATAGAGCTCATACTGTGAAGAAATGGTCACTATTTCATATTTTCAAAAATTGGTTTCTTATGAGTTAGTAGTGGGTATGTGCCGATTCTAGGACACATGTAATTACCTGTTACCTGTATAGGTGTGCTTACCTGCCCAAGTGTACAGGTGTGTTTACCTACCCAGGTGTGCTCAGGTACACAAGTAATTTACCTGTGTCACCTGTTACCTGAACACACATGGACAGGTAAACATCTCGTACTTGAGTACACATCGGCATGTAAGCACACCTGTACAGGTAACAGGTGATTACAGGTGTCCCAGAATCGGCATATATCCACTACTTGCGTTTTAGATTTGGCACATCAGTTTTAAATAACTTTCTTGAAAGCTAGGGTGGCATGTATTTATAAGATTTTTATGTAGCTAACATCTATATCATCATATTACCGGGTACAAAAATCATAATAAAGCAAAGTGGTTATTCGAGTTAATATAAAAAAGCTGGTTTACTTACATCTTGATTATTTAAATTCTTGTAGTCTTCGGCAATCTGAAAGGCGAAGCCTAGAATGTTAAGAATACTGGAGAAGTCGTCTTGGTTCGTACTATACAGCTGCATTAGTCTAATTGCCAGCGTGAATAAGCTGCCAAATTCTAAAGGAAAAAAAAATTAGTTAGCAGGTTTAGTGCAAATGAACGTTTCCACTTTTAATTAACTGCAAATACTACTATCTATTCTATAACCTTACTTTAGCATACATTTATTGTTTATATAAGTATATGTGGTGATAAATAAAATTAAAGAAAATTGCGAAACTTGGCTTTGTATTAATATAGTAAGTTCTTCTTTTGCTACCATTATTGTAGTTGTAACTTTTAAAGCTGCAGGATGAAATAGGGAATACCGTTCACGTAGAAATGTCATGACGTTGGTCTCTTGTCAGACCTTTTTTCCTTCTATTTTACACTACATTTCTACTTTGCGAAACATATCTCCTTCCTCACTCATTGCGTGGCCAATATATTCATGAGAGGAGTATTTCAGTTTTATGTTCATCCTATGGTGTAAATTGGAATTTTCTTTTGGATACATCTATGCATTGTGTAAAATGTGTCACTATGTATGTTTACATATCGAAAGATAAAAGATTATTACAAATATCTTTGTTTAATATCCGTCCTTCCATTTCAAAGTAATGTTAAAAAACGTAACATCGTTGAACTCAAACTCTAAGATCTACATTGATTGTCGGCTACACAGAATAGTTTTCTATTTTGATGAATAGCCGACATATCGTGCTTGTTCAATTTAAGTATTGATATTCATTTTCTACTATGTACAATTTCAAGAACACGCTTCTGCTTTTAAGCCATTGGAAAGGATGATTTTGAGCTGAACGCGAAACAGGTAACCGGCGTCTGCAGATCGACATTCTTTAATCCAATACTTCAGCAGCAAAGAGGCGGTTTGAAGAGCGCACATTAGACTACTTATTTTCTTTCTGCTAGTAAAGTGAGTCCACAACTCGACCTCAAGCATGAAAACGGCCGCTGACGTAATTCGGGCTGTCCGTCATATTACTTGCAGTTCTGTGTTCAATATAAAGTATCAATTTTTATTGCGTTTATCATTAGTTGTAAATCAAATATGCATATGCGGATGGTATAAGCATCAAGCAGGTAAGGTGAGTTCATACAGCGTATAAGACTTTCAAATTGGACATCTTGCTCTGAGTTGGGAGCGTTGCAAACATCTTTAGGCAAGAGAAATCAACTCAGTGGCTCCTAACAAACAACCATAAGCACCTTCTACGTCTTTACCGAACTGCCACATAAGAAATAACCTACTCTTTTAGCGTTAACCTCTCTTCCATGTCCCACTGAAACAAACCTTGGCCAGTTTTAATTTTGTTGCAGGTCGAAGATTCGAGTGTAACAAAATATATGGGATGATTGTGGTAAAATTTTTTATACAACAGGCATCCAAGATATCCCCATTGAATTGCCCAAGATTATTTGAGCAGCAGAACTACTAGCTTGCTTATTACCATCAACCGGTTCTTTATATGAATTTTCAATACTCAGTTGCTACAGGCGTTAGTAACTTGCCCCAATAAACTATTATCGTTTATTATTCTTAATATTGCTTTCATTCAAACTATTTTCAATCATAGATACGATGAATTCTATCCTTTTTCTTGTTTAGTTCGAACTTCTTTTAGACGTGATACAGACGAAGTTATTTTTGTCTATAAATGTACATAATCTTCAAAAATTATTCAGTCCGCGTAGGATCCTCCTTTATGCAGATAGTTTTATTGAAATTTAAGCTTAATATACTCATTTCAGTGAACTATACTCTAAGGGGAGACAATATCCAGCATTTTAAGTAGTCGACGATTAGATCCAGACGTATAAGGGCTCCAACTACACAGGTCTGCGACCAAATTTTTTTCTTTAAAATAATGGGTGATTCTTATGTATTTTGGTGCGCTGAGTTCGGAAATGCCCTCAGTTTTTTCCCAGCACGTAAGCATTTTCCGCAAAATGCATTTTTCTGCGGGATTGCCTACCTTAAGGCGTATATTTATGAATATGCCGAAAAAAGTTGTTTTTCCTATTCGGCTTCATAGTTTTATATTAGAAACTATGAAATATGATAAAAAATAGTATATTTAACAGTATTAGTCAGCGTATGAATCATGGAAACCCATTACCTTAATAGTATGCAATTAAGGTTTATCGCTTTTCTTCGGTGTTTTCAGATTCCAATGTTACTGTAATAAATGTTTTTGTTATTAAAAGTACATAAATAAATAGGAGAAATTCTTTCTGGTAATTAGCGTAATTGTGGTGAACATTATTGACAAATGAAACCTGGATTTTCCCATTGCCCTATATATACCCCTCGTAGTCATTCGATTTGTTCATTTCAATTTAAATATTCTTAAAGTGTCTTTCAAAATGTCTTCAAGAGCTTGTGTTAATAATCCTGATAGTTTCTGTTACATTTGTGGCGAACGTGTATTAAAAAAACAATCTCGAAGTATTACGGAGTTTATTAAAAAAGTGTACTTTGCCTATTTTGGTGTGAAGATCGGAGATCAAGAAAAATCTTGGGCCCCTCATGGAGTGTGTTCAGGCTGTGTTGAAGGACTTTGCATGTGGTCTAAAGGAAAGGTGAAATCTTTTCGTTTTGGGGTGCCTATGATTTGGAGAGAGCCGAGAAACCACGACGATGACTGCTACTTTTGTTCTTGCAACATACAAGGGTACAATGCCAAAAATAAAAAAGATATATGTTACCCAAACATGCAATCTGCACTTCGGCCTGTGCCTCATGGACCCGGTATTCCGGTACCAGTGCCCTCACACAATTTTGACGATTTGCCAGAGTCATCAGAGAGCGAGTCAGAGCAGTTGGATGATGAGTTTCAAGTCGAAGACTGTGGACCCCAACAGTTTTCACAAGAAGAATTAAACGACCTCGTTCGTGATTTAGGGCTTTCTAAAGAGTCTGCTGAATTACTGGGCTCTAGACTTCAAGAAAAGAACTTGTTGAGATCTGGAACTTCATTCTCTTGGTACAGAAGCAGATAAAAACAATTTGAGTCAAATTTTTCTCAAGATGGCGAACTTGTATATTGTTCTGATGTTCCCAAGTTGATGTCAATGTTTAACATTCAACATGTGTCAGATGAATGGAGGCTTTTTATTACCTCGTCAAAAAGAAGTTTAAAAGCAGTTTTGCTACACAACGGCAATAAATACGCTTCTGTACCCGTGGGGCACTCTGTGCATCTAAAAGAAAATTATGACAACATGGCTTTTATCCTTCATAAATTGAAATATAAGGAGTTTGGATGGCCTATCTGTGGTGATCTCAAAGTCATCTCTATGGTGCTTGGACAACAAGGTGGCTATACGAAATTCCCCTGTTTCCTATGTGAGTGGGATAGCCGGGCAAAAGCACAGCACTGGAGCCAAAAAGTGTGGCCAACGAGAACTTTGAAGGTTGGAGAAAAAAATTTTCACTTTGAGTCTTTGGTTGATCCCAAAAAAGTGCTTTTACCCCCACTTCACATCAAGCTTGGAATGATGAAGCAGTTTGTCAAGGCATTGCCAAAAGATGGCGAAACGTTCAAATACCTTGAAAAGAAATTCCCGGGACTGTCTGAGGCAAAGTTAAAGGAGGGTGTTTTTGTTGGCCCGGACATTCGGAAACTAATGAAAGACAATCAGTTTGAAAAGGTGATGAAAAAAACTGAGAAAGAGGCGTGGATATCATTTAAAGAAGTTGTGACTAAGTTTTTGGGGAACAATAAGGACCCGGATTATGAAGAAATTGTAAATAAAATGTTGAAATGTTTTAAAACCTTGGGGTGCTCCATGAGCTTGAAACTTCACTTTTTGAACTCCCATTTGAGTTATTTCCCAGAAAACCTTGGTGCCGTAAGTGAAGAGCAGGGCGAGAGGTTCCACCAAGACATCAAAGAAATGGAACGGAGGTACCAAGGACGATGGGATGTGAATATGGTG
This sequence comes from Agriotes lineatus, assembly GCA_940337035.1. Taxonomy (NCBI): domain Eukaryota; kingdom Metazoa; phylum Arthropoda; class Insecta; order Coleoptera; family Elateridae; genus Agriotes; species Agriotes lineatus. Next base: position 43,512,189 of record OW679201.1, on the reverse strand, counting down.
GGAGACTACTGTTGGATGCTTCATAGAGAACTTCCAGACATCCCACACAAACGGAAAAGCTCAAAACGGAGTTTTGGGGGAAAAAGATGTAGATATTATATAGAATTATAAATCCTTATTGTATATACTACATATTATTTTTATCAAATTGTATTTAAAAATGTAAATAAACCACTAGTAATATATTTTTTTTTATTTCAAAATGCATTTTTACCTATATGTACTGCGGGTTTTGCATAACTTTCTTTTTCATTTTGCGGAAAATCCCTACGTGCTGGAGAAAAACTGAGGTCATATTTGGACTCAGCGCACCAAAATACATACGATTCACGCATTACAGTGAAAAAAACAATCAAAAAATTTCAATTTGCAGGCCTGTGTTACCAGCCAATTTTTTGCTTGTCGAGAGGTACACATCTTCAAAGTGCCTTGACGTACCACACCGTTGAGATAGTCTGAGGCATTTCTTATTCCGAAACGGAGACGTCCACCGCTACTACATCCTGCCCCCACCACCGTTAGCCGTGAAGGCTTTCGCTTTTTCGCACTTCCAGCAATAGGTTTTGGGACCGGCTACCGGGGGAAAACTTGCAATAGCATCTGCAGTAAGATAAGTGAAGTTGTTATGTATATTTTCTAGACTCACAATCAGATGTATTGAATTGCGTCAGGCGTGTCTTTAAAATAGTGACGCTGACGCAATTTAAAATTAAGTCCATATTCATCAAGTAATAATTTAGGATTTGGCGTAGGCCCCTTACACTCGTTTACGGTTAAGATCGTAAGTTGCGGATTGCTCCATAATACGCAATCAACGAGTATCTTCAGCGTAATGTCACTGGTAAAAGTGATTACTTAGAATTTCTAGTAAACTTTAGCCGGCTGGGACCAAGCTAAGTAAAGAAGAATAAGATATTTTTTGAATAACATAGCAGTTTTTTACTTCGATACGTCGTACTTTGCTGTAAACTAGAAAGCCAAGAAGAGCTCTCGTCCAGCTGGAAGGCTTTTCACATAGGTACTCTCTAATCATAGATCAGTAGGTGGTGCCTAAAAATTTTCCGGATTTATCATGCACATCTGTGGTCCTACTCTATTTTCACGAGCGGTGAGCACAGATATAACAACCTTTTCTGCTCCACTAAGTTATCGAAATCTTTTTTACCTGGTTGCGGTTTCTTAAACTGGTTTTACATAGTAATGGCGTTTCTATATTTCAAGATGCGTTTTCTTAATTTTTAAAGATTTTGTCTATACGGGGTAGCGATACCCTCCCTAGAGCGATATAATATTTATTTAACAATTTTTACCGTCTTATACATTTAACTTCAAAGATACAATTATAATTACCGAAAGAAAAATGGAAAAAATAACTCAAGTTATAAGTAATAAATTTAGTTTAAAAACTTTACCAGCAAATCTCTGAAACAGAGTTAGTAATATAAAGAATAGCATGGCTACTTACTTCGCGTAACCATCACCTTGTATTCTTCTTCGGTCGGACACACAAAGTTATCCCGCCAGTATATCTCCATACCTTGGCCTCTTTGTAGCTCCAACATTTGTTCTATGAATGCCGTCGTAGCCTGTGAGTAAATATTTGAAATATTAAAGCTGGCATAGACGTTCCAAGAATTTTCATAAGATTCAAATTTTGAGGATTTTGTATTTGCTACTTACTTCAGGGCGGTTCAACTCTAAGACTTTTTCCAAAGCAATGCTGGTAACGTAGTTTCCTGCAGTAATTGTGTTAGAAGCTCCAAATATGGAGTGTGCAACTGGATTCCCCCTCCGTATAACAGATTTTTCTTTTATGTCGTCAAACCTAAAACAATTGAGAACAACCAGAGTAAACGTAGAGGGAGTTCGAAATAACCAACTTACATAACGCTGGCGTTGTGGATTATTTGAATAAGGTCTCCAACTATAGCCATCTCGTCATCGGAAATGTTGAACCAAAAGTTGAATGCGACTTGCATCTTTGTCATTATGTCCCTGCCGGGAACGGAAACGAGGTGAGAATACGCCTGAAGTATCATCTGGAAGCAAAACGAGTTAGTGAAAAGTTTTAACCAGCAGGAATTACATGACTTACGTCATCCTCTGACTTTTCTCCGGCCATGCTATAGAGTTGCCCTTTCTTTGGGGCTGCTCCATCCTGCTTCCCAGTTTCGAAAATCAAGTCAGACATTTTCTAAAGGTTCCTTTTATATGCTTCCTGGCAGCTCTCAAATCTACTATTAAAACGTGTTGATTTAAGCGAGTACTATAACTACACTGGCAATGATACAATTAAAAGGGTATAGTAGCCTGTTTTAACACTTAACATTATAAATGAGTCAGAGATCGCCGAAAATCCCAGTATAAACAGAGTTTTCGATGTTGTAAAAGTATCTCACTTCAACGGCATTATTTACAGCTGCGACACCGGGCATGCAAAAATTTGCAAGAAAAGGAAACCTGTATAGCGCACTCGCAATGTTCCAGTTTGCCCTAATGCTATATTTGCAACTGAACAGATGGGAGGAACGGCGAAATACAGTTACTTAAACAACCGCGAATTTGAAGCACGTAGCACTACGTCTCTTGGAATTACTCCTAGAACGAATGAACAAGGAAAGAGAAGCGAGCAACAAAGTCATAACAATAAATTCGACTAAGCCTTATACCACATGCAAGTAGAGCCAAAGATTTTATATTAGATTTTTGGGGCCAACAGGTAATTTATTTTCAAATACTATTAAATTATGAAGTACTCGGACGGATGCAGCAATTCACCAAACCAATAAAACTAAATCAGTACCAGATCCTCGACGATTTTTCGGGAAAATTCAATCACAAATGACCAAAAATAATTAGAATTCCAAAAAATATACAAAAAGGAAATAGAAACAAAAATAATTAACGACGACCTCGTTAAGACCAGATTAAAATCCCATACTTACAGTTCAAATATCCGATCTCTTCCCGAATTATATTTATTTTAAATATTGGCAAATCCGCGCTCTCTTTTCAAATTTAAATACCGACGCTTTGCACTCGTTCTAGTATAGTACAATTTCGATCGCTCACACGGCACAGATGTTTCGTGACATCACTTCGTAAAACCGAATCTGGTGATGTAAGTCCCGTTTTCAACAAACCAGTCACCCCCGCTTACCGCTTTTTAGCTCGAAGAAGTTGTAATATTGTGTTAGAGAGAATCGATTCATGAGCATGCCCTTCTTTCTTCCGGCCGCTTCTTGAGGCATTTACCCAGCGGCAGCTGTGTCAACCCCATGGGGGCTTCCACCGCCGTGGGGTGTCTTCAAAATTAATTTGGAGCCGTTGTTCGTATGATTTTTGTGGTGCGTTTTGTTGTAAGAGACTCATGTTCTGAAGCTATTACCATACGGTTGTGTGTGGTTGAACTTCCCTTAGCGAATGTGTGCTATGGCCGAACCAATCTTCTTCATTGTATTGTAGCACTGGGTGTGCAATTAATGCTTGGGCGAATTTCTACGAGAGGTTTTCCGACGTGCCAAATCTGGAGAACTGTGGTAATTAAGTGTCGTTTTGCCCTTTTCCCAACGCATGTCGCTACAAGGATCTTCAAGCAAATCCCGGCCTTTTGGGAGTTCGTTTGATAACGGAGTTTTGACGGCCAGCAATCTGCGCTGTCCTTTAACTATCTGCAGAGAATTTGACCGGCCGGTGAGACCTTTCGGCTGCATGAATCAGCAACGTCACCGGACATCATTCAAGTACTGTGATCTACTTGTTTTTATTGTCTATGTACTTTGGAAAGTTTAAGATACACACTTGTGTTGACATTAAAGTGACGTAATTTTATACGTGGCAACAGCCATATTTAGGCCGACTCCCGTGATCTACTTTTAAAGTAAATTGTTATAATTGTGGCGTCATATCATACAGAATTTGTGTGCTTTTTGTTTACCACTATTGTTTCAATGTAACCAACGTGCTATTTGCGTCATACCTATCATTGTTAAATCAATATTAGAGTTAGCATCCCCCTTTGCAACTATTCATGTCAAACATTTACAGCCATAGTTAAATTTTAATAGATGTACATTCGTTTTCAACTTTCTGAACTTTTATTTATGATATTTA